>JACYFF010003369.1:63918985-63933370 GCA_017589665.1 Selenicereus undatus
GTGCTCAAATTCGTGAATTTTGCTCAGGTAATTTCTCAACTTTCAACTTCCGTTGTAGATCTATGTTTTTGAATCAATTTTTTCATCAATTTTCTCAAAATTAGATGTTCCTGTTCTTTGGATTCAGGCTTTTGATTCTACATCAATTGCTCAAAATTAGGTTTTTGATTCTCAGTTTCCTAACCGTTTCGTCGGATTCAGGTAAACATTGCTCCTATGGTTCCGATTTGAGGGTTTGCTCTGGAAATTTGGGTGTTCCTGCATTCGTCTGTGGACTTGTCTGTGTTCCTGTTCGTTGTTCTTCTCAAACTCGGCTCAGGTGAACACTGCTTTTTCTTGTTTAGTTACTTCAATGGATGTGGGTATCTTTGGTTAGGGTTTATGGTGGCAGGTTGAGGGTGATGGAATCAAAGAATTTATGGTTAGGGTTTATGGTGGCAGGTTGATGTTGAGGACATTGATAATGATGTCAATTATTCTGTGTTTAGAGGCATCTAATCTCATTACTGGATTCTGTATCATATATATTCCCTTTTTTCTCCCCATATTTTGATCTGGGCTTGTGACAATTAAGTTGAACTACTTCTCTGTTGATAGTTGAGAGTTGGGTAATTCATGTATTAGTGAATATTTGTCCTCTAAAGCCAATTTTTCTACATGCTTTTTACCTATTTTGGTTTTGACACAATGAACAATATACACAGAACAGTGTACCTTGAGAAATTCTATTTAACATCTCATCCTTGTAGTTGACTGCCAGACATCTAAGGCTGTTTGTCATCCTGTAGGCCTTTGGTACATAGAACAGTTTACCTTGAGAAGGCTGTTTGTCCTCTAAAGCCACTTTTTCTACATGCCATGTTTTGTTTGAATTTATACTGAGAATTGGTGTTAAAATATTCTACTTCTTTTGACTCTATTGATTGTTTTAAGGATGTGTAGTTGGGATTGTTTTAAGGGGGAAATGCCATGCTTGATAATTTAAAACCAAGATCCATCATTTTAGATATTGCAACTGTTTACTACTGAATTGATGTCATTACAAAGATTATATTTTAATTTTGATAAGTTTGGATGTATGTATGTATCAAAATTGAGAATTATAAACATCACTAACATCACTAATATGTATGTATAAGTTTGGATGTATGTATGTATAATTTTGTATGTATGGATGTATATATGTAACAAACATTATAATACTATAAGAAATTGAGAATTAAACTATTTCCAAATTAAATATAGGTGCAGTATAAACTGTTTCATTTGTTCTTTGATTGTGATGCTTGCGTTTTTTGCTATGGGATTTTCTAGATGGATGATCAATTAGAGGAAGAAGCCTTGGTGATTGCTGCCGCGAGTGCTGTCTTAGGAGCCATGACTATTTTTCTTAAATACTATGAGAGAAAAATAGTTGAAACCGAAATTGAGATGTCTCAAATCCCACGTCAACCTTGTGTCAATAGAGACATTGATAGAGAAAATTATATCAATAGTGTGCTATTATGTGGGGATAGACATTGTATTGACCAAATTTGAATGACCCCCAAGGCCTTTTTTAGATTGTGTGAAGCTCTTGAAGGGAAGGGGCTTCTTGCAAGCACTGTGAATATGAGTGTTAAAGAGCAAGTCTTGATGTTTCTACACCTAATAGGCCATAATGTGAGGTTTAGGGCAATTGGAGGGAGATTTTTCCGTTCCACTTGGAGCATTCATACTTATTTTCACGCTGTTCTTCAAGCTATCCTAAAGTTGTATCCAGAGTTTGTTAACCCTCCTAACTCCTCTACCCCTTTGAAGATTATCAACAACTCTAGATTTTATCCATGGTTTGAGGACTGCATGGGAGCTTTAGATGGGACTCATGTACGTGCTTCTATACCTGTTGGAGAGCAAGATAGATATAGGAACAGAAAAGGGGGGTTGTCTCAAAATGTATTGGCAGCCGTATCTTTTGATGACCTAAAGTTCACATACGTGTTAGCCAGATGGGAAGGATCGGCTCATGATTCTAGAGTGTTGAATGACGCACTTGCAAGAGGATTTCGAGTTCCAGAAGGTAGGAACTGATAACATCTATGTTTGTGTAGTTTCCGATTGTTTGAATGTGCTACGAATATTCTATTCAAAATTTTAACCTCTTGCAGGAAAATACTTTTTGCTTGATTCTGGGTATGCCCTTCGGAAGGGATTTCTTCCTCCATATAAGAAAGTTTGCTACCATCTAAAAGAGTTTGATGAGAACTCCCCTCCGACAAATGCTAGAGAGTTATTCAATTTACGCCACTCTTCTTTGAGAATAACTGTAGAAAGAGCATTTGGTGTCTTGAAAAAGCGATTTCGTGTGCTAGATGCGGAGCCATTTTGGGATTTTCAAACACAAGTGGATGTTGTTCTTGTTTGTTGCGTGTTACACAATTTTCTTAGAGGCGTCGATCCCAATGACCAAATTATGAGGGAAGTGGATCTAGAATTCTCATCTAATACTTAGAGACAAGGAATGTCACAAAGAGAAGAGAGAGAAGAAAATCAATCTTGGAAAACAAAAAGGGATGCTATAGCAAATGCGAGGTGGCAAGATTATCAAGCTCGTGGAGTTTCCTAGTTATGATAAAGTTCTTGTTAGAAGTTTTATAATTTAATGTTGACTTTTTGGAATTTAATTATATGCGATGTGGCAAGATTATCAAGCTTTGTTAACATGTTCTGGATGCAGTTTTGCTAATTGTCTTCCTTGTTGTTGTACCTATGTTTTGCCATAAGGTTTCTTATGTTATTTAATCTTATTATTGCTTGCCTGAGTTGCTACCTTTTATAGCATGGAAAAAGGGAAAGTGAAAGAAGTCAATGAAGAGAAGAAAACTCAATTTCAGTGGTCGAAACCAATGTCAAGGGAATTGTTGACTTTTTTGGCCAATGAAGTTGAAAAGGGAAATCGACCAAACAACTCTTTCAAATCTTCCTCCTATGTTGCAGCGGCAAATGCCATATCGAAGAAGTTTAATGTCAAATGCTTGCCTGAGCATATAGACAATCATTTGAAGACAGTGAAAAATGCATGGGCTGTCATATCGAAACTTAGAGACAAAGATTCCGGTTTTGGGTGGGATGACAACCTGAAGATGATCACTGCATCGCCTACTGTGTACAACACATATACTGAGGTATGTAACGCAGTTCACTGTTTATGCTTTTTCCCCCCCTTTTATGGGATGTCTGGGTTTTCTTCATTGTGGTGTAGCATTTTTGCTGCTGAATGTGATAGTCCTATGATCACACCCAGCTCACAAATTCTGACAACAACTATGACCTAACATTTTGCTGAATGTGATAACATTCTGCTGAATGTGATTGCTGCTGAATGTGATAACTTTCTGCTAAATCTGATAACCTCCTGAATGTTTGATTGCTGCTAAATGTGATAACATTCTGCTGAATGTGATTGCTGCTGAATGTGATAAACTTAGATTTACTTGTTTGATTGCTGAATGTGATAACCTCCTGAATGTGAGAGTTTTGGTTGTCAACCTATTACCCATATTGAATTTGGTTAAGTGGTTCTTTGCAAATGCAGCAGTGTTGGCTTACTGTGCTTGCTTATTACACTGGGAGTTGAGGTTGCATAATAATTGGTTGCCTTTTATTTTTTTCTTTTTTGTTATTTCCTTTTTTGGGGTTTTTTTTTTAAAAAAAATGGTAGACTAATGATGTTTGCTAGGCAGAGTGCTATAGCCTGTGATTTTTTGAAGTGTTATTATATGGTTTAATAAGTTGTTGTTTCACAGGCGAATCCAACTCATGAGAAGTATCTAAACAAGAAAATTGATATGTATGATAAAATGACTGTTGTGGTTGGAAAGGATGTCGCTCGAGGAAGCGGCGCCAAGTCATTTGATGATGTTGAGATACACTCACATAGAAATACTGCAAATTTAGAAGAAAAAGGCGACGATGATAGCGAGTTTATGAAAGACAACGATAAACAATCGACTTCAAGTGTGCCTTTGGAATCAAGAAAAAGTCGAAAAAGGACACGCGATGATGATTTGGAACTTCAAAATATCTCTGCCCAAGTGGGAGAAGTCGCCTTGGCTCTACAAAAGATATCTAAGTCCAAGCTCGACGTCGACATTCTTTATCAAGAAATGATGAGAACCGAAGGGTTTGAAGAGGAATTCTTGGGTAGCGCTTTTGATTATCTCATAGAGCGTGAAAACTTAGCCAAGGGCTTTCTAGCAAAAAGCGAGAAACTTAGGAGGATTTGGCTTGAAAAATTCAAGGAGAACAATTAAATGGAGTGATATTTCTCATCCCAGTCACCCTTTGGCCCCTCTTTTTTTCTTTCGGTATTATTATGACTTTGTAAGGCCTCCTTGATGACTAAGACAATTGGTTATCCATTAGCCTAGTATATTAATACTAAACTATTGCAATCTATTGTCTTTGGACGTAGTTTTTCCTTTTACCAAACAGCAGAAATTGAAGAAAAGAAAATAATTTTTCATTCTATCAAACAACAAAAAATATAGGTAGAAAATTATTTTCCTTGAAAAAATATTTTCCATAGAAAATAATTTTCAGGAAAAATAATTTTCCTCTCTACCAAAACACTCTAAGTGCCGCCCTAGTAATTTATCTTTCCTTCATCATCTATACGGACCCTCACGCACAAATCGTCTATTTTCAAGAACCTGTTATACCCCAGTTCGCAATCTCTCTCTCTCTCTCTCTCTCTCATTGTGTGAAGTGGGTATAGAGAGTGCTGGGCTGAGAATGGCGTCTTCCTTCTTGCCATCCTTGGCTAGCACAACAACCCATAGAATTTTTGCAGAGCCTCAGGCGATGGTCAGTCCTCCATGGTCAAGTTTCAAAATTGATGCTTTCTAAACTGAAGATTGAGGGGGAGAAAAGCGCACTTTGCGTTGCTTCCATGGGAGTGGGAGTGAATGCAACACTTGGTCTTCCAAAGGAGGTGCTGATGTCTTGGAACGACCCAAGTATGATCGATTCTAGTTTGAAGTTGAACCGACCACAGTACAAGAAGGTAATTTCTTATTTTTATTTTGCATTCTGTTGTTGTTAGATTTCTCTCAGTTTGGATGGTATTGCGTCTTGTGGAGCAGGACTCTGGATAATCAACAACAGAAATGAAATGCTTAATCTTTTGGTAGCAATGGAGTGGTTTTGAATCTTGTGATGTGTGCCCTGTTCAGGGAGTTTTCCACTGAAATTTTCTGTCGGGTAGAAAATTTACAGATGCGGTTCTTATACAAAAACGTTGTTCTTTTCGTCTTTTTGTGCATAATTCTAGAGGTGTTGCGTAGAGCTAAAACGTAGTATCGTTTTGAGCCATGCAATGTTTCTTTGCCCATCTGTGTTACTCAAGCCCACCATTTCATATCAAATAAATGTCCTAAACTCAATTGCCCAAGATGGGTATACTTTGACACTTTTTTATGTTGAAGAACCCGTAAAATCTTCACAAAATGGACTGCTTAGATGCCTAGAGTACTAGCATGTTTTGATTTACATTGACTTGGTGTATCTTGGATTACAGTTAAACTGGTATCGCTTCTGGTTAAGTTGTATTCTGGATGCTGTTGAAAAAAATTGAAATTCAGTTAATTTTACATGTAGTTGTTGGTGCTACGGAAGAAATTCTGATGTGATGTGTATTAGATTTGATTCCCATTGAAATGTTCATGTAACTAGCTAACGTGGAGGGGCAGGGCTTACATAAAGAGGTCAAATCTTTTCATTTTGTTCCCAAATTTAGCTTGTGCAATATTGAGCTTAACTAGATATTGTCTTTGAGTCATGTCATGTTATCTTAGGGTATACTATACTCATCTGTATTATAGAACTTTTCATTTCACCTTTAGTACCCTTGTCAGAACCTCGACATTTCTTTTTAAACCATAAACTCTCAATTCCACCAAATTGTTGAGTTGGAGTTTTGTAGTGGAGCCGGACTGATGGTGCTCCTAATTATGCAAATGTTTGCCTTTGATGAATGAATCTCATTTTGCAACTGTGTTACCTGGACTCTGATATGGATGTCTGACATGGATACATGTCCGATTGGCAGACTTGCTTTGTCTAGAAAATTTTCCTATATTCATTATAACTTGAAGTGTCAGGTGTCGTACCCTTATCCGATTGTCGAGAGTCCGGCAAGGGTGGGGAAGGGTAAAATGAAGAGTCCAAGTAACATAGTTTTGCAATGAGCAATCTGGTGAATAACATGTTGCTAACTATTTTTAGGTGGAGATATTGGATGGCTAAGCGATAAGAGAGGTACTGGGAGTGGAGACTGTTACAGGGTTCCGCTGCTTGATGATGGGCGACATACTGAGAACCTTGGTAAAGAAAAAAGCTTTGCTTTTGTGACCTTTTCATTGACACGTTGATTAAGTTGTTAATGTTTTGGAAGTTTTTATTGCTAAACTTTATTCTTCTGTGGTTGAAATGTAGTTGCAAAGGTACTGCTGCAAGCTGTTCCATCTGTTACACCTGATGATGCGATAAGACTTTTTCTTGAGTCACGGCAAAATGGAGTTGCAGTTGTAGCAGTGGCAGTCAAGGTATGTCTTTCTCCTTGTCTACTTACCCTTTTATGTTTCACTATTTATCTATTTTGCTTGTTTTTATCTTTCATTTCTATCAAACTGTGTTGCGGAATTGTTGAAGAATATAACTCTGGGAGAAGCTTATGGTGAACTTTGACATCAAATTCAGATAATGTTAGCTTGTGTGGTAATACAACTTGAAGTTATGGCTGTATTAGTGCATTCTATCATTAAGACTATATTCTGTCATATTTGACCAAATTTACCTGTGTCCAAGGCTCCAAGCTTGGGACATGGTTTGGAACTTTTGGTAGCACACAGAATTGTCTGTATCCATGCTGGTTGCATGGTTGAAAAGCTTTACTTGTGTATGAAGGTGGCATCCCGTAGTCGTAATATGGTTGTAATGAAATTTGGCATATTTCCTCTTTCAGTTTGATTCATTTCATTTTGTGAGCAATCTTATGTTACAGTTTCATACCACCACCACTCATAGACCAACGTAGAACCTGCTGAAGTTGTCTTTATCCTATATATATATATATTTTTCGCTCTGGTGATTTTCAAGAGTACAACAACAACACCACCTCCCAGTTTCGGTCCCACTTTTGCGGGATGGTGATTTTCAAGAGTATCCATAATTTTGGGGGATCTTCTGCATAGTTTGGGCCTGATCTGATCCTAGATGAGGTCAAAATAGCTGATCTACGAATTTACATGGTCAAGGGCTCAAGGACATTTCGTTTGATATTATTTTCGGAGTTCCATAAAAGTTTCAGAGCTCTACAACTAGAGCTTTCTTTCAAACCATGTATTATATGTCAAGTTAGAAGAAATGAAAATTGCCATTTTGTCCTGGTGCTAATAGGTTGTGAGAGTTTGATAATTGACTGTTAATTGCATTGGGATGTGACTTTGGGAAGCAGACTTGTGGTTGCTGCATTTAGGAGTTAATGTCTAAGGTTCTCAGAGCGTAAGAAAGTTAAGAGTTAGAGAAAGGAATAAAGAACAAGGGACCTTGAAGTACTTGGAGAAAAGCATACAGAATGAAGAATTATGATGGAACTCATAAGGGTTGTCTCCCTCTTCTGCGTGGACTTTTTTTTTCTTTGTTTTCTGATATCAGAGTAGATCATCTTTTCTTTCCTCTTTTTTTTTTGGTTTTTTTTTTTGGGGGGGGGGGTGTGTTACACACATAGTACAGCATGTTGAATGTACGAAATAGATAAAATGGTCCAGAAAAGCTCAGTCTAGTCCAAATGAATCAAAAATTATCTGAACAGGTTTTAATTTGTTATTTTTCAAGAACCTAAGAGAGGAGGCTTTATGTTCAGATATAGTTCAGATCATGATATTCTTAAATTTCCATCATTATCGTTTCATTCATTTGTGGGGGATCGGGTGTATTAATAAGGTGGGGCTTTGTTTGTGTACTCATCAGGATGAGCTTTTTTTACTGGTCAGGGTAAAATATTTTGGACACTGTGAAGCATATGGCTACTAGTAAGATTTGGTTGACAGTTCTGGTTTTTCACTATAAGAAGCATAGAACGCAGAAGCATAGTTGTATATTCTTATCGACTTATCGTGGAGTTTTGTCATAGTATGTTGATGATGATCCTCTAAACAATATGCCCCCTAAGCGACTATTGCTGTCTTGCTGTGGAGTGTAGAGACTTTCTGTGATAATTTGCTGTTAATTCTGAGGACTTTCCTAAGCAATTCTAAAATTTGCTGAACATATTCTTCTGACATCTACACTCCTTCAGAAGCTAGGAACAAGTATAGGGATCTGTTACGCAAACTATCAAAATTTGAAATAAACCTTCTTGGTCTGTCATTGGCTCTGCGACAATGAATGTGGGTATCAAGTTTTGCTAACAAAGTCTTCGGCGGTTGGTAGCAGAGACCTGCATTCAAATCCCGCCAATTTAAGCTTTTAAGGATCCCTTTCCATCCAAAAAAGGGGATGGGTGAGGCTTGGGCAATAGATGAGTGATTATGCCTTGAAAGTCAATAGCACCATCAACTGAAATTGGCATGGCACTAGAAATAAACAGAAATGCACGACTTGCTCATCTTAGCAATTCAATAGGCGAGATGGTTCAGGAACTTGTAATAGGTCCAACGCAAACTTGCTGTGAGAGCACTCCTGTAGAATATTGCTGGCTTGTCTTGCTTCTTTTGTCAGAGGTAGGACACTAGTTTTCTGTCCACCAATCCTTCCTGCTTGCTTTGAATGGCTGTGATAACTGATGAGCCACTGATAAATGATAACCTTTACAGGCAGCCTGTCTCTGTCTTCTTTTTCAACTCATAACTGCTTTTTATGGTGGTTTGTCTCTGCCTGCTCCTTTTCCAGTCAACAAGAGATGTGGATTATTGCTTATCATATGTTGAAAGTTGAGCAGGCTTTGAGTTATGAAATCTTACAGCGGAAGGTTTGTTAGTTAAAACATTGGTAGCCTTGTGGGATTTGTTTTAGTGACCATGAATCCATCTGCCATAAGGGCAACCTAAGTTTGGATCTTGGGTGCCACACTTCCTTTGTGAGAGAAAATGTGTTTGGCTTATCATCCTCTATTTAGTTGTCATCTCTAAGCTGGGTCTTGAGCCAACCTTAACCTTACCAGTTCATGAATGGCCAAGTTTAGAGATGAAATAAAGTGAATAGATTGTATTCGACTATGCGTTGCATTATGGTTCTTGTAGGTCCTTTTTTTTTTTCCTTTTTTTGTGCGGGCGGGGGGGGGGGGGGGGCCGGGGCGGGGGGAGTATTTGATGCTTCTTCTCCAAAGAAACCGGTGGTTGGCAGAATCTTTTTCCTACAGAGGAGGCCATAGCTTTAATTGCTCATGCTCTTAAATCTTAGCGCATCAGGTTATCATCCCTTACCCTGGGCCTTGACCCGACCTAAATAGCGATCCGCGTTTCCTACTAAGGGATCCAGGAGGCATGATTGGAGGCATATAGATGGCTAAAGGGAGACAGTGGTAAACTATGATTATACACTGTTTTAAGCTTCAAAAAGTGAAAGTTTCTAGTGCTGATCCAATGAAGCAATGAAGTAAATTAAGAAAGAAATACTTTTGGTGGTCATGACGGTTAAAGTGAGAATTTCAGAGTCAAAATTTACATAGGGTGCATTTGACAAGAATAGTTGGTAGGGTATCCCAATTCTGATTAATAGCCGCCCCCCCCCCCCCCCAAATCTTTAGTGAAATTCATGTTGTCTTTTTTTTAAAGGGAAAAACATATAACATGTCCTTATTTTTGGTTGGCAGGAACATGCTGAATTTTACTCTCAAATGATGATACGTGGGGGCCTTCGATCTTCCATAGAGCCCGATTCAAATGCTGTGTGAAGCAAGCTGGTTCTTATCACTAATTTCGTAGCCAACTGATATGTCCACTCAATGTAATTACGCGGATGCAAAACAAGATATGAACGTAATAATTTTTGTAGCCTTGATAGCCTTTTATAGTATAAGTGCTCGTAAAGATGTTTGAGGTTATACCAGTTGTTTGTAATGAAAAATTGGTTCAGGATAATGAAAAAAGGTACACGTATGGTATTATCTTGAAATGAAGAATCAGGAAGAATGGGGTTAGCCAAATTTGCTGATAAATGATGGCTTACCCCATTCTTCCTGATTCTTCCTTTGAAGATAATAGTATAAATAACATACGTGCACCTTTTTTTGCTGGTACATGATGGCCATTATATTACTTACAATTACGTAGAGGAAAGTGAATTTGAGATTTGAAGTATTTAAGATAGTTTTAACCATTAGATTAATACCTCATTAGCCATCCATGACAATACTTTTAAGTCAACGAAGTTTGGATTATATAAGAGACTATAGAAGGGTAGTTCATTTGGTCAAATGTAAACCCAACACAACCAATACAGTGAGAACGGACGTACGGAAAAGATGAATTAAAGGAAGAGGAAGTCATTGCTAGTAGTAACGACTTGCAGTGAAGCCACAAGTACCACGAGGATGTTGCTCGAAGAAGGTTCTTCTCATTATAATAGACTGACTAACCAAGGAAAAGGAAAATTCTGAGAACTACATCACTTCGGGGTGGGTGGCTGAAAAGTAATCAATTAATCAATTGGCCTTCGTTCGTCCTCGCTCCTCACTCTCCTACACATTGGATTTGAGTTGGCATTCTACGTCCTCATTTTCTTTTCTGTTATATATTTTTTTCCTCAGATAGTAATGGGATTCTTACCTTCGAATTTTAGCTTAAGCAAGATGTTAGTGGTCTTAAGTGTAGGAAGTTTACCCTCTAATAAGTAGTAGAGAGAGTCTTACCTTTAGATTTTCAATTTAAACCTTTTCATTACTCCACTTGTAACAACCAACTGATTCGAGAATTAGTAGCTATGTTGTCAATTTGACTGGAGATTAAAATTTGTATTGGCAATTTTTTTTAGCAAGCAAGTCTAACCCACTGGACCCTTATCTCAGAGTACTTGGTTGCCACAATCGCTCAGGGAGGGGATGTCAAAGCCTATGTAGAGCCTAGGAACACAAACCTCCTAGAAAAATTTCGTGCACAAAGCTGAATTTGTGGCCCCACAGGATTGAACCTGGGAGGGGGGGATGGCAAGTGGTAGTCCTGACCAACCAGCCAACATTGCTTCGACTTGTATTGTCAAAAATCTGTAAATGAATTGGAGTTATTTTTTGGGGAGGGGGGGGGGGGGGAGATGATGTTCATTATACATATACATTGCAACTCTTACTGAAGATGTTCTAACATGATAGGTAAGGACTACACCTTCCACACTTTCCACCCAAGTTGATCTTGGGGAAAACACATGTTGCCTCTTTATGAGGATTTGTGTGTGTTGTACGGATGGTGGACCAAGATAATTGGACTTTGGCATTTCCCCCTTCCCGACTTGTTGTGGCCCATTGGTGACATCTGAGATAGGGACAAATGGGGTTGGGCACGTTTACTCTTGCAAAAAAAATAAAATAAAATTTGCAGCTCTTTTTCTTCAAATCTCTGAGTGACTACAATTTTTCCTAGAGCACCTCAGTGGTCGACAAATTCAAGCATACTATAATCTTTCCTAAGGGAATTAATACAAACAAAAAATATCATTCCAGCATACAATGATTTGCACTTTAAAGAATGCTTTCAATAAGTTGATTTGTCGAGTAAGTGTTCCCATTCATTAAATCAATTAGCAAAAACAACAATGTTACCAATTGAATCCAATTAGAAATACTGAAAGTTACTTTTTGGGAAGCTTTTCCAAACTTTTCTGACAATTTTATGAGGAAAATTTTATCACATACTTCTAACAATTTTTCCACCTAATTTTTCTTCTTTTTTTTTTTTTTTGATTTTCTCTAAACTAAACATAAGAAAAAAAGTTATTTTCTCAATTTTTTTCTTTCTATGAAAAATTTCAAGGTCCAAATGAAACTTTGAGTTATACATACACAAGGAATGTTTTTTATTTTTTTATTGTGATATAAATTTATCTTAGGAGTCCCTAACGAAAGAGAATATATATATGTATATATTTTTGTGAGGATATACTTTGATGGTAAGCATGAGTGGGATTATTATTAAAAAAAGTATATGTGGAAGTATGTGTGGGTATGCCTTGATAGGTATACTTGACACTTTTTATCACCAAAAAATGCAAAATGGACAGCTTGGGCGCTTAGAATACTAGCATGTTATGATTTGCATTGACTTGGTGTATCTTGAAGTAGTACAGTTTAAATGCTACGGCTAAGTCGGATTTTGGGTACTGATGGAAAAAAAATTGAAATTCAGTTGATTTTATGTTTAGTTGTTGGTGCCATGGAAGAAATTCTGATGTGATGCCAAGTAGACTTAATTTCCATTGAAAAATTCCCGTGCTTAGCTAGTTAGCTAACGGGGAGGTACAGATCTTATATAAAAAGGTCAAATCTTTGCATTTTGTTACAAAATTTAGCTTGTGCAATATTAAGCTTATCTAGGTATTGTCTTTGAGTCATGTGATGTTATCCAAGGGCATATTATACTCATCTGCATTATCAAACTTTTCATTTCACATTTAGTACCCTTGTTAGAACCTTGACTTTCCATTTTAAACCAGAAACTCTCAATTTCACCAAATTGATGAGTTGGACTCGGAGATATTTGTAGCGGAGTCCGACTGATGGTGCTCCTAATTATGCAAATCTTTGCCTTGGATGGATGAATCTCATTTTGCGACTATGTTGCTAGGACACGGACACATGTGTCTGATACGGATACATGTCCGAGTGTTAAACTTGGCTATTTCCAAGAAAATTTGCATATTTTCATTATAATTTGAACTTTCAAGTGTCGTACCCCTATCTAAGTGTTGAGACTCCAACACGGGTACGAAAGGGTAAAATGAAGAGTCCAAGTAACATAGTTTTTGCAATGAGCAAGCCGGTGAATAACATGTTGCTACCTATTTGTAGGTGCAGACATTGGACGGCTAAGGGATACGAAAGGTACTAGGAGTGGAGACAGTTACAACTACTTGATGATGAGCGATGTATCGAAAACCTTGGTAAAGAAAAAAGCTTCACTTTTGTGATCAAGTGTCGTACCCTTATCTAAGTGTCGAGAGTCCAATGCGTGTACGAAAGGGTAAAATGAAGTGTCCAAGTAACATAGTTTTGTAATGAGCAAGCCGGTGAATAACATGTTGCCACCTATTTGTAAGTGGAGACATTGGACGGCTACGGGATAAGAGAGGTACTGGGAGTGGAGACAGTTAAAGGGTTCTGCTGCTTGATGATGAGCTACATACTGAAAACCTTGGAAGGCTACCTATTTGTGACCTTTTCCTTGACATGTTGATTAAGTTGATAACTTTTTGGAAGTTCCTATTGCTAAACTTTATTCTTCTATGGTTGAAATGTAGTTGCAAAGGTACTACCACAAGCTGTTCCATTTGTTACACCTGATGATGCCAGAAGACTTTTTATTAAGTCACTGCAAAATGGAGTTGCAGTTGTAGTAGTCACAGTCAAGATATGTCTTTCTCCCTGTCTAGTTATCCTTTAATGTTTCTTTATTTATCTATTTTACTTGTTTTTGTCTTTCATTTCTATCAAATTGTGTTCCCCAATTATTCATGAATATAAGGCTGGGAGAAGCATGTGGTGAACTTTGACATCAAATTCAGATAATGTTAGCTCGTGTGGTAATGCAGCTTGAAATTATTGTTCTGCTAGTGCATTCTGTCACCTATTGTATTTGACCAAATTTACATGTAGCCAAGCTTGGGACATGGTTTGGAACTTTTGCTAGGACGTAGAATTGCCCATATCCGTTGATGGAGTCCCCACCACCAATGACAAAGAAGAAGGTCCAACAACTCGTTCAAGGTCCAATTCAAGCTCCAAGTTGCAAGCATTGATTCAAAATGTTCAAAGAGATAAAAAAAAGTGTTCACGGGCTAGCGCCCCAAAAATTGGCTGGTTTTGTCCATGTCATTACTTAGGCCTAATCATGGCTTAAGTCATGAAATTTTGCATTTTTGGAATCCTCAAGAAGTCTACAATCAAGTCCAAGTATTGATTTCAAATCATGCCCACAACAGGATGAAGAATCAAGGAGTTTTCCCAAACCCCCAAATTACCCTCCAATTTGCACGGTTTAATGTGTGAGATTAATTACCCCACTTAAACACATCCTAACCTTGATTTCTTGGTTGGGGGGGTTATACACATCCTAAAATTACCCCCCCCATGCTTAAAACCCAAATCATGATCACTTTTGCTATGTTTAAACAATGTCCAAAAACTGGCTCAATTCG
>JACYFF010003369.1:63948370-63965303 GCA_017589665.1 Selenicereus undatus
GCTTCTCTTTTCATGTGTTATATCTTTTGAATGCAACAACTTAATTTTTAATTTTGTGTTTCATCAAAATCTTTGTAATTACTAAGTAAGTCAACAGTTACTACCAAATCAGAATCAGAGAAGGTGATGAATGGAAGACAGCTTTCAAGACAAAAGGTGGACTCTATGAATGGTTGGTAATGCCTTTTGGTCTTTCTAATGCACATAGCACTTTTATGAGGTTAATGAACCAAGTGTTTAGACCTTATATTGGCAAGTTTGTGGTAGTCTACTTTGATGATATTTTGGTATATTCTAAGAATGAGCATGAACATCAAGATCACTTAACTCAAGTTATGCTTGTCTTAGAACTTGAGAAGTTATTTGGTAACCTTAAGAAGTGTGCTTTCTTCACTCCTAAAGTTACATTTCTTGGTTACATTGTGACTGAAGATGGTATAAAGGTAGATGAAGGTAAGGTAGAAGCCATTCATTCTTGGCCTATACCTAAGAGCATTCATGATGTTAGAGCTTTCCATGGTTTAGCTTCTTTCTATAGGAGATTTATTCGAAGTTTCAGCACTATTATGGCTCCTATGACTGAAGTTATTAAAGGTACATCATTTATGTGGAATCCAAAAGCTCAATCTGCCTTTGAGGAGATCAAGACTAGACTTACTCAAGCACCGGTATTATCCTTGCCTTGCTTTAGTAAAGTCTTTGAAGTTGAATGTGATGCCTCTGGTGTATGCATTGGTGGAGTTCTTACTCAAGAAGGTAAACCTCTAGCCTTCTTTAGTGAGAAATTATGTGATTCTAGAAGGAAATACACCACTTATGATAAAGAGTTTTATGCTATTGTAAGATGTTTAGAGCATTGGAATCATTGTCTTATTGCAAGTGAGTTTATCGTACATTCTGACCATGAAGCTTTGAAGTATATACAAGGCCAGCATAAGTTAAACTCCAGGCATGCCAAGTGGGTTGAGTTTATCTGTTTATGCAATCATATTATTTCACTATCAAGCACAAGTCAGGTAAACTCAATCAAGGTGCAGATGCTCTATCCAGGAGGTATCTCTTATTGTTTCAGTTAGATGCTTGTGTGCTTGGTTTCGAGCATCTACAGGTTTTATATGCCAATGATGAAGACTTTGGCGCATTATTTGCTGCTTGTTCTAAACACCCCAAAGGAGATTTTCATATCCAAGAAGGCTTTCTATTCAAGGGCACTCGGCTATGTGTTCCAATGTGTAGTACAAGAGAGTTGCTAATAAGAGAAGTTCATGGAGGATCCTTAGCTGGACATTATGGTGAGAACAAGACTGCTATTATGCTAAGGGAACATTACTATTGGCCAGGTATGGAACGTGATGTACAGGATATTCTAAAGAGGTGTGGAACGTGTCAAGTTGCAAAGAGTCATTCACTACCTTAAGGCTTGTACACTCCATTGCCTATTCCCATCTCTCCATGGGTTGATGTAAGTATGGACTTCATTCTTGGACTTCCTAAAACCCAAAGAAATAAGGATTCTATCTTTGTTGTGGTTGATAGGTTTTCTAAGATGTCTCATTTCATACCATGCAACAAGACTGATGATGCTACACATATTACTGAGTTGTATTTCAAGGAGGTAACAAGGTTACATGGTATTCCTAGGTCTATTGTCTCTGATAGGGATACTAAGTTTTTGAGGCATTTTTGGATTACTTTGTGGAAGAAGTTAGGTACTAAGTTGAAATATAGTACCACTTGTCATCCACAAATTGATGGGCAAACCGAGGTTACTAATCGAACCTTAGGAACTCTCCTAAGAGCTTTGATTAAGCCTCATGCCAAAGCTTGGGATTTGCTTTTACCACATGCAGAGTTTGCTTACAACAGGACACCAAGCAAGGCAACTGGTCTTTCCCCATTCAAGGTGGTTTATGGAGTTGATCGCCTTAGTCCACTTGATCTTATTCCATGGTCTTTTGATCAGAAGCCACATCTAGATGCAGCCGCAAGGGTAGAACAAATCAAGAAGGTTCATGAGTTGGTAAGGAGTAAGATTGAGAAGACTAATGAAGCCTATCAAGCTCACGCCAACAAGCATAAGAAGCAAGTGGTATTCCAACCAGGAGATCTTGTATGGATACATCTTAGAAAGGAGGGGTTCCCATCCAAGAGGAAGAACAAGCTAATGCCACGAGTTGATGGTCCATTTGAGGTACTTGAACATATTAATGAAAATGCCTACAAAGTTGATTTGCCAGGTGAATATGGAGTTTCAGCCACATTCAATGTAGCTGATTTACAAGCTTACCATGACAATGATTACCTTACTGATTTGAGGATCAAATCTTCTCAACAAGGGGAGGATGATGGGGTCTCCACCACCAATGACAAAGAAGAAGGACCAACAACTCGTTCAAGGTCCAATTCAAGCTCCAAGTTGTAAGCATTGATTCAAAATGTTCAAGGAGATCAAGAAAGTGTTCACTGGCTAGCACCCCAAAAATTATCCGGTTTTGTCCACGTCATTACTTAGGCCTAATCATGGATTAAGTCATGAAATTTTGCATTTTTGGAATCCTCAAGAAGTCTACAATCAAGTCCAAGCATTGATTTCAAATCACGCCCACAAGAGGATGAAGAATCAAAGAGTTTTCCCAAATCGCCCAAATTGCCCTCCAATTTGCACGGTTTAATGTGTGAGATTGATTACCCCACTTAAACACATCCTAACCTTGACTTCTTGGTAGGGGTGAGGGGTTTATACACATCCTAAAGTTACCCCCCCCATGCTTAAAACCCAAATCATGATCACTTTTGCTATGTTTAAACAATGTCCAAAAACCGGCTCAATTCGGCTTGAACCTAGTTTGGCTGAACCGGTTTTCTTCTCACACAAACCGGCCGGCTCCTTCACTAGCAAGTTGATTGGCACCCTTCCCAAGGCAAGGCACACGTTCCAAGGCTGCCTAGGATTGGTTGTTGCATGGGGAAGTTCAACAAATGGGAGTGAAAAGCAAGATATCTTATCTCTCTTCTCTCATTGGCTAGCCGTAAAGGGGAAGAAGATTTCGACTGTGCACATGGGTTTCTAGCTTCGTTTCAGCTTGTATTATGCCTAAGTATGAGCTTAAGTAATGTATAATCAACTTAGACATTGTTTTACTTCATGATTTGATGTATTAGATTAGCTAAGTATTGCTAGTGTTTGTATTAGTGCAAACCGGTTGTAATTAAGCACTTAACACCTTTCCTCCCTAGTAAGGAAAGGGGGAAACGTGTGCTTGCTTGCTAGCTTGGTCATTTTGCTGCCTTCTTTAAAGCTTCCCACGGCCATAGCTAGCAACATAACTCCTTTGAATGAAAATTTCAGTTAGGGAGCATTTGCTTTCTTCCTTTCAAACTCTTGCTTGCTTATCCTTAATTAGGCCAATTAAGGTGGTGTCCAAGTGAGCCTTAACCTTGATTAAGTGGTGTTTCTATATATTAATCAAGATTAAGGGCCCTAAACTCAAAGGTTGGTGGTGATTCTGTATCCAATCCTAGAGTTTAGTCTATCCTATTCTAGATTAATGCACACGGTTTCTAAGTGAGTTATTAGCTTGAATTCTTAAATTAATCACTTTCACTTAGCATATTCTTCATATCCCCTCATTCTTCCACCCCATACACTTCCATTTCATTCCATTTCCACGGCTTATACTTCACCAAAAGGCTTGGTTTCAAAGCAAACACTCAAACACTTCAAATCGCGCTTAGTTTGAATTTTGAGCCTACAGTGGACAACATTTTGGCACGGCCACCCCGTGCTCTTAGACACGACCGTGCCTCCCTTTGGCCGTGTTATATCTTTGAGTTTTGGTTTCCATTTGATGTGCGTTGGCTTGGGTAGCTTCTTCCCTTGAGATATACATCATCCATGCTGGGGTTATGGTTGAAAAGCTTACTATTAAGAAAATGACCCAAAAATCATTACTTGGTGATCTTTTGTTTTTGGCTGGGCTAAGCGAGAAGAGAAGGGAAAAAAAGAACAGCCAAACTTCATTTGACACAAGCGGCATAGCAAGTAGTGAAGCCCAGTGTGATGGCCTGCACCTAGCTCACGTTCGACCCGCGTTGACGGAGCTAGTTTGTTGGGCTTTCTCACACGCTAACCCAACTTCTTCTCTTCCCTTATCATTAGTGCTTGGGCTCAATTGGACGCACTGCCTAACAACATTCCTTCTAGTCTCAGTTGTAGCATTCTCTTCTAGAGGGTCCACGGGACCTCCGTGGCACAGCCCAGAGTCTGTGGCAATCTATGCCACGGTCTGTGGCAAGTTTGGTGACTTTTGGGCAGCTTTTTCTTGATCCGTTTTTCAAGATTATGACAAGATTTATTACGGATTAATGTAGATTAATTGCTGAAGTTACTAGGAAGCTGCTATAAATCTTCGTCTTCTTCATCAAGCTTCATTATCCAATCATCCAAGAATCATCCTCAAGCCTCATCATCAAAATCATCGTCACTATTATTCTTCAACACCATTTTAATTCCACTATTTTTTTTTTTGAGAGAGAGTTTTAGAGTGAATTTGTAATCACTTATATTGATATCTTACTCAACCACATTGCTTTGAGATCCATCTTGTATACTCCCATAACATAGTGAATTTTTCAGTTATTGCCGTCTGTGGTTTTTCTCAATTTGGGGTTTCTACGTAAAATCTTGGTGTTTATTGGTGTTGATTTATTTTTCTTGCCAAAGTATGATTTTTGTGATTCTTGTTGCATCCAATTAAAATCATCTTTGATTCTAACAAGTGGTATCATAGCTTGGATTTGATGGCAATCGTCATGAAATTTGATATTTCCAAGTTCAATGGCAAGATTAGCGTTAACATTTGAAAAGTCCAAATGATGGCTGCTCTTACACAGAACAGATTGAAGAAAGCTCTTGGTGGTAAAACTAAGAAGCCTGCATCCATGACTGACGAGAAGGCACTCTTGACCATTCAACTATGTTTGGCGCCTCATGTCCTTCATGAGGTCCTTAACAAGACCACCACGATATATCTTTGGCACGCATTGGAGGTGTTGTATATGACGAAAAGTCTCACCAACAAAAGCGGTCTAGATGAACATTTGTATTCGTCCTTTATGGGTGAAGGTACTCCCATCCAAAATCATCTTGATAGTTTCAATTCCATTCTTATTGATTTGGAAAGCATGGATGTTAAAGTTAAGGATGAGGACGTAAAAGTAAGTTTATTGGCCAAAGAAAAATTCGACCTTAAATTGCATTGTAATGATAAAGGCGAGGGCTTGAATGTGAGAGGTATACCCTTTGGAAAAGAGGGCACTGTGCGGAGAACCTCACGTTCTAATTTAGTTGACATAAATACAACAAATTTTGCAAGTATTGCAAGAAGCGAAGACACTTAGTTGAAAAACTAAAAGGAGAAACTTAGTTGAAAAACTAGAAGGAGAAAGAGGAGAAGAACAAATGACCTTAAAAATCTACTGAAGCTTTTATTTTTGATTCTGATTCAGATGGTGATGTATTATGTATGACTACCTCAAACAGTAGGTGTGCTATAGAATGGGTTCTAGATTATGGCTACACATATCATATGTGTCCCCATTGGGACTGGTTTTCAATATATGAGTCGCTAGATTCTGGTGTTGTGCTTATGGGCAATGATGTCCAATGTAATGTGTTTAATATAGGCACCGTGTAAATTAAAACCTATGATGATGTTGTGGGAATTTGGACAAATGTTCGTACATTTCAGATTTGAAGTGCAACTTTATTTCACTTGGTACTCTTGAGTCTAATAGTTGCAGGTATTCAGTTGAAGGTGGGGTCTTGAAAGTCTCAAAAGGTGCACTTGTTCTAATGAAGGGTGTGAGACGTGATAGTTTCCACATCCTACAAGGTTCTACAATGACATGTTCTGCAACTATCACCACCTCCTCATCGAATGTTGATTTGACAAGATTGTGGCATGCTCGTTTGGGGCACATGAGTGAGAATGACAAGACCATCCTAAGCAAGAAAGCTCTTCCCGGTTGTGAAGGTATAGGTAAACTTGACTTTTGTGACCATTGTATTTTGGCAAGCAAAAGAAAGTCAATTTTTGTACCAAGGGTTTCCTATATTATATTCATTCTGATTTGTGGGGACCCTTTAGAGTTCCTTTGTTTGGAGAAAAACACTACATGTTGACTTTTATGGATGATTTCTTTCCTAAGGTCTGAGTTTATTTCGTATGACATAAAAATAAAGCATTCCCCATTTTAAGAAATTCAAAGCCTTTGTTGAGAACTAGACTGGGAGAAAAATAAAAAAATTTAGGACTGATAATGGTCTAGAATTTAGTGAGTCAGACTTCAATGAATTTGGTGCTATTCAGGGCATTGTTAAGCACAAAACTTTAGTTGGGAAGTCTCAACAAAATGGTGTCACTGAACATATTAACTGGACTCTTTTAGAGAGAGCTTGATGTATGCTCTCCAATGTCGGTTTATGACACCGCTGAGATTTTTTGGGCCTAAGCTATTTCAATGGCCTGTTATCTTGTGAACTGCTCTCTACACTCCTCTACTTACTTCAAAATCCCAGAAGAGGTTTGGTCAGGTAATCTCGTTGACTATGCTATTTTGCGAATATTTGGAGGTCCTGTATTTGCACATGTCAATGATGGCAAGCTAGCTCCTAGGGCTATTAAGTGCATGTTTCTTGGTTTTGCATCCGAGTCTAAAGGATATCGTTTATGGTGTCCTTTTTCCAAGAAAATCATCTAAAGTCGAGATGTTACATTTAATGAGTCTACTATGTTTTCTCTTGGGAAAGAGTCTACTGTGTCTTATATGGATGTGGGTGATCCATATGATACCAGTGACAAGGTGGAGTTAGAGGTTTCAACTCAAGGTGGAGGTATTACATCCACATTACCTCATTTTACCGATGAAGTTCTATTGAGGAGCCAAGTCTGAGCCCTTCAAGTCCTGATGAGCCTTAGGTGGACGATATACATTCTATTGCTCATGATAGACCTAGGAGACCAATTAGAAAGCTTGCTTATTATACCACCAATGATGAGAGCAGGTTGATAGCTTGTGCACTCGCCGTAGCACAAGAGAATCCTGAAGATATTAAAATGTCAACCTATATATAGGCCATCTCTTGTCCTGACTCCTCAAATTGGCTCATGGCAATGCAAGAAAAAATGGAGAGTTTACATAAAAATAAGACTTGGCAGTTATGTGACCTTCCTAAAGGTCGTCGTTCCTTGATCGCAAAATGGTATACAAGTGCAAGGAAGGCATCCTCGGGGTTAAAGATGCAATGTGGAAAGCACGTTTGGGTGTTCGTGGTTGCAACCAAAAGAAGGTATTAACTTTAATGAAGTATTCTCTCCCTTTGTTCATCATACTTTTATTAGAGTGCTACTTTCTTTAGTTGCTTTATTTGACTTGGAGTTGGTGCAACTAGATATTAAAACAACTTTTCTCCATGGTGAGTTGTTGGAACCGATCTGCATGAAGCAACCCAAGGGATTTGTGGATCTCGACAAGGAGAATCTTGTATGCCGATTGAAGAAGTCTCTATATGGCCTTAAACAAGTTTCGCGACAATGGTATAAAAGGTTGGATACCTTTATGATTGGACAAAGTTATGCACAATGTCATTATGATTATTGTGTCTACTTTTAGCAGTTGAAGGTTCCTTCATATATTTGCTATTATATGTTGATGACATGCTCATTGCTTCTAAGGATAAGTCCTTGATCAACAAGTTGAAATCTCAACTTAGTGATGAGTTTGAAATGAAGAACCTTGGTGCAGCTAAGAAGATTCTTAATATGGAGATACAAAGTGGTCGCAAGGCTAGTAAGCTCTACCTATCCCAAAGAAAGTACCTTGAAAAAGTGCTTGATAGGTTTAATAGGAGCGATTACAAGTCGGTCTCTATTCCCTTAGATGCTCATTTGAAATTGTCACCTGAATCTTGTCCTAAAATTGAAGAGGAAATTGAGAAGATGTTCATGTTTCATATTCTAGTGCATTTGGTAGTCTTATGTATACGATAGTGTGCACTAGACTTGATTTGTCCCATACCGTTAGTGTTGTGTGCTGCTTTATGCATAATCCTGGTAAGGATAATTGGGATGCTATGAAATGGATTTTTCATTATGTGAAGGATTCTCTTGATAAGTATTTGGTGTTTGATAAATCCAAGTCCACAACTCTTGATGTTATTGGTTATGTTGACTCTGATTATGGTGGTGATCTTGACTGTAGGCGTTCTATGTTTGGTTATATCTTGACTTTATGTATGGGTGCTATCTCTTAGAAAACATTCTTGTAGTCTATTGCAGCTTTATGTACTACTGAAGTCGAGTATATCGCTACAGCTGAAAGTGTCAAAGAAGCTATATGGTTACAAAGTCTTCTTATTAAGCTTTGCATTGCACATGGTACTACTATTGTATTTTTCAATAGCCAGAGTGCAATTCATCTTTTCAAAAAATGATGCTTATCATTCCAAGACTAAGTATATTAGTGTCAAGTACCATTTTATCGGGGATATTATTGCACAAGGAGAAATTGTTGTGAAGAAAATTCATACATCTAACAATCCCGCGCACATGCTCACCAAACCACTTCCTATTGCAAAATTCAAGTATTGCTCGGATTTAGTCGGTATTTACAGCTTGTAATAGCCCTTTGGGACTCCGCCCTATAGGGTTTTATGGTGATATTGACGGATTTTTGGTCCAAGGTGGAGATTGTTGCGAAAATGGCCCAAAAATCATTACTTGGTGATGTTTTGTTTTTGATTGGGCTTAGCAAGAAGAGAACTGAAAAAAAGAGCAACCAGACTTCATTGGAGTCATGCGGTATAAAAAGGAAAATAAATAAAATAACAAAATTAAAAAGGGATGGGGAAAATAAAAAGGAAAAAGAAATGAAATAAAAGGAAGGGGGGAATTTGTTAGATTAGATACAATAAATAAAATAACAAAAATAAAAGAGTTAGATTGGATTAGGTTAGGTTAGAAGGGATAGGGAAAAGAGTTAGATTAGATGGGGGAGGGAATAAAAAAATAAAATGGTTAGATTAGGAGGGATTGGGGAATGAAACAATAAAAATAAAAGGGAAAGGGTGGAGAATAAATAAATAAAATTGTTAGATTAGCGGGGAAGGGAAAACAAAAATCAAAAAATAAAAGGAGAAGAAAATTCAAAAATCACTATTCGTTTTCCGGCAATGGCGTCAAAAACTTGGTGTGAATTTTACATTTAGTTTTAAAACCCTTTTTACCTGCAAGTGCACAAGGTTAATTATAGACTAACGAGTATTAGGATGTCAATCCCACAAGGAACAATAGTGATTTTAAACTTGGCCTTTCTGATTATAAAAAATAATTTAATTTTCAGAATTGGATTATCAAAATGAGTTAACGAACAAAATGAAGAGCAAATGAGTAACAAAGTAGAGAGAAATCAAATAGGAGAAAGTTCTAGGATTTTGGATTACACCTTTGATGCCAATATTGATTTACTAATTCAAATGGGGCTTCAATTTGTCTCTTGTTCAACCCAAGTTACAAGCATTGAGCCATAAATTAAAAAGATGATTATAATTATAAAGTGAGATGATTTATCTAGTGGTTTAGCATGAATTATTCTTTTTAGACATAACTCATCTAATTTCTAGCATAAATTGTCCAATTTAAACAATTATAATTTTAAGCCCAAATTGCATAATCATCATATTAGCCTACAAGGTCTAATATTCATTTGAGATAGCAAATTGAACTAGTGTCATCAACATGATTAAACATTAGTATTAAGATGCATAAGTAGATGATGATGATCAAATATAAACTCAAGATTATGCAAAAGAGACACAAATAACCCCATAAGAAATTAGCAAAAAAATATTATTACCAAGGATTCATCCTAATCCTAAAATGAGTAGTTTAGCCGATCATAGTTAGGGAAAACACCTTTGAAATTGGTATATTTCACTTCCTATGTTCAAACCTTATACTCAATTACACAAAGTTATGAAACTTAGTGTAAACTCTCAAATTTGACTCACAAATGAGATGAGAAGAGAAGAGAAAAATAGCTAACAAAACTTATTTTCTTCTTAACCCCTCAACCCAAATGATCTTGTCTTACAAAGACTTTCTCTAAAAAAAAAATGAAAGATGAAAGGACAAGAAGATGCTTGAGTGTGTGGATGGAAAATGAGTGTCTTTTTCCCTCAACCTTGAACCCTTTTTATAATGAAAATCCAACCCCTTAGGATACCCTCAAAATTAATGAAAATAATTTCCAATTAATTGGGGATGTTACATGCGTGGTCATGGCTAGTCATAAGTATAATATTAATTTTGATTAATGGCATTTGACTAGGTTAAGAATTAGCCATGCGGGAAAAATGGAGCACTTGAGAGTATGGCTGATGCGGTTGGGAAGGCGAATTGGTGGTTGGGCTAATGGACCGACCCACACGGAGAGAAAGAGGAGAGGAAAAGAAGAGAGGAAGTCAAGAAGATGGTAGGTTGGTGCTGACTTGGGCCGTTGATACTTAGGCCCAAGCAAGGAGAGCAAGTGAAACTGCTGGGTCACGCTCGTTGGGTCGCGAGCTTTGCTGAATCACTGGGTCGCGGTTGCTGGGCCACAACTGAGGAGTTCTCTTTTTTCTTTTTTTCTTTGGGCTTGGACTTTAGGCATTGCACATGTGTGATATCCGAGTAGAATTGATCAACTTCGCCCAACTTCTTCTATATTTATTTTTACCTGAAAATTTCATAAAATATGCATTATTTACCCATAAAAATATATTTCAAAGACATAAAAGTAGGTGAAATGAAGGAAAAAATTATATATAAAATATGAATTATCAGGCCCAACATATAGCAAGGCCCAGCGTCCTGGCCTACACCCAGCTTGCGTTTGACCCGCGTTGAACGAGCTAGTTTCTTGGGCTTTCTCATATGTCGACCCAACTTCTTCTCTGCTTTGTCACCAATGCTTGAGCTCAACTAGATACACGACCCAACAACATTCTTTCCAGTCTCAGCAGCAGCGTTCTCTTCTAGAGAGGTCCACAGGACCTCTGTGGCATGACCCACAGTCCTTGCAAGCTTGGTGACTTTTGGGTTGCTTTTCTTGATCTGTTTTTGAAGATTATGGCAAGGCTAATTACAAATTAGTGTAGAATAATTGCTGAAGTTACTAGTAAGCTGCTATAAATCTTCATCATCTTCATCAAGTTTCAAAATCCAATCATCCAATAATCATCCTCAAGCCTCATCATCAAAATCATCACCACCATTAGTATTCTACACCATTTTAATTCCACTATTTTTCTTTGTGAGAGAGAGTTTTAGAGTGAATTTGTAATCACTTACATTAATCTTTTGAGATAAGTCTTGTATACTCCCATCGCATAGTGAATTTTTTGGTTATCGCCGCCAGTGGTTTTTTCCGATTTGAGTTTTCCACGTAAAATTTTGGTGTTTATTGGTGCTGATTTATTTTTCTTGCCAAAGTATCATTTTTTTGATTCTTGTTGCATCCAATTAAAATTGTCTTTGATCCTAATACTTACTTGTGCATGAAGATGGCATCCTGAGTTGTAACATGGTTATCTTGAAGTCTGGCATATTTCCTCCTTCAGTTTGATTCATTTCATTTTGTAAGCAATCTTATATTACAATTTCATACCACCACCACTCATAGACCAATGTAGAACCTATTGGAATAAATAATGTAATAGCTATGAGAAGACAGAGAGATGAACTGTGTCGTGGATGAAACCACTGACCTGAAAGCTAAATTCGCCCTACTTAGGTGCAAATTGTTAAGGCGAAGAAGCTCCCCAAGGTTTAACACAATGAGCCTCTTACTCATGCACTTGAGGAAGAGACTATGGAGTATAACTACCTTTTGCCCAGAAAGAAAGAAAGGAAGAGAAGAGGAGAGAAGGCTTGCATTTTTCTGTGTGTATTACAGAGCTGCAGAAATGCTCCTTTTATAATAGCCTGATGGAGGAAAAGAGCTGTTAAACAACAATAAAGAGGGGAACAAAATGGGGATGGAAAATAAAGGAATAGGAGAGGATTACGGTAACTGAAGAGTTAATGGAGAAAGACTCAGTCAAGCTTGGAAATTAAACCATTAGGTTTACGACAGCTTATATACAAACATTCCAAAGAAAAATCCTCCAAAAATATAAGCAATAAAGCCCACAGCCCACAACCCGCGCCCAGCCTATACCGGACGGGTGGGCGATGGCAGACTTCGCGCGCGTGTGGTAGCCCAGGATACCCTCAACCTCCTTAAAATATGGTTTCAAGTTATCCAACAAGCACAATGAGAGTGAGATATATAAACCCTCTAAAACACCCCCCAAAAGTTCCACATGGACAACAAAAAGAACAGATAGAGAGAGTGAGTGAAAACCCTTTTGGGGTGCCATTCCTTCAACAGCCCCCCACTAATGGCGCACAAAAAGAAAGGAAGAATGAGAAAGATTTTCTGGGCAAGAAGGGTTGGATACTTAAATATCAATGTCTTTCAATTCAATTGATACATAGTGAAGAGAGGCAACAGCTAAATTTGACAAGTGAACTTAGTT
Source organism: Selenicereus undatus (assembly GCA_017589665.1). NCBI lineage: Eukaryota > Viridiplantae > Streptophyta > Magnoliopsida > Caryophyllales > Cactaceae > Selenicereus > Selenicereus undatus. Next base: position 63,960,990 of record JACYFF010003369.1, read on the forward strand.
TTGAACTTGTTAAACTTTAGATGAGGCCCTCTCGACACATATCAACCCTAAAAGATGTATACTCCGCGATAACTACTTGCGCTTTTAAGGCCCATACGCATACCTCAGGTCTCATAAGTGCTCTAGAGAGATAGCGCTAGTCTCTCATAGAAGGCAACCAGACATTCACACTTACTTAGGTAATTCCATCAGTCTATCTATACTTAGACCACCATATTATGGCTTGGAATTATTAAGAGTATAAGTTAGCTCAACCTCTTATAGAATGATGATGAATCCATCAAGTGCTCCTCTATAGCACCACCATAATAGGCTATGGATTCATTAATGTGCTTCTCTATAGCACAAGCACTATCACACGCCATAGGGATAAGAAGTAGTGTAATTAAAAGATTAGTATGGCTTTGTTTAACCACAAATGGGTATACATCATACCTCCTCATTCCATGGGCTTCAACCCCATCCCCCTCGATGATTCGAGAACTACTCTTCTTGGCAATCTCTCTGTGAGAGGGTTTGCCAAGTTTTCCTCAGATATCACATACTCCAAGGAGATAATACCATGCTTTAGCAATTGCTTTACCACACCATGTCTAATACGGATACGTCCCTTTTTTTGGTTATAGAAACTGTTGTGCGCAACTCCGATTGCTGCATGTGAATCACAATGCAAGGAGATAAGTGTTGATTGTTTCCCCCACAATGGTATGTCTGTCAAGAGACCATTAAGCCATTCTGCTTCTTGACCTGCTGACTCAAGAGCAATAAACTCAGATTCCATGGTTGAGCGAGCTATACATGTCTGTTTTGCAGACTCCCACAAAATAGCTCCTTCTCCCAACGTAAAAACATAGCCACTAGTAGAACTTACTCATCGTTATCAACAACCCAATTTGCATCACAAAAACCTTCTAGTATAGTAGGAAATTTACAAAAATGTAAACACCAATCCATAATACCTCTAAGGTATCTCAACAAACGATGAAGTGCATCCCAATGTTCTTTAGCAGGGTTATGAGTGTACTTACTTAGTCTACTAATAGCATATGCAATATTAGGATGAGTGTAGTTCATGAGAAACATCACATTGTCTATTATTTTTGCATATTCAATATTTGACACACGAGGTCCTCTGTTCCTCTAAAGATGTATGCAAGAGTCATAGGGAGTTTTTACAGGTACTATATCAAAAGAATTAATTCTTGTCAACATTTTCTCAATGTAATGAGACTGACACAAGGAAAATCCACTCTTGGTTTTCTGAGTTTAATTCCCAAGATCAGATTTGCTTCTCTTAAATCTTTCATTTCAAAAAGAGAAGACAAAAGTCTTTTAGCCTCATTAGTAACAGACAAGTTAATACTAAAAATCAGCATGTTATCCACATATAAGCATATGATCACAACATTAGATCCAATCATCTTGGAATAAACACAAGAATCTGAGTTGTTAACAACAAAGCCATTTTTCTCTAAAGAGCTAGCAAATTTTTCGTACCACTGTTTGGGAGATTGCTTTAGACCATAAAGAGATTTTCTCAGTTTGCAAAGTTTGTGCTCCTGACCGAGAACCTCACACCCCTTAGGTTGTGACATATAAATCTCTTTCTCTAAGTCACCATTAAGAAAAACTATTTTAACATCCATCTGATGCACCACAAGATCATGAATGGCAGCTAAAGTAACTAGAGTTCTAATTGTTACAATTTTTGTCACATTGGGAATATGTATCAAAGAAATCAATTCTCTTCTTTTGGTCAAAGCCTCTAATAACTAATCTGGCTTTGTACCTTCAATAGAGTCATCCGTCCTAAGTTTCTTCTTGAAGATCCATTTAATACTAATAGGTCTACATCCCTTAGGCAAGTCGGTCAACTCCTAAGTTTTGTTTGACTGAAGGGAATCTATTTCACTCTTAATAGCTTCTTTCTAAAAAGTAGCATCTATAGGCCTCATAGCCTCTTGGTAGGTTTTAGGATCTTTCTCAAGTAAGAAAAGAGACACAAGCTCATCGGTCAATGCATCAACATCAAAGCTCTCAAGGACTTCTACTAAAAAGGAAGTGATAAAGTCAAGGGCAAAACTGGTTTCAGTCCTCCGTCTCTTGCTTCTTCTAGGTTCAGTTACCAAGTCTATAAGACTAGAGCTAGAAGCAAGCAGGTTCACATGTTCAGGCATGACATTAGACACAACATGAGGTACATCCTTTTTCAAAGGAAAACACGCTCGAAAAATTCAGTACCTCTATATTTAGAAATAGAAAAATCAGATAATGACATAAATCTATATGTAACACTATTTTGAGCATAACCAATGAAAACAACATTAAAAGTCTTGGGGTCAATATTTGAACGTTTATGACTAGACAGTGGAACTTTGGCCAAACACCCCTACACTTTTAGATAATTCAGGTTAGAAACATATCCTTTCCATAACTCATATGGGATCAGATCTAACTTCTTATGGGGAACTTTATTGAGTGTGAAACAAGCAGTCAAGCCAGCCTCCCCCCACATGTTATCAGATAAGCCAGAACTTACAAGCATGGCTTTCATCATATCTTTAGGGGAATGGTTTTTCCGTTCAGCAACACCATTTTGTTGAGGTGTGTAAGGGGCACTAGTCTCATGTGTTATGCCATTTTTCTTACAAAAAGCAGTCAAGGAATTGGTATCATATTCCCCACCTTTGTCAGACCTAAATCTCTTGATTTTTCGGTCTAAGAGGTTTTCAAATTCAGCTTTGTACTTTAAGAATATTTCTTCAGTCTCATCTTTAGACTTGAGAAGGTAAACCTTGGTATACCTAGAATAGTTGTCTACAAAAGTGATATACCATTTCTTTCCACTCTTACTCATTGTGTTCTTAAAGTCTGCGAAATCTGAATGCACAAGTTCCAATGAATCTGTTTTTCTGGTAGTTATCGATTTAAACGGTTTCTTGGCAAATTTTGCTTCAACATAGACAAGGCACTTGGAACAGTTTTTAGTATTCACATTTGGAATTAAACGCATGTTTCTAAGCCTTTTCAATAAAGCAAAACTAACATGTCCAAGCCTACCATGCCACAAATCAACAGACTCAATAATATAAACAGAATTGACAACAATTTCATTATTGACTTGCGCAGCAGCATTTAGAACAAGCAATCCCCCACTACGATACCCCTTCCCAACAAAATTCCTATTTCGCATGATAACAACTTTGCCAGCTTCTTGCACAATTTTTAGGTCAGAAATATCAAGAAGGGCACTAGAAACTAAATTTCTGCGAAGGGAAGGGACAAATAAAACATTACTTAAAGACAACATTTTTCTAGAAGTAAACTTAAGTAAAACCTTCTTTTTACCATTGATAGTAGTTGTAGATGAGTTGCCCATGTGGATGCATTGTCCATTAGCAACATCTTCAAAGTCGATCATGAGTTCTTTGTTGGCACAGAAATGTCTTGAAGCTCCAGAATCTAGAATCCATTCTGTCAAATTGTGCACCAGATTTGCCTCCAAGGTGGTAACTGCACATAGTTTATCATTGTCCTCGGTTTTAGCAATGTTGGCAGTAGGTGTTGTGGACTTTTGTTTAGCTTGAACCGACCCTTTTCGCTGATTGTAGCCACTTGCCAACGACATACTTTTTCTTTCCGGCGTAGTCTGAACCATATTTCGCGTCTAGTTTGGTCCATATAATCTTCGCAGATTTGAAGTCCACAAATAGATCAACCAATAGGTTGGACATATTGTTCAGTAAATAACTCTGAGCCAATTTGTTGTCCTTTTCGAGTTTCTTCTTGGTGGTGTCATCAAGTGGGATGGAAGGTGTTTTAGGAACAGCAGGAGTAGAAGGTTCAACATTATCAACATCTATAGTTGTTTTGGTGTCGTCAAGAACGTCAGTAGTGAGAATGTAATCGATCTCAAGTTGTTCAAAACAGACAAGCAGTTTCTAGGAGAGTTTTTCGAGGTGCAATCATTAATTTAGCTTTCAGATTGTTGGAATAATTAATGCAGTGGCTGCTGAGAAGACAGAGAGATGAACTGTGTTGTGAATGAAACCATTGACCTCAAAGCTAAATTCGCCCGACTTAGGCACAAATCGTTAAGGCAAAGAAACTCCCTAAGGTTTAACACAGCGAGCCTATCACTCGTGCATTCGAGGGAGGGACTATGGAGTATAACTACCTTTTGCCCAGAAAGAAAGAAAGGAAGAGAAGGCTTGTGTTTTTCTGTGTGTATTACTTCAACAAAACCTGCTGCAGTTATCTCTATCCTATACATACATACATACATACATACATACATACATACATACATACATA
>JACYFF010003369.1:63978718-64025289 GCA_017589665.1 Selenicereus undatus
TTCACCTTATTATCTTCATCCTTCGGAGGGACCGGGAGTCTCAATCACTTCGGTCCTTTTTAACGGGAGCAATTTTGAGATATGGAGGAATGCAGTACGTACCGCCTTGAAGGCCAAGAACAAACTAAAGTTTGTAGATGGAAGATTGACAAAGCCCACGTCAGATTGTGAAGAATTAGACGCATGGGAGAGGGTGAATTCCATGCTCTGCTCCTGGATCCAAAACTCTATCGATCCGAAACTTCATTCGACCTTGCCTTATACAGATACCGCTAAGGAATTATGGGACGATTTGGAGAAGCGATACTCGACTCCAAACACACCTAAGGTGTATCAACTCAAGGATAACATTGCTTCATGTAAACAAGGCAATTTGGAGGTGGCCGAATTCTATGCTAAATTGCGTGCCATGTGGAGCGAGTTAGCAAATTATGTGAAGCTCCCAAAGTGCTCATGCGGGAAGTGCAAATGCGATATAAACGGGCAAGTGTCTCGGCTCATGGAGGAAGAGAGATCTCATCAATTTCTCATGGGTCTGTCCGATGAAAAATACTCAAACATTCGAGGTCAAATATTGGCTATGGAGACTTTCCCTAGCCTGGAGAAAATATTCAATATCGTACGGCAAGAAGAGCAACATAAAAAGGTTGTGATGGGTAGAGATGACAAGGCCGAAGCATCAGCATTTGCAGTAGCAACAAAAGGGACCACGAATAGAGTATTCGATGCCGAACGGCCTACGTGTGCTCATTGTGGTAAGATTGGACATGAGAAAGCCAATTGCTTTGAGATAGTGGGTTACCCGCCTGGATGGAGCGCAAGGGGTCATGGCCGCGGAGGACATGGTAATAGGGGAGGACGTGGAAGCCGGAACGGAGGTTACGGACGCGGTAGCAGTAGCAACACAAGAACTAATGGACTAGAAACAGCAGCCGCAGTCAGTACAACAGAGAGTGCAGCAGCAGCGGTAGCGGTAGCCGTCCCTGGTCCAGAACAGTCCACTTCGGCAGTCACGCCCCCCGGCTTCACAGCCGAGCAGGTTCAACGTCTTTTAAGTCTAATTGAGGTGCCAAAGAATACCGAAAAATTGACAGGTACACTCGACCCCTCTTGGTTAATTGACAGTGGAGCTTCAACACATATGACCGGTCAAGTAAGCCTGTTGAAGAATGTACAAAATATACCTCCTATAGCAATAGAATTGCCTAATGGGGCAAAAACCGTGGCCACAAAGCAAGGGACATATTTGCTGGATGAAAATATGAAACTCAATCACACTTTATATGTGCCTAATTTGAGTTGCAATCTCATATCAGTTTCCCGAGTATGTAAAGATCTAAATTGCACAGTCACATTTGATGAAAATTCTTGTGTTTTGCAGGACCGTACTATGAGGATTCTGATTGGTACGGGTGAGCAACGGGATGGGGTTTATTTCTTTAAAGGGGCACTCAGGCGGAGAAGTACAGTACATGCAGTGAAGACAAACCAACTTTGGCATCAAAGGTTGGGTCACCCCTCCGGAGAAGTTCTATCCTTGTTTTTAAATTCTATAAATTTGTTCGGTAATAATGTGGACGATAATGTAGGGTGTGAAGTGTGTCTTCGAGCAAAACAAACTAGAAGCCCTTTTGCGTTAAGTGATAATAATGCAAAACAATTATTTGAAGTAATTCATTGTGATATTTGGGGACCTTATCGAGTTTCCTCTTCTAGTGGTGCACATTATTTTCTCACCATTGTTGATGATTTTAGTAGGAGTGTTTGGGTATCCTTAATGAAAGAGAAAAGTGAAACCGACAAGTACCTAAAAAATTTTGTTGCCCTGGTTAAAACTCAATTTGACAAGATTGTAAAGGTTGTAAGGAGCGACAATGGGGCAGAATTCAAGTCTGGACCAATGAAGAGTTTTTATGAACACCTAGGAATAATTCATCACACCAGTTGTGTCGATACACCGCAACAAAATGGCCGGGTGGAGAGAAAACATAGACAACTTTTGAATGTTGCTAGGGAACTGCGATTTCAAGCAAATTTACCCTTGGAGTTTTGGGGGGAATGTGTAATGACAACGGCTTATTTGATAAATCGAACCCCAAGTAAATTGTTAAAGGGTAAAACACCCTATGAGTTAGTGTTTGGCAAGACGCCTAGCTATGATGAAATTCGAATTTTTGGATGTTTGTGTTTTGCTAGACATAAAACAAATGATAAATTCGCCTCTAGAAGTCGTAAGTGTGTCTTTGTTGGTTATCCTTTCGGTAAAAAGGGTTGGAAATTATATGATTTGGATACTCGAGAATTTTTTGTTAGCCGGGATGTACAATTCTTTGAAGAAAGTTTTCCATTCCGAGTTGGAAAAGGAGAACCAGTTTCCGAGCATGCGCCAACCACATTAACCCATTGTCCACCAGCACATTTTGCCGACCCATTGGAACCAGTGGCAATGAGGCCAGAAGCCTTGGGTGATAGGGGGAGTCCAACAATTACTGCAGCTCAAGCTCCAGCACACGAGTCTGCCACACAACACAGCCTAGCTGAAACACTTGGGCATCATCTATACACTGACTCAACTCCAAGAATTAGTAGTACAGATAGCAAGGATCAGCAGCAGACAGCCCAACACGCAAGCCCAGAACACCATCCCGTTGAGCGGCCTCAACGGGTCCGACGACCCCCGTCTAAGCTCGACGATTACATGTGCTATGGTGCCCACATTAAAAACCCTGTCTCTGCAGCGAGCCTTGACCAAAAGGAACCCTCAGGTATGCGCTATCCTTTGCAAAATTATGTGACTTGTGTTAAATTTTCTCACTCACACCAAAAATTTTTAGCTGCCATTATGAAAGTGGATGAACCCAGATTTTATCATGAGGCTGTCAAGAAAAGTGAGTGGTGCACAGCCATGAACGAGGAAATTGAAGCACTTGAGAAGAATGCCACATGGGACATCGTCGACCTACCCCCCGGAAAAAAACCAATTAGTTGTAAGTGGGTTTATCGAGTCAAGTATAATTCTGATGGTACCATACAAAGGTATAAGGCACGCTTGGTCATTCGAGGAGATCATCAAGTCGAGGGTATTGATTTCACTGAAACCTTTGCCCCTGTAGCTAAAATGACCAGCGTTAGATGTTTTCTCTCAGTTGCCATTGCAAAAGGTTGGGAATTGCATCAATTGGATGTCAATAATGCCTTTCTTCATGGCGATCTAGAAGAAGAAGTTTATATGAAATTACCACCAGGTTACACTGTATCCAATGGCAATAAAGTGTGCAGGTTAAAAAAATCCTTGTATGGGTTGCGCCAGGCACCGAGACAATGGTTCGCCAAGTTATCATCCAAGCTTTCTGAGTATGGTTTTGTTAAATCATACGCAGATTATTCTTTATTTACTTATCGTCAAGGAGAAGTGTTTATGGCACTACTGGTATATGTGGATGACATTGTGCTTGCTTCTAACAACTCTGCAGCATGCCAACAGTTCAAGAAATATCTTGACACTTGTTTCAGCATTAAAGATTTAGGGTCCTTAAAATATTTTCTTGGAATTGAGGTGGCAAGGGGACCACAAGGTTTGTTTTTGTGCCAACGAAAATATGCTTTGGAAATAGTTGACGAATGCGGATTACTGAGAGCAAAACCAGCTGTGTTCCCTATGGAACAAAATCACAAATTAGCCTTGGCACAAGGAAACGATTTACCAGATCCTACTTCTTATAGGCGATTAGTAGGGCGTCTTATTTACTTCACACTCACTCGTCCCGATCTAACATATGCAGTGCATATCCTTTCTCAGTTTATGCAGTCACCCAAAGAAGAGCATATGGAAGTTGCACTACGCATGGTGCGATATATCAAAGGCACCGCAGGACAAGGAATCTTATTGCGAAGCGACTCATCTTTCCAACTCATAGGATATTGTGACTCTGATTGGGAAGGATGTCCTTTAACCCGTAAGTCGCTTACTGGATATTTTATCATGCTTGGTGGATCTCCTATTTCTTGGAAAACCAAGAAGCAATCTACAGTATCAAGGTCCTCAGTTGAAGCAGAGTATCGTTCCATGGCAGCTGCTGCAAGTGAACTTACATGGCTTAAGGCCTTCCTAGCTGCTTTGGGCGCATTCCTTGAAAAGCCTATGCAATTGTTTTGTGACAATCAAGCTGCTCTTCACATTGCTCATAATCCCGTCTTCCATGAAAGAACCAAGCATATTGAACTCGACTGCCATTTTGTTCGCGAAAACCTTGAGACCGGAATGCTTGAATTGCGCAAGATCTCTACATAGCACCAACGTGCTGATATGTTCACTAAAGCTCTTGGGCGAGCTCAATTCCATTTTTTGAAGTCCAAGTTGGGCATTATCAATCTCCATGCTCCAACTTGAGGGGGAGTGTTAACAAGTGCTTACTCTATTAACTTATTGTAATAGGGAAAATTAATTGCAGTGGTCTTTTTTTTGGAAGTGCACGTTGATTAGGAGATGTCAATCTAGCTGTATTAGGCAATAATTAATTGATTGCTTGATTGTAGCCATGAAATTAGGAATAGACAGCTGGATCCAGGAAACAATGCTCTTGTATAAATTGCTTTCATCACAATCAATAAAGAGGCAGGCAAAAAAATAATAGTTTACTACTATCTTTTTCTCAGTGGGTATCAAGTTTTGCTAACAAGTCTTCAATGGTTGGTAGCCGAGACCTAAATTCAAATCCTACCAATTTAAGCTTTTTAAGGATCCGTTCCCCATCCAAAAAAGGGGATGGGTGAGGGTTGAGCAATAGATAGGTGATTATGCCTTGAAATTCAATAGCACTATCAACTGAAATTGGCATGGGCCCTAGATATAAATAGCAATGCACGACTTGCTCATCTTAGGAATTCAATAGATGAGATGGTTCAGGAACTTGTAACATGTCCAAACCAAACTTTGAATATTGTGAGAGCACTCCTGTAGAATATTGCTGGCTTGTCTTGCTTCTTTTATAAGAGGCAGAGCACTACTTTTCCACCCATCCGATCCTTCCTGCTTGCTTTGAATGGCTGTGATAACTGATGAGCCACTGATAACAGTTAGAAGCAGTCCATCTCTGTCTTCTTTTTCAACTGATAACTTCTTTTTACGACAGTTTGTCTCTGTCTGCTCCTTCTCCAGTCAACAAGTGATGGGGAATATTGCTTACCGTATGTTGAAAGTTCATCTGGATTTGAGTGGTGAAATCTATCTAACGACTGAACTTGTGTCAGTTAATACATTAGGTAGCCTTGACGCATTTGCTTTTGGTGACCATCAATCCATCTCCCATAATGGCAACCTAAGTTTGGATCTTGGGTGCCAGACTTCCTTTGTGAGAGAAAATGTGGATATTGAAATGGGTTTGGCTTATCATCCTCTGTCGAGTTATCTTCTCTTACCTTGGTCTTGACCCAACCTTAAGCTTACCACTTCATGAATGGCCAAGTTTAGAGATGAAATAAAGTGAATAGATTGGATTCGACTGTGCGTTTCTTGTAGGTTTTCTTTTTTCTTTTTTCTCTTTGTTTTTTTTTTGGGGGGGGGCCCCCCCGGGCCGGGGGCATCATTTGATGCTTCTTCTCCAAAGAAACTAGGGGTTGGCTGAATCTTTTAACTACAGAGGAGGCATAGCTTTAATTGCTCATGCTCTTAAATCTAGTGGCGAAGCCAGGAAATTCGGAGAGGGATGTCGGAATTAACAACACACGATATAAAATTCAACAATAGTCATAAACTGAAATTAAACAGCGATTACATTACATCTAATTTAATTGTCCTCGACGAGACCTCATATTTTGAAAGCGATGCAAAATATCATCAGTAGATACGCTTTTAAACAAATCATCCTCAAAGTAGGTAATAACTGTATCATTTAAAAACTCATCTGAATAATAATAGTATCATTTAAACTAGTATTTGGAAAAGGAGAACTCACAAATTTGGAGAGAGAGTTGAGGTGGTTGGTGGGTTGTGAGCTGGCCGTCAGGAGGCGTTTCGGCGTAGGGGCGCTCACCAGTGAGAGGCAAGCAGTGGGTGGTGCTTTGGTGGAATGGTGGTGGTTGAGTGTGTGGGTAGAGCGTTGGTGTTTTTCCCTTTTGGGAGGTTGGAGGACTTGAACAAACAGAGAAGAAGAGTACGGGGAGGCTGCTTATGAGCTTATCTCAGTAATTTACAAGGCATAAGTTAAAAAAAATGAAAAAAATAAAACAGAAAAAGGGAAGGATGGAGAACTCAAACCCTCAACATCAGAGACAAGGCGAATCACAAATCAGGCACCTGGATCACTAAAGCAAGGGAAGTTTCATGTACCTTTTCAACGCATCTGATACGTATAGTTAAGTTCTAATTTTTTTTAAAATTCTCAAACGTATATTAATTTTTTTTTTGGAGAGGGGGTGTCGTCTGACCCCTCTAACCCCATGGTGGCTACGCCACTGCTTAAATCTTACGGCATCAGGTTATCATCCCTTACCCTGGGCCTTGATTCGACCTAAGTAGCGATCCACATTTCCTACTAAGGGATCCAGGAGGCATATAGATAATAGCCAAAGGGTGACAGTGTTAAACTATGATTATAATTTATACACTGTTTTAGGCTTCAAAAAGTGAATGTTTCTAATGCTAATACAATGAAGTAGGTAAGTAAAAAAGTAAGAAAGACATAGTTTTGGTCATGATGGTTAAAAATGAGAATTTCACTCAAAATCAAAACTTACATAGGATGCATTTGACAATAAGAGTTAGCGGGGTCTCTTTCACACTTTTGATTAATAGTCTAATTCTTTTCCTCTCCCCACTGACCCTCGAAATCTTTAGTGAAATTCATGTTGTCGTTTTTTTTGCTTCAAAGAAAAAACATCTAACATACCCTTATTTTCGGTTGAGAGGAGCATGCCGAATTTTACTCTCAAAGGATGATGCAGGGGGCCTTCGATCATGCATGGAGCCAAATTCGAACATGGTGTGAAGCAATTCGGGTGTTATCACTAATTTCTGTGGCCAACTGATATGTCCATTCAGTGTAATTATGGGGATGCAAAGCAAGATATGAGCGTCATCATTTTTGTAGTCTTGATAGATAGCCTTTCATGGTATAAATACTTCTAAAGATGGTTGAGGTAATACCGGTTGTTATTTGTAATGAAAATTAAATAGCAAAACTCTAGTTGACTGGAATCTTTCCCAATAAAAGGAATTAATACTACCCAAAAAAATAAATAAATCATTCAGCATACAATGATTTGAACTCTAAACAATGGTTTCGATAGATTGACTGATTTATTAAGTGCTCTCTATCATTAAATTAAGTGGCAAAAACAAGAATGTTCTATCAATTGAAATGCAATTAGAAATATTGAAAATTCACAGAGACTCATTGCAGTCCATGTCGCCGTGTGAACTTCATGCATCATTAAATGTATTAGTATGAAAAAAAGTAATGGGAGACATGGAGAGCAGTCATTAATAAGCCTCATGAATTGTTAAGGTTATAAGCACACATGGATTTTTGTTTTTTTTTAAAATGATATATAGATTTACGTTAGGGTCCATAATGAAAGTAACATATGTGTACATATATTTTTTTGATGATATTGATGATAAGTACTTGTGGAATTATTATAGAAAAAAAGTATATGTGGAAACTGAAGAATATTCATCAATCATTTGATGTAATTGGTGAAACCCCTCTTGAAGGATAGCTCTTTGTGTTGAGATATTTAAGCTGGTAATTAGGGCTGTTCATTATATGGTCTAAATCGGACTGGTTCAAAGTTTGAATTGGACCGGACCGAATTGGACTGAATCGAGACCATTAGATCTAGTCTTCGATTTTATCTTTTGTCTTTTTCGATCTTCAGTCCAGTCCAGGTTGGGACCAGAGGGATCGAGAATTGGACTAGGACCGAAATCAAGTTTTTTTGTGGGGGGGGGGGGGGGAGCGCTAGACCTGATTTCAATTTGAACAATTCAGCGCACCCACCCACGCCCTCTCCTTCGCCAGTTGCATTCTGCTGCCCCCTCTACCCTTCTCCAGTCCCTCCTTTGTGGCTCTATGCCCTCTCCCTCTCCTCTCCGACTCTCCCTTGCTGTCACAGTTGGCGGTCGTCAACATCCTGCAAAGTGCTGATCCCTCTCCTCTGCTCACAAGTCACTCTCTCTATTCTCTGCTTTAGTTGGCGGTTCTTCATGATAAATTGGTAAGTGCTCATCCTCCCTCCTCTCTCCCTTTCTCTCTGATTCTGAATCTAAGACCCCCAGGAAATTAGACATTAACATTGAAGGAATTGGGTTAATGGTTTTCATATTTCATTTGAGATTGGCCGATTAGATTTGGTTAATGATTTATGAATATGATTTGAGATTGAGTTATGATTATGAATTTATGATTATAATTTATAAATTCTGAATCTGCGTTGGTCATGAACTTAATTAATATTGCCTCAATTTCCCTTCTTCTCTCTCCCAAGCAACCATGGAAACTTTCACTTCCCGGCCCTACCCCCATGCCCAAACTAAATTTCGTCCCTGAATAATGATCAAAGCAAATGCTTCAGCTAAATAATGAATAGGATGAGGTCATTAGTTCAATAATCTGCTTAGTTATGATATTGTAATGATAGCATTTAATTTAATATGCGTAATTAGCGTAGCAGTTCTACGTTCCAGCAATGCATTAACTCATCTATGTTTGTTTTATTAGTATCTCTTTGGTTGTATTTAATTTAATATGCATAATTAGTGTAATACTAAGATGAACCCTTCTCTCTCTCCAATGTTTGTGCAAACAATCCCAGAGTCCCAGTCACATGATTTTTAGGATTTTAATGATATCTAGTCATGCATTTTTTATAATAAAATTGCCTAATTTCACACATCTTAATTAATAGGTTCATATAATTGGTTCAATGCTTTACCTTGTGTTTGTATTAATTTGATGTTTTTTTTTTTTATCGAATTGTTCTAACTTCTAATAAATGAAACCCTTTTTATTTTTAGGTGTGATATTCAACTCAATTTCCACCTATATTAGCAATCATGGAGTCCCTTACAGCTTGTTCTCGAAATGTAAGTTTCGTAATTTGATTATTAACGTAACAAAATATATATAAATGGTGTCTACTTATTTTTTTTAATAACTTGTCAGTGCTAGATGTTGAGCTCCCAATCCAAAAAAGAGAAGTAGTGTGGAAGTGGAAGAATTGGTTGATATGGATACCGATATTGAGAGTGACCACCCAGGGAATGACCCTATCAAAATTAAGGAGGAAGAAGAGCCAACTCAAGGAGTACCAAAAAGCAAGAGCAAGGGGAAACAAGTTGTTAGAAAGTCTACTCAAAGGGCAGAGTGTTGGCAATATTTAAAAGAGATCAAAGACAATGGTAAAAGAGTGGTCGGTAAGTACAACTATTATGTTCAAATATATAAGGCTGAATCTAGTAAGAAGGGAACAAAGAAGTTCAAAAATTATTTTCCAAAGTGCCCTGAAAACTTGAACAATTAAAGCAAACAGATATAAAGTCAGTTGGTTTTGAAAAAGGATCAAAGCAATGAGAGAGAAGCGAGATTGAAGGCATGAGTATTGAATCCTCATGAGGCAAAGGAGTATATAGCCAAAATGATCATACTTGATCAGTTGCCCTTTAGGTTTGTTGAAAATGTGTGATTTAGGCTAATGATGTCTATTTGTTATCCTTCACTTAATATGTCTTCACACATTACCATCGTAATAGACGTTTATCACATATATGTGGATGAAAGGGTGAAATTTAAAGAATGTCGTACACATTCATTTCAAAGGGCGTGTTTGACAACAAACACATGAACTTTACTTCAGATGATTAACTATATGGTTATAAATGCCCATTTTATTTATAATGATTGGAAATTGCATAAAAAAATATTGAATTTTTTTGCCAATTTTAGTCATAAAGGTGATCATATTGCTCTTGTCATTGGAAAATGTTTGTACGATTGGTGTTTAGCATCTAAATTGTACGCTATTATTGTTGATAATGCTGAGAGTAATAGCAATGCTTGTACTGCCCTTATTGGTGAGTTTCAACGACATGCTCACTTTCTTTTCTCTAGTTGGGAATTTTACATGTTAGGTGTATTGCTTACATACTTAATTTGATTGTATGGATGGGTTGAAGGTTGTTGGGAAGTTAGTTAAGCGTGTTCGAGCTGTTGCAAGGTTTATTAGGCAATTTCCTAATAGGTTGCAAAGACTTCAAGAATGTGCAGTTGTAGAAAAAATTGTTCCCACTAGATGAGACTCCACTTATAAGATGCTTAGCATTGCTTTAGTTTATGAGCATACATTCACAAAGCATAGCAAAAGAAACCTTTATTAAATGTGGAGTTGACAAAAGATGACGAAATTGATAGACCTCCTAACTCTAATGATTGGAAATAAGTTGAATCCTTAGTTTTTTTTGGAGGTTTTTAATAATATTACTTTGCGCTTGTCCGGTATTTCATCCAACCTGCTTTTCTTTGAATTGTGGCTATTCATACTATATTGAAACACTTGGAGCAAGTTGTTGAGACCATTGATGTTAACGATGAAGAAAGTGAGGAAGTTAAGGATATTGGATCTAGAGTCACAAGCAGTAAAGAAATGGCCAAGTGGATGAGGATGAAATATGATAAGTACTATGGCGCACCTGAGAAAATGAGCCCTTGGTGTGTATTGCTCCCATCTTTGATCCTAGGTACAAGTTGACGTCTTAAGTTTCTCGTTGTGATTTGTTTGGTGAAGTACAAGGTAGTGTTATAGTTTTGAAAGTGAGAGAAAAATTAGAAGCTTTGTTTGATGATTATTGATAATTGTGCAAGCCATTGACTCAAAGTGGGAAAAGTAATGGGGCACAACCTGAAGTTGAGAAGGGTAATGCACCTAATGGAACCGTCTTTTATGCACAACAATTAGGAAAGAAATTAAAGGGGGCAGATGGAGGAAGAGGAATCATCAAGACAGAGTTGGAAAAATGCCTAAATGTGGGACTTGAAGAGGATGAAGTAGCGGATGATGTGCTGGGATGGTGGAAAGTACATAGTGCTTAATATCCCATGGTTTGTTTGTATGGCTTGTGATGTATTGACCATGCCTACTTCTATGGTTGCATTGGAGTCAACAATCAGTGCAAGAGGACATTCTCTTGATTCATTTAGAACTTCTTTAACCCCAAAGGTAATTGATTTAATTAGTATATTTCTTTGTTTTGTATTATAAATTTATAACTTATTTATCGTTTGTTAACTTACGAATTTTGTTGGGTTAGAATGTGAAAAGATGGTCCAAGCTCTTATATTGCACAAGATTGGCTTAGGCCAAGCAATAGATTAAATATGGATGACTATTTTGATGAATCACGGGACTTTAATAATGATAATATGCAATTTTTCATTTCTTTTTTAATTTTGTTTATTTACTTTATATGATTACATATTTACATGTTTTAAATTTTAATTTTTGTTCTTTTTATTGTGTTTTTTTTAGATCTTGGTAAATTGAGTCTGAAGGGTAATATGATTGATGTGGGTGATACTTTGAATATTTAATATTAAGGTAATTTGTGGTTTTTTTATTGTGCTTATTTTACATTATATTATTGTTATCATCATTATTTTTCTTTGGTAAATTAATAGTTGGCTTTCATATTTACTAATTTGATCTCTTATTTATTTCATATACTATTTGAATAATTAGTTGAATATTTGAGAGAAAAGCATATTGTTGCAAGGAAATCCTTCTCCAAATCCAGACTTGGTTTCAAGTTTGGGAGTCACCTTCGGTTGAAGATTGAGTTGCATTGAGAGGAGAACATTTCGTCAAGCATTAAAACTTTAGTTATGTAATTAACTTTTAAGTTTTGTTGGTTATGTATTAAACTTTACTTTAGGAATTGCTTGAGATTTGTGTTGTGGTTGAGTTGGTTTGGTAAGTTGGTTTGTGAAATAGGCAATGGATTATGAAAGTTGAAATAGGTATGTCATATGTGTCGTGATTCATGGGCACTCAAAGGAAAGCTTGTGTCATTTCTCTATAAAAAGCTTAGAATAATAGAAAAGCTTAAGGCATTTCTCTGTAAAGAAGCTTTGGCATGAGCAATAAGCCAATAACCCTATTTATAGAGGCATTGACTAATTTTCATACAACTCAACAACAAACCAAAAAAACAAAAAAATTACAATAGCACAACAAAGTTGCCCATTCGCATAGTCCATTTTAACTCGGTCCAAAGTCAGTAAGTTCCTAGTTTGGTTTGGGTTCGCCTGGTTCGGTCTCAGTCTGAACTAGCTTTCGACTGGTCCGGTCCTTGGTCTTCGACCTAAGGCCCATTCAGTCTTGGTCCAGTTCAATGCGGTGTAGTCCGGTTAGGTCTGGTCTTGGACCGACTAACAACCTTACGGGTGATGTTGAAATGAGACTATAAATTTGGATGATTTTTCAATACAAGTGTTGCACTCACTTGCATATGGAGTTCGATAATCCTAAGGTTCTTTGTCTTGAGATTTCGATGAAAATTAAGATCACAAATTTGGATGGATTTTCAATGCACGTGTTGCACACACTAGCATACGTGGAGTTTAGTGATGCCAAGCAACTTCGTCGCCCATGGGCCATGGCCACGGGATAACATATTCTTTTATTCAATGCTCGGCATCACTTCTTTTGTGATGGAAACTTGTAGGTTTGCCAGGGACAATGCATTCTTGTCTCTTTCCCTGCACACAACGTAAATCTGGTAGGAAAGACGTTGATAATAGAGATGGTAGTAAGAGAAGATTTTATGCACTTGAAGCCAATCTAAGGACAATTGTTTTAACTACACTAGCAAAATAGACATCAAATTTAATATCACATGGCCCAAGTAGATTGAGTATAATGCTACAGAAGATCATAATAATGTACCAATATATTGTAGATGTACTTTTTCTTAGTACAAACTACAAATATAATTCCTCAACCCAAGAAAGAGGATCTAAGTAGGAGATTTGATGAATGTGTATTACGTCTGACTTACTGTTGGTATATCATGGTCCTAAGACAATGATGCTCATTATGGCCCCACGCGGAGGCAAAGTCGTGGCGGAGTTGTGCGGTAAGTTTTTAAACTTTTTTCTTATGGTTTTATCCTTTTGCACTTATTTGTTTCTGTACTAGATTTATTAGATTTTTAAATTTTTATTTATAATGTTAATATAACTTTTTACTTTGAGAAAAAAATAATTTGACTTTTGTTTATCTTGACGGTCTTATTCAAATCAAAGAAATTTTAGATTAAAGATTACATGAATCAACTTATTTTTCTAGGTTAAATTGGAGTTAATTAAAAGTTTGCGTTAGCGTTAGCAAAAAGTTGTCCGACCTGAATATTCAAATTTGTCCAATCTAAAAAACAGCTAAAGTCATGATTTTTTTTTTCGAATTTTAAATCCAAACACAACCTTTTCATATTTCTATTGTATGGAACCGACGTCGAACTGAATTTAACCTTATCCGAAGTGTATAACCCAAAAAAAATCAGGTATCAGACACCAATTTCTTGTTCGAATTTTGGCATTGTCCGCTTTGTTTTGACGCGCATTCGACCTGAACCTGAATTTTTACTACTACTAGACTTGTGTAATGAAATTGGTTTTAAAATACATGAAATAATAGTTAAAAAAATAAAAGGTTGATCTATTTAGTGCTTTTTTTTTCATATTTATTTCATCTTGTGTATTGGATTGTCTTATGTATTGTTTACAACGGGTCTAGTTTTCTAATGAGCATGACTTTTATTTGGAACAACAAATGCTTATTGGTTGACAGTGCCAATGTTTGAGGTTTGGTGTATTCATTTGCTTTGTGACGTTTTAAATTGACAAAAGTTCAACTTACGCCTGGTGGGAAGTTGAATCCTCAAACACCCCTGACATATGCGACATTAGTAATTTTAGGCCTGAATTTTTGAAGCAAATATTTTAGTACCTCAAAGTTTAGTGATCGAATTTTATTTACCATTCGTATTTTCTTGACCCCACAAACTTGTGAAATTTGCATTTTTAACCCTAATCTTTAAAAACTTACTTTCGAAAATTTTAATTTTGTGCGTATGTAATTTCTCTCATAAGTACTACTCGGGACCCTCTTTCAATTGGTTGGTATTAGAGTCCCATGATAAAAAATAGTTAAGATAGTTAATAATTAATTAAGCTAATTGACTATGTTTAATGTTTGAATCATCATTTACTTGTCTTCCTCCTAATTATTCATATATTGTGCACTCACCAGAAGGAGCCACTTCAATACCACCTCAATTAAACTATATCACTGATAAAGTTTTAGAACTAAAAATCAAATTAGCAAAAATTAAGACCGAAATTAAGGAGATTAAGAAACAATTATCTGTAATCCATCTTTCTTTAATTAATGAGATTAGACATAGTGAAAAATTTGATTTAAGTATTAGTACTTCATTTCAGTACAAATATCATTTCCAAAACTCAAAAAACAAAAATTTATGTCCTTTGCATGATATAAAAATAAAAAAATAAATAGGAGAAAAATCAATTGAAAAATCATCGGAAAAGGTAGAGAAATAAGAAGAAGATGGAGTATAAGTAGTATAATCTTGAAAAATTACAGAATATATTTGATAGAGAGCAAAACTCGGAAGAATTAAACAAAATTATGGGCGCAATAATTGATAAACAAGATGTATTATCCGATGATAATAAAGAGACAAAAAATGCCTAGTTAGAAGAATAAATATATCAGCAGATGAACCTAATTAAATTAGATGATTTTAATGTTGTACCTTTCGAAGAAAAAAAAGAAATTTTATAAGGAAAAAAGCTTTAACAAGCAAAGAGGACAAAAATGTAAAAGAGAAAATTATAATAAACTAAGCTTTAAAAAAAACAAAGATTTTTTAGAAGCTGCTTATTGTCATGGATATTATGTAAGCCTAAAAGATGAATTTGCAATAAAAATCAATCAGTCTTGGATATCTAGTTTTGCTAATCCCATAAAAATCAACAAGAAAAATGTAATAAAAATTGATGAGAATGATAAAATTACCATTAAATCTCAATTATTAAGAAGTATGAGCACAAGGTCAGAATGAGCAGAAGGATCTTCAGCTACTAAAGAAGAGCTCAAAGAAGATGATAGAATTATTATGACCAGTGAAATGAGTAGAATGATTTTTGAACTTGCAAGACATGGTGTAGATCGGAGTATGAGTCTAGATATAAAAATAATTGGGTACAAAAGAAGGACTGTTAGTGAGCCAATCTATGAGGATGAATTAGTAAAAAATATGACTCTGAAAATATGCTATAAATCAGCAATTCAAATTCTAATAGCATCTATTACTCAATGAATGTATGCTTAGCATCAATTATTTTTTTCAATTATATTTATTATTCGCCTCTAGCAGTTTTTTTGGCTAAGGTTTTGCATGGTCTTTGAGTGGTTTTTTTGTAAGTATCGTGGCAACTGTATTTAAGTGCGCCGTTTTTGCTAGTACTGGCACTGTTGTTTGCGGTGTTAGTTTAAATCACTATTGTGTGTATTATTGCTAGTACTGGTACTGGTACTGGTATTAGTATTATTGTATAATTTTATTATTTTTAGCTAGTATTGTGAAGACGGACTAGTGTGTTTTCTTGCCAAGCAGTTTCCTAGGCTTGTTTACGTTGTCTGTGGTTCTTTGTAGCCAGCGTCTCTTTACCTTTTAGTTCTAGTGTCTGGTTCTTTTCCTATTTTTTTGGGCCATCCCGGGGTTTATTTTGGGAGCTTCTTTCGCTTACTCCCTCATTAGTCTTCAGTGCAAACTTTTTGTGTTCTTAGGAGGATCTTTTAGTGCGTTGCAGGAGGTTGGTGTTGGCAACTTTAGCTAGTGGCGAGCAATGTAGTAGCTTCAGCCAGTCCTTCGGGGGGTAATGGGGGTAGGAGGGGTGTAGGATTGTGGAATGTGCACCTAGCGTCTTGGAATATTGGGTCGCTTATAGAATTAGTTAAGTCATTGCATAGGCGTAGGATTAATATAACGTGTGTTCAAGAGACACAGTGGGTGGGGGCTAAAGTTAGAGAAGTTGATGGGTACAAATTCATGGTATTCGGGGTCTCTCAAGGCGAGCAATAGAGTTGGTATTTTGGTTGAGAAGGAGTTGGTAGACTTTGTTGTTGAAGTGAGGCGTAAGAGTGACCAAATCATGGCCATTACGGTTTTGGTGGGTCCAGAATTCATAAATGTGGTTAGTGTTTGTGCTCCTTAAATAGGTCTGCCGGATGATATCGAGAAGGTATTTTGGGAGGATTTGGATATGGTCATCAAGGAGATACCTCGGAGCGAGAAACTTTTCATAGGAGGAGACTTTAATGGCTAGTGTTGACTCAGATGGGTATGATACGGCCCACGGGGGTTTCGGTTTTGGGGAGAGAAACAACGAAGGAGTTTCTGTACCGGACTTTGCAGTGGCCTATGAATTGTTGGTGGTAAACTCCTTTTTCAAGAAGAAGGAGGACGACTTTGTGACCTTTAAGAGTGGCTCCTTAAAGACCCAAATTGATTACTTCCTGATGAGGGCGGAGAGTCGGAGGTTTTACAAGGACTGTAAGGTGATTCCTAGTGAGTATCTAGGAACTCAGCATAAGTTGCTAGTGTTAGATGTGGAGGTCAAATGTTCCAAGTGGAAGAAGAGGAGAGTCGGGGACCTTAGAGTTAGGTGGTGGACCCTCATAAAGGAGAACACTGTGTTATTATCAGAGATGATTACTGAAGAAGGAGCTTGGAGGTGGGTAGAGGATGCAGATACAATGTGGGAGGCAATGGCAGATTGTATTCGAAGGTCGGCTAAAGAAGTCATAGGTACTTCTACAAGGGGTGGTAACAAAATGAAGGGTGCTCAGTGGTGGAACGAGGAGGTAAAGGAGAAAGTCAGGGAGAAAAAAGAGGCACATGCTGATTTCATGAACAGTAGAGTGGATGAAGAGAGAGAGATTAGTAGAGCTAGATATAAGGCAGCTAAGAAGGTAACCAAGAAAGCTGTTACGGTAGCTAAGAGCATGGCTTATGATAGGTTATATCATAGACTGGAGACCAAGGAAGGGGAGAAGGAAGTCTTTAAACTGGTGAGGGCTAGGGAAAGAAGAACAAGGGATTTAGGTGTGGTGAGGTGTATCAAGGATTTGTTTGAGGACGCAGAAATCAATGAGAGATGGCAAAGATACTTTTCCAAACTCCTTAATGGTGAAGGGATGGAAGATTCTCGAAGCAGAGAACGAGAGTGTGGTGAGAGACGACTTGATCCGCGAGTGTGTGGTCATATCAGCAAGGACGAGATTAAAGAGGCCTTGAAGAAGATGCCCAATGGGAAGGCAAAGGGTCCAGATCAGATACCGTTCGAAGTGTAGAAGTCTTTGGGTGAAGAAGGATTAGATTGGCTAACGGAGCTTTTCAATATTATTTTTAGGACCGCTAAGACGCCAGAAGAATGGAGGTCGAGTACAGTCATCCCTTTATACAAGAACAAAGGTGATATCCAGGATTGTAATAATTTTAGGGGTATAAAGTTGCTCAGTCACACTATGAAGTTATGGGAAAGGGTAATTGAGAGAAGGTTGTGGAAGGATGTTTCGATTTCAGAGAACCAATTTGGTTTTATGCCAGGCAGGTCGACCATAGAGGCGATTTACCTCCTTAGAAGACTCATGGGTTTATACAGAGATAGAAAGGTGGATCTTCATATGATGTTCATTGACCTCGAAAAAGCATATGATAGAGCTCCGCGTGAAGTGTTATGGAGATGCTTGGAGGAGAAAGGGGTGCCATCCTTGTATATTTGAGTTATTAAGGATATGTACGAGGGAGGTAGGACGAGTGTTAGGACGCCAGGAGGGGTCACAAATGACTTCTTCGTTGGTATGGGCCTACATCAAGGTTCCGCCTTGAACCCTTTTCTTTTCACTCTAGTTATGGATGAACTTACAAAAGGGATTCAAGTTGAGTTACCTTGGTGTACGCTTTTTGCTAATGACATTGTTCTTGTTGATGAGACCAGACAGGGAGTTAATGACAAGTTGGAGTGATGGAGGCATATTCTGGAATCTAGAGGTTTTAGAGTAAGTAGATCGAAGACGGAATACCTTCATTGTTGTTTCAGTGGAAAGGTAGACGCCGGGGGAGGGTAGACGCCAGGGGAGAAGTCACCATAGATGGGAGGGTGACACCTAAGGTCGATAAGTTTAAGTATCTAGGCTCGATCATCCAGCAGAATGGGGATATTGACGAAGATATTAACCAACGAATAAAAGTGGGCTGGCAAAAATGGAAATATTCCTCAGGTGTGCTGTGTGATAAAAGGGTGTCCCTTAGATTGAAAGGCAAAGTCTATCGTATGGTAGTTAGACCGGTTGTTCTTTATGGATAGGAATGTTGGCCTCTAAAAAAGACGCAAGTTCAAAGACTGATAATAGCAGAGATGAGGATGATTAGGTGGATGCGTGGTTATACGAGGATAAGCAGAATTAGGAATGGAGTATTCAGGGACTTAGTTAAAGTAGCTCCCATCGAAGATAAGATGAGAGAAACAAGACTCTGATGGTTCGGCCATGTGAAAAGGAGGAGTGTGGACGCTACAGTGAGGAGATGTGAGAGGGTCAACATCCCTGAAGGCAAAAAAGGGAGGGGACGACCAAAGAAGAGTTTGGACGAGGTGATTAGAGAGGACTTGAAAGTTGTCGGTTTGTCGGAGCACCTGGCTCAAGATAGGAAGCTGTGGCGGGATAGGATTAAGATATTAGATCGCTGAGAGTCGACCCATACTTGTCTTTTGGTTGCTGTGGCATAGTGCTGGTAGAGGTTTTCGTATGTTGTGTTTGTATGCAGGTTGAACTGTTTTTTGGGAAGAGTTCTCATTGGCTTAGCTCTGGTTGTTAGGGTATATTTCCTTCCTCTATTTTATTCTCATTTTATTACATAGCTTCAGCAACTGGTTCTTTTAATATATCTTAGTCTTCCCTTGCTATGTGTCCTTAATTTTCTCATTAAATGTTTCCACAAAATCTTTCTTCTTTAAAATATTTTCACAAAATTCTTTTTTGTGGGTATCTTGGAATCAACCTCTCTACGGGTAGGAATGCCGGTAGGAGTAAGGTTGCCTATAGGTGGATCTACCCAGACGCCGCGAAAGCGGGACCCATACTAGGAGGTGTTATTGTTGTTAGAGGGATATAGTAGATATGAATAGTGTGCTGACATTGATAGTGGTTGTTCTATTTGTTTTTGAAAAAAATCTTTATTTCCAAAATTTAAGTTGGAAAAGCCCAAGAATCCTTTAAAAATAAGGATGAATGACAATAGCATAATGAGTCATAAAGAAGCCATAGAAGGATTATCCATAGAGATAGGGGGAGTCCAATGCATTATACTAGTTTTATTACTTATTGATTAACTTTCTCTTGATATGATTATTGGAAATAATTTTTAGAGGCTACATTCTCCATGCACACGCACCATAAAACAAATAATATTCACAATAAATGGTTACTCAGTTCCCAATGAAAAATTAAGTAAGGCTTAAACTTGTTAGAAAATTGAGTTTACACGTAACCAATGTAGTGAGAAGGTAATACCTTCACAACTTGAGATAACACTAACAATCTCAGTAGTCACTACTTGAGTTATTTGTTAAAGAGCAGATTGCTGAACAACAAGAGCAATTATGCAAAGAACTGTACTCTGATAATTCTATAAAATTTTGGGATAACAATAAGACATTTGCAAAAATTACTTTATTAAATCCCAACACCATTATCTGAGTCAAACAAATGGTGTATACATACTAGGATATTTAAGAATTTGATAAGCCAATCAAAGAGTTGCTAGACAAAGGGTTAGTTAGAAACAGTAAGAGTTCCCACACTAGTCCTGTTTTATGGAAAGAAAGCATGTTGAAGAAAAAGGGGGAAAAGCTAGAAACGTAATCAATTACAAAAAGTTTAATGATAATATTGTATTTGATGCTTATTACATTCTAACAAACTAGTTCTTTTCAATAGAATTCAATAAGCTTCTTGATTCTCAAAAATGGATTGCAAAAGCGCATACTGGCAGATAAAAATGGATGAATAAAGCATTTCTTTAATTGCATTTAGTTCGCCTTAAGGACATTATCAGTGGATAGTAATGTCATTTGGTCTTAAAAATCTACCTCAAATATTTCAAAGAAGAATGGATAACATCTTCAAATATCTTAATCACAATTGTCTAGTTTACATCGATAATATCCTTGTCTTTTCAAAACCCATAAAACAGCACAAAGATGATATTCTAACTGTCATCCAAAGATGCATTGATTATAATATTATTCTTGGTAAGAACAAGTGCACTTATGCTGAACAAGAAATCAAGTTTTTAGGTCAAAAAATAAAGCTACACAAATCATCCTACAAAAGCATATTCTAGAAAGAATAGAAAATCTCCTTGAAAATATTATAGATAGGAATCAATTAGAAAGGTTTCTTGAATGTCTTACCTATACTTCAAATTTCATTAAAAATCTAGCTAAATCGAGAAAACCATTGCAGCAAAAACTCAAGAAAGAAGTAAGTTGGACATAGACCCTAGCAATTCAAAGATTATTCAAAACTTCAAAAAGATGTAGAAAAATCTTCATGTTCTTAATTTGCCTAATGAAGGAGATGATTTAATTCTTGAGATAAATGTCAACAATGAGCACTACAGTGCAACACTCAAAGTCAAGAAGGAAAACAACTCTGGAAATATTATAGTGGGAGTTTCAATAAAGCATAATACAACTATCCTAAAAGAAATCCATATAGTCATAACGGGCATTAAAAAGTTCTTAATCTTTTTAGTTCCAAAACCTTTTCTCATTCAAACTAATTACAAATGCATACTTGGTTTTGTGAAAAAGAATTTATCAAACATACAAGCATAAGGGTGACTCCTGCGTAGGCAATTACGACTTAACTAATTTTCTTTCTCTATTGAACATATATGGAGATCAAAGAAGTCTGTGGTAGATACCTCAACTCGTGAGCTTGCTAATAGTGATGATCGGAGTAGAAATCCTATCGGAAAAAGGAAGAAATCCAAAATAAAATGACATCAGTATTAGAACAGGTTTTTTCTTCTAGTAGAATCCTTATGAATATTTTAGAATTTCATACAAAAAGTAGATTACACTTTGATTGATACTGTTTTCTGCCTATCTAATAGCACAAACATTCAGCCTTTTAGAATTTACAGATAAATTACCTAAAGTGTCCTTAGAATATTCAAGCAAAAATAAGCTCTCATGTTCAAGAAAAATGGTTCAATGAATGGTATGTAGCCTGTATCAACTGCTATCATAATTATTCTTATAATATTTAGGAGTCATGGAGTACGGCGATCTTTTTTCCTAATAGATATGGAGTTGGTGATGTTAGATCTTTCCAGATGACCCATCATCAAAGCATGGTAATATAGAATGATAGCTTACCTCATTGAATCCCAAATCCAAAGTGTCCATTCTTCCCAAGAGTAGACAAGTTTCAATAATATATGTTTAAAAGGATCCATTGGATTCTCACATCCCCTGATGGTCTAACAAAAATTTCATACAGTAGAAGTTTGTATATCGAGGTACATTGTGCAGTATTTGAGTATAAAAAACGAAGGCCAAACAAGCCCATTATCTTGTTTGATTAGTTGATTTAGACAATCTTAATGACCAATGTTAAGAATGATTTCCAGAATAATAAGAAGTAGTTAGTGATCCTTCTTGAGTAAGAACTATTGGTTTTTACAACATTTGTCATCAAATGTGGACAATGATTGAACAAGGAAGAATAGTAATGCATTACAGGAACACTGCTTTCATTTATTACAATGATTTCAGTAAATGCATGAAGGTAGAAGGATGCTACTTCAGAACATGTATTTGATTATCTCTTTGATGTTAGAGTTGGAAAATTCTTATCAGAAAAAGGAAAGAAATATCTTCGTGACTTATTTGAAAAATGGGATCTAGAGGATCTTCAACATGATGAAGATTTTGATGATTATCTGGACAATGCTAGACTGGAAGACATTAGTGAAAATGAAGACATGCAAAATCTTAATATAGATGACTAATTTTATCAACATTAAGTATACTACTAAAAAAGGTGACTTTTCCGACAGACTTTCCGACAAAAAAAGTGACTTTTTCGGTTGGAAAATTGATTTTTTGACGGAATCGTCGACGGAAATGTGCCGTCAGAATAAGGCGGGACTGAGTTTCGATGGAATGTCGTATTTCGTCGGACGAATTCTGACGGAATTTCGTGCCATCGGAACAAGACTCCGACGAAAATCTTGTGTCCGACGACATGAAATTCCGTCGCCTCCCCCAGCCAGCCTCCCCCCTTGGGAAAAAAGCGAAGACCATTGGGGTCACCGTCGGCATTCCGTCGTGATCTGTCGGTTTTTCTGTCGCAAATTTTGTAGCATTTTGAAAAAAAAAATTGGGCAATTGGAGGCAGCCCAAATTTACAATTTATACACAACCTGTAAACTGAAACCTTACATGGTAACCGCCACACGTGGTTACATTCTTTCAACTCAACCATTACACATGGTTGTTGTCATTCAACATCACAAGTAAAAAATGTTTAGAAATCCAAATGATCATATCACACACAAACCCAAACCATTAATTGTCCTTAATATACATAACATGAAACTTTTCAAATGTTAGAAGTTCTAATAGTTGAAATAGTTATGAGTAGAGTACGGATCATACCCTTGGTCATTACCATCACCATCACCATTGCCATCACTATCATCATCATCATCACCAGCACCATCATCATCTCCATCATCGTCATCATCATCATTTTGAGGCTGAGGAGGAGGAGGAGCAGCAGCAACATAAGTGGAGCGGCGGTGCTGTCGATGGCGCGAAGAAGGGTGTGAGCATGATGCAGAATCAGATGCTTGTTGAGATCTAATGAACTCACTCAGTGTGTTTTGCACCCCACTAAGTTGTTCACTCAACATAATCACTTTCTCTTCTAAATGACGGTTCCGTTCTTAAGTTCGGCGATTTAACTTCGCCATTGAACTTATCTTATTGTTCAATTGGGTGACCGTCTCTCGTACATCCGACTCCTGACTGCCCCTGGATGTTGCTGAGGACTTGAGCAAGTGTTTCAGTTTCACCCCTTCTGAACCTAATCCATACACGTGCCCCTTTTTGTATACGTTGCCTTGCACCCACAGCTCCGTCTCAGATGAAATTTCAGATAACTCGGAGTTAGGATTTGTCAAGGATTGGGAATTCTTAATCTGTTCCCATTTCTGTTGATGCTCCATCTATAAAATAAGTTCGAAAGTATTAAATGTTGTAGATGTAGTTACGCTGACGGAGTAAGAATATTTTAAACACGTAAAAACTACATGTTACTTACGTATGTTTTTTCAGATTTCTTATCAACCCATGTGTTGTCCCTACGTGTTGATGAGTGTCTTTAAATAACTCTATTGTGAACGGGTCCCTTTGAAGCTTCTTAGCCTGTACAATATGCAAATAAGTTTCATTACAAAGTCAAACACATACAAAGTACATAATGTAATAAGTTGAAATATGTGAGAGTTCTTCATACGTACCAAATGTCTCTTTTGCTCGCTGAATGGGATTGAACCACATGTATGCAAAGAAGGACCTAAGCCATCTTGATCACTGTTCTGGTTCTTCTTCGCTTGTGCACTCACCTTTTTAAATTTTTCGGAAGCCCAGTACTCTTGAAGTGACTTCCAAGTGCTGTCAGACAATCAAAAAGGCTGCTTGCCCCTTTTCCTTAGCTCCCAAAATGTGTCCTTCAATCTACCAGCCCCCTTCTCCTCAAAGTTGCTCCTAACCTGGGAGTCATGCTCTAGAGCCCAATAGAAACGCTTCTTTGAAATCAAAGTAAGCAAAACATAAACAATATGTTAGTGAACAACATATTTATAGATTGAGCTTCAATCAAGGCATCTATCTCCACTTCCGTCAAAGTGGGATTTCCTTGTACTTGTTGTTGTTTGAATAAACTGTGAGAATGACATTCATCAGTACTGAGTTCCCGATTAACTTCATCACAATACAAAATGGCACATGTTGGACTTACTCGATATAAGGTTGCACTTCATTACAATTTAACAAAATGTGAAGGTGTAAGGTGTGCAGCGTGCAACTCTTCATCACCGAAGTAATACGAGGAAAACTGCGATATCTCAAACAACAAGTATGCTTCAGCCATTGATCCCTCTGGATGTGTTTTGTTTCTTATCTTCTTCTTAAGCCATCCAAAGTACCTAAAATACAACAAGTTGTACAAGTATTTCAGTTTAACACTACTGCTGAACTTAGTGCTCCATGATGTTTGGATAACAATTTACCTTTCAAATGGATACATCCATCGATATTGCACTGGACCCCCTAGGTATGCTTCTTCTGCCAAGTGTTTAGGCAAGTGCTCTATGCCATTGAAGAATCCCGGTGGGAAAACTCTCTCCAATTTACAAAGTATTATGCTTATATTGCGCTGCATTTCTTATAACTTATCAACCCTTAGTACTGATGAGCAAAGGTTTTTGAAAAATTCACTTAACTCAACCAGTGCTTCTAATACGTCATCTGAAAGGGCATGAAATGCTATTGGCATAAGCATTTGCAAAAATACATGACAATCATGGCTCTTCATGTTTTGAAACTTTACAGACTTCATATCTACGCAGTTTGCAAAGTTGGAGCAATATCCATCAGGCATTGTCAGTTTCTGCGCCCACTCACACACCTCCTTTCATTTGTCCAAAGAAAGGGCGTACGTGACCTTCAGTTTTAGTGTTCAGCCATTAGCATCATGTCGGACGTTCAGCTCAATTCGATCACACATCTCCGCCATATCTAGCCTTGCCTTCACATCATCTTTTGTTTTACCAGGTACATCCATCACAGTGTTGATGATGTTATCACAAAAGTTCTTCTCTATGTGCATTACGTCCAAATTGTGATGTAGTAGTTGGTCTCTCCAATAAGGTGACTCCCAAAAGATGCTTTGCTTTGTCCAATTATGAGAGTTCTCCTTGAAACCCGGGATGATGAAATCTCCATCAGTGGTTACTTTAGGAAGACTCCGAACCTCTTCGTATAGTTCCTTCCCATTTTTTCTGGACGGAGGAGCATCGTTAACAACTTTCCCTCTACGAAATGCAGTTCGATTTCTTCAAAATGCATGATGTCTAGGCAAGAATCGACGATGATAGTCAAACCAGGATGGTTTGCCCCCGTGTTTCAAATGTGTTGCTTTCAACTTCTCCATACAAACAGGGCAACTTAAAACACCATGAGTACTCCATTAAGATAAAATTCCAAGGGCTGGGAAGTCATTTACTGTCCACATTAATGCAACTCTCATAACGAAGTTCTGCCTCGTTGAAATGTCATAAGTTTGAACACCATCCCATAGCATTTTCAACTCATCAATCAAAGGTTGCAAGTACACATCTATTTTGTTCTTCGGATTTGTAGGCCTAGGTATAATGCAAGTTAAGAACATATATGGCGTTGTCATGCACATCTCCGGGGGAAGGTTGTAAGGTGTCACAATGACATGCCAAATTGAATAAGGCCGTGCAGATTGCGCAAATGGGGTAAACCCATCTGCACACAAACCAAGTCTCACATTACGGGCCTCCGAAGCAAAATCTGAGTGTTTGCAATCAAAATGTTTCCATGCTTAACCATTTGAGGGTGACAAAGAACGCCATCCTCACGCCTATTGTCATAATGCCACCTCATGTGTTCAGCTGTAATTCTTGAGGCGTAAAGGCCTTGCAACCTAGGTATAACCGGGAAGTAGAATATTTTCACATATGGTTTTGGTTTCCCATTATCACCTGAATTTTTTGGCTTCCACCGTGGTGCATCACAGAACTTACATTTCTCAACCGCTGAATCCTCTTTAAAGTACAACATACAACCATTACGGCAACAATTAATGGTTTGTATGTCTAAACCCAAACTTCGAACCTTTTTTGTCAACTCTGTGTAATTTATAGGGACACGATTGTCTGCCGGACAACTCTCATGCATTAATTGTATCACCTCGTTCAAACAATTTTAAGGCATACTATAATAAGATTTGATACTCGTCAATCTGACCGTATTTGACAATTCCGTTTGGTTAGAATACCTTTCCCATAAAGGTCTCTGCGCAGCTTGCAGCATATTATAGAATGCCTGAGCTTCTGCATTTGGTTGCTCATTGTCACTAACTTCATTAGTAATCATTACATCATTCACCGTTGCTTCCACATTATCCACAAATGGTCCAGTACTATCAACGTCTATGGGACTTTACACCATGTTGTCATATAAGTTCTGTGCGTTGCTACTTCCACCATTGCCATAGGAGGTTGGTTCCACTTCCCCATGAGATGTTCAGTACCAATAGCCTTTAAGAAAACCGTTGTGGTACAAGTGTAATCTCACGTCATCGGGTTCTCTATAAGCTCTATTCTGGCATTTGGCACAAGGATATCTATAATGTCCATTATTTATGAATTCCACTTGACTTCTTGCAAATTAATCAAATAATTCAACTCCATCTAAAAATTCTTGTCTATATCCTTTTCTACCTGGTAAAATTCTTTTATACATCCACCTCCGATGGGGTGGTCCATCAATATTATCCACTGTACAGCATTACAAATGTATCCGTTAATTACTTATTTATAATACTAATGGACATAATGATTACATTTTCCTTCATACATTTTTACAACAATAATTTACATATGATTGTACTACTTCGTCATGCACTATGTGTCTATGTTCAATATGCGATGCTCAAAAACAAGATAGTCCGAAAATTAGGTCAGAATGTAAACCTGTTCGAATGTCTGAAATTGCAGTCCAAACTTGTGACATTCACCCCGAAAATAACGACATTCATAGCAACAATAACATATTTTTTTCCCGTTCGCAATATGTTTTCTCTTATGACCCATATCCTTCATATTACTCATCCACACAAATTAAATTTGCAAATATTTACGTTACGCATAATAAACGTATTGTTATTTACTTTACATACATAACAATAAATAATATTTACACATTTACAAAATAATACATTTTCATCATCTCACTTGCAATTATTATCCACCATTTTTTCATTTAACTTATTATATTTTAGGTACAACATATGAAATAATCTACTAATTACATTTATTATCTACGTAAATTTTGACATTAATATATTACAAGTACTTGTACAATACTAAATAACATGTACACATATTACCCAAATAACACGACACAATATTTCACTCTCCTACATTTTCTATATACTACCATACTAATTTCTCTAAATAGTCACTATTAATTATAACATCATAAATTTTACGAGTTAACCACACCTCACATCCACTTTCAATATGAAATTCTCTAAAATTAGAAATTCATAGCTCCCAATAATACGTTCCAAAAAATAACATTCAATTACATTTGTATATCATCAACCCAATTACGTACTAATAAAACTCAATAATTACTTTCACATTTACATCAACACAACCACAGTTAAAATCTAAAATCTATTAATTGTTGAACAAAATATCTACTACAACCTAAACAATTAATATTTACATATTTACTATATAATTGTCACTTCAATTTCTCAATTTCATATAATTGTTTAATTGTCATATAATTGTTTAATTGTCACTTCAATTCCTCAATTTTATCAACATATCTACTACAACCTTAACAAACAACATTTACATATTAAACTTTCATATTCACATCAACACAACCAAATTCAAAACCCATAATCTACAAATAACTCAATAAAATTTCAACAACAAATACAAATTATCACATAATTGTTAAATTCTAACGCAAATTTGTCAAATTCATAAAAAA
The DNA here is from genome assembly GCA_017589665.1 of Selenicereus undatus. Classification (NCBI taxonomy): domain Eukaryota; kingdom Viridiplantae; phylum Streptophyta; class Magnoliopsida; order Caryophyllales; family Cactaceae; genus Selenicereus; species Selenicereus undatus. Next base: position 64,006,696 of record JACYFF010003369.1, read on the forward strand.
ATACACTACAAATTATATAAATATCACTTACTTAAATTTGGAGGAGAAAAGTGGGGGTGGTGGAGATGGGGTTGCCGGCGGGTTGGGCGGTGGCCGGTGGACGGCTGGGCGGTGGTGACGACGACCGGGCACGACGACGATGGGCAGACGGCGCTCGGTGGTGGCTCCTTCTCTCTCTACCTCGAAAATTCCAACGGAACTGTGGTCCATCAGTCCTTTTTGCTTTTCCCGTCCTTCCGTTGGCGTATCCGCCGACCTCATTTTCCGCCTTCATTTTTCGTTAGAAAAAGCAGATTTTTTATTAGTGGTATTCTAACAAGTTGTTGCACCATTATTGTATGTTGTCCAGTGTCAAATCTGCAAAATAATGTAGTCTACTGTAGCCATATGAAAATATCAGTGTGTACTGTAGTCATTAGGGCATCATACATAGTCTAACTCCTCCATAAAAGGAGAAGTAGGTTGCTGAGAGGGGACATGCTCATTTGAGTATACTTGAGCAAAAGAGAAGTCGTATGTCTCCATTTCTCTATGATCAAGCATCTCTGATGATTTAGTAGTTTAAGTCTCTCTTCAATCTTTCCATTGTAATATTTTCACTTCCAAACTTTCCATAAAAGAAACTTTCTAGTAGGGAACGCTATTTAATCGAACCTTATATCTTAAATATTATAATTTCTTAATTAAAGTTCCACAGTCCTTAAAAATTATAAAAAAAACTTGATTAGTGACTACGGTCCGAGGTAGAAAATGAATCGGATTTGTGCTGTGCATGATTTAAGGAAGGTGTGGTTGATATTCACAATCTCTGTAAAATGACTCCGACCAGATTCATGTAATGGTCAAAACCATCTAATTAAGCTTTATTATGTTGTTAAGCATAGTGGGCCTATAACGACATAAAATATAATATTTATGATATAAGTGGTGAATTGTGATAACTAGTACCAGTAAAGTTATTATGAGAAGTTTAATAATTTAAAGCAAGCATATTTCTTTTAAAAGCACTAAAAATAGCTTATTTGCATTTTTTTTACCCAATTATGGGGTCTTTTCATAATTTCAAAAAGTTTGGGTCAAAAGTCAGAAAAGAAATAGTGCGGGAGGTATTAAAAAATTAATACAACCGTTCGAAAAGTAGTAAAAAATCAAACACCAGACCTTAGGGAACTAAAAAATTACGTCAAAAAAGTGAGGCCCGGAAGAATCAATTACCCTACACACAGTCCATGTCCAATTATTTAGTCTAGTTTATTTAATGAATATAGCTTTGTAATTTTTGGAAGTACACACATATATGAACAAAAAATAAACAATTAGTTAAGGATATATATAAGCTTTGTAATGCCCATTATATAATTATAGAATAATAAACAACAATATTATATTTCCATAAGTAATAAAATGTAAAATAGATAAACAATAATATTAAAATACTAATAAAATACCCTAGGAGTGCAAGTAAAACATCAAATAAAATTCCTTTCTTTCTATTCTTATTGATAACCGTCATCTAGCAACATCATTAAGTACTGGAGATACATAGTAACATTAACGCCCTATTCTATTTCGCGTTTTTGAGGATTTAGCTAAGAGCTTACATCTTCTTACAGTTTCTTACATCTCCTTATAGTTCCTTACATCCTTAACATAATCTTTACATCTTCTTACATCTTTTTACCTCTCCTTACATCTTCCTATATTCCATTCTAGATTTTCTATAACATTCATTTATTTTAATTACAAAAATATGTATAGTTTTTTAATTATTCTACTAATATACAAAATTTGTAAATATCTTATGAATACAACATTTACATAAACATAAAAACATAATATAACGATGTAAATTATATTTGAGTTTCGACATAAATAATATATGTTATTATAGATGGAATAAGTGATCATACTTTAAAATTATAATACAAAGCTTTTGGTCATGTTTAAGTCTGAAACATATATAAAAACTGTCAAACTGCATACGATGAAAGTATTACAGCTATTCCATCCCTAATTTGTCCATGACAATTTTGTTGGTATCATTATACAATTGAACATTTGGTGGTTGTTCCAAATTTGTTTCCTTTGCTGAGATTAATATGCGCTTGTTATGCATAATAATAAAATTGTGCAGAGTGCAATAAGAAACAATTATCTAAAGTTGTTGCTCCTGTCTCATTTGCGCAATTCTATCGGCCAATATTTTTCATCTCCCTTTCAAGACTCCAAAAGTTCTCTCCACTGTCATTCGTAAAGATGAGTACAGATGGTTGAACCATTCTATTACTTCTTTGGGTGGGCTATATTTTCTAAATTGTGGGATATGACGATGAGTTTCATTTCCTATGTACGGAGCTAAATATCCAAGAATATTTAGATATGCTGAATCAACCAGATAGTAGTTTCCTAAACAATTATGTGAACTAATTAGAGTTGTATATGACAAATGAGAATCATCAAGGAATATGTTAAGAACATATCCTCGTGTACCTGAAGGGGGATGAGGAAAATTGAACTTAGGTTGAAGCATACTATCTCGTAATACTGTCATGTCATGTGCACTCTCCTCCCAACCGCCGTTTAAGTAAGTGATCATCATGTCGAATGATACCACAACCAAGGTGTTCCAAGTGTTCTTATGTGTATGTGATCGATGAGCAACACCCGCATCTCCTCCAAGTATTACTTGTAGATGAGAGCCATCTAATGCTCCTATGAAATCCTACAAATATAAATTAAACATATTTTTAACACTTTTGCATTAATGTGCACAACTATATCATTTATATAAATGATTCATAAATAAAAAAAATTTACCTTGAAGTAGGGCCAATAATAGCCACAGCTATCCTCAATTTCTTCAGGAACCACACTTGATTTTTGGTTACTAACTTAGTTAATGGTTTATTTTTGGTAGCTAACTTAGTTAGTGGTTTAAGTAGTGCTCAAGTGTATGAAATTTTCTTGACAAAATGTATGGGGTTTAATATATTTTATTGTTATGTAACTAACTTAGTTAATGATTTATTTTCAATAAGTTTATTATTTTAATATTATTGTTTCTCTTCCAAAACATTCTTTGTAAAACAAACATATTTTGTTTCAATTATATTAAAAAATATTTTGTTTACTGATGGCATCAAATTTTAGTCATAAATATGACTAATATATCATAATTGTCACAAATTATACTATACACCTCTTCAATATAATTCAACAACTCCTTACATCTTTTCTTACAACTCCTTGCAGCTCCTTACTTCTGCTTAAAGCTACTTATATCTTCTTACAACTCCTTGCATATTCTTACAGCTCTTAAATCTTCTTAGAACTCCTCACATCTCCTTACAACCTCTTACAACTCCTTACATTTTCTTACAACTTACAGTTGTATCTGATCGTGAAATAGAATATACCCTATTAGGCCTCGTTCTATTTCGCATTTTTTAGGATTTAGCTAAGAGTTTACATCTCCTTACATCTCCTTACAGCTTCTTACATCTTCTTATAACTCCTTACATCCTTAACATAATCTTTACATCTCCTTTCTTCTCCTTATATTTCTTTACATCTTCTTACATCCCATATAGATTCTCTATAACATTCAAAAATTCCTTACATCTATCCTTATAACTTTTTACAGCTCCTTACATGTCTTTACATGTCCTTACATCTTCTTACAGCTCCTTACATCTCCTTACATCTTCTTACAGCTCCTTACAGCTCCTTACATCTTCTTGCATCTATTAGCTGTATCTAAACGTGAAATAGAACATGCCCTAAGTGCTTGTTTGTATTACATACAAATGCTCATTTTGAGATCATATAAATTGTCATTTATTAAAATGCTCATGTATACACCACATAGATGCTAATTCGAATTGATCGACATGTGCAATGTCCATATTACTTTACAGATTCGGAACTATGATATAATTTACTCTACACTTGCAACGTTGGCCCAAGGGAGGGCCAGCTGTTATTCTCCATCATTTTGAAATGAAGACTGAAATAAATAATGTACATGGATTTTGAACAATTCGCATGAATTTTCCAAGTAATCAATTTCCTTTTTCATCATGCCCGTTTTATTGCTTTCACTTGGCTCAACTGGTTGTGGATTGTAAAATCATTTTGCTTGGTGGGTTTTTCCCAACTATTCCCCCAATCCACCAATTTGATGGTCCTTGTCTTCATCAGTGACCGAATGCCGTGAACTATTCTGTTAAAAATCCAGTTTTACACCTTTTGTCCCGCTAACTGCCGTCGATGATTGCTTTATTTCTGCTGCCAAGAATTGAACTGATCATGACCATTATTAAGTACCCTTTCCACTTTAAGAAATTTATTTTTTTCTTTATGAAAGTCTCAAAAAAGTCTCTAACACTACTATTAGTTTTAAATTTTTTTAGTCTAAAATTAATAAAATATAGTGCATTAATGTAAATACTTTGATTCTCTAGGTATGACAAATTTTAAGAAACGGAGGGAGTATGTAAGTAGCATAACAAAATACATTAATAAATACTTACTTTGGACAAACTAAGGTGTTGAACATGTTAGATTTTGGGTTTGATTTCTGTAAAAATCATGAAGTTGGTGAGAATGTTATGTTTTGACTGCCTCTACCAGCCATGGTTCTTTCATTGATTTTATAGGAGGTACATCTGAGTGTTTGTACATGATTAGAAAACAAATCGATACAAATATTACATCATCTCAAAGACTAGACAAAGAATAATTCTAGGAAGATCATAATACTAAGGCGTAAATATATCTTCCTTTTTAATATTCCCCCCAAGTTGGCGCATGAGGATTAAGAGTACCCAACTTGCCTTTCAAATACTGAAATTGATGCTAACCCAAAGCTTTGATGAAGATGTCTACCAACTGGTCTGTGGTGGAAATGTAGCACGGTTGCATTACACCAGACAATATATGTTAAAATGACAATCCACCTCAATATGTTTGGTACGACGTTCGTGGAAGACGGGGTTATTGGCAATATGAATAACAACCTGATTGTCACAATACAGATGAGCAAGCAGCAACATGAAGCCAAGAAAGTGGAACAGATTTCGTGTCCATATAACTTCGCTAGTAGCATTAGCCATTGCTCGATATTTGGCGTCAGCAGAAGAGTGGGAAACCGTAGTTTGCTTCATAGACTTCCACGAGATAGGAGTGTTTCCCAACTGAAGAAGGTAACCGGTAACTGATCGGTGAGTCATGGGACAACCAGCCCAATCAGAATCACAATAGACTTTAAGGTCAAGAGCATTTAGTGCAGGAAGAAGAATACCTTACCCTAGACAAGACTTTAACTAGCACAATAAATGCATGGCTGCCTCCAATGGCCTTGACGAGGATCTTGCAAGAACTGACTCAAGATATGAACCACGTATGTGATATCAGGATGGGTGATTGTGAGACAAAGGAGATGCCCCACTAGCCGACGATATCGCGAGGGATCTGCAATAGGGGTGCTAGAGTCAGGGGTTAACTTTAGATTCTGCTCCATAGGGAAGTACACAGGTTTGGCCCCTAACATTCCGCTTTCAGACAGGATGTCCAATGTATATTTGCGTTGACATAAGAATAACCCAATTGGAGAACGGCCACTTCAATTAATTCCTAAGAAATATTTCGAAGGGCCCGAATCCTTCAACTGGAAACATTGGTGTAAATATTGCTTGAAACGTTGACAGTGAATTGGGTTGCTGCCTGTGAGAACCAAATCGTCAACGTAAAAAAGAAGAGCCAAAAATATGTATCCTTTCCAATAAACAAATTAAATAGGAAATGATCTAAGGGAGACAGTCGAAAACCATAATATTGTAGGGTTGTGGCAAGCTTAAAGAACCATTGTCGGGGTGCCTAGGAAGACTGTATAGTGATTTGAGAAGCTTGCACACAAGATGGGGTCTAGGGGGATGAAAACCAGGCGGTGGTTTCATAAATATAGCTTCATGAAGGTCCCCATGAAGGAAGGCATTGTGCACATCCATCTGATGGAGCTCCCATCCCTTAGCTATTACAACGGACAACAAACAACGCACAGTAGTTATTTTTGCTACAGGAGCAAAAGTCTCACGAAAATCCTCCCTTTCAACCTAAGTATTACCAAGAACAATGAGGCGAGCCTTATAGCGCTCAATACTACCATCAACATGATATTTAATTTTTTGTACACGCACTTGGACCCGAGGGCCTTCTTACCAAGAGGCAAAATTGCGTAATCCCAAGTATGATTGTCTTCTAGAGCAGCTATTTCACTTGACATAGCAACATGCCAATTTGGATCACGAACAGCATGAGAATAATGTCAAGGCTCAACATGAGAAGTAATAAAAGCAAGGAAAGCTCGATGGATATGAGAAAACTTGTCATAAGATATATAGTGAGCTAAAGGATGGGACGTACATAAGGAAAATGATGGTATAGCTTTGAGGGGGGGGGGTGTTTCTATAGCATGGCACACGCAGTCATTTCCCCCTTATGATGCTCATTGGGCTCGTCATTTGCCAGCCCATCAATCTGTCGTCCACTCTCTAAGCTCGGGTTAATGGCTTCAGGTTGGGGTTTTGATGATGTAGTGGGCATTTGCAAGAGCTCTTTAGGAGTGGGCTGTGTTGCATCCATTGGGCTAGGGATAAAGTGGTCTTCTGCTGGGCCGTGACCAGGCCCAAAAACGATGAGGGATGGTGACGGGAGAGCTAGATCCGGTACTGGACAACCACTACTATTGGGCTCCTAAGTGGTAACACGGGCCAAAGGATTGGGCCGCTCATTAGCAAATGAAAATTGATCCTCATAAAAGATAACATCTTGAAATGTAAATATTTTGCAGCGTTCTAAGTCATAAAGACGCGACCCCTTTTGCCCATGTGGATAACCCACAAAAGATGCATCGAATGACATGGGTGTCAAATTTGTCTCTATGTGGTTCATGATTGTGGGCATAACAAAGACATTCGAAAACTTTTATATCGTCATAAGTAGGTCTCACTTTATGCAATGCTTCGTAAGGAGTCTTCCCATCCAGAAGTTTTGTGGGAGTCCTATTAATAAGATATGCAACACTTAAGACACACTCTCCCCAAAACCGTAGAGGTAAAGAGCTTTGGAATCTCAAGGCTCTTGCTACGTTTAGGATATGGCGATTCTTACGTTCAAGTCGAGGAGTGTCTACACACGAGGTTTCAAACAAAATACCCTTTTTTCTGAAAAAATCATGCAAAAGTGCATTTGTAAATTCTGTTCCATTATCACTATACACTATCTGAACAACCCCTCCAAATTGAGTCTAAACCATGGCACAAAATTGCACAATAGTATATGTTTCAGATTTATCTTTAAGAAGAAACAATCAGACAGCCCTACTAAAATCATCCACAATACACAGGAAAGAATGACAACCACCAAAAGAAGAAGTATGACATCTACCCCATAAGTCACAATGAATTAAAGAAAACGGTTTGTCACCTTTACTATTACTAACAAGAAACGGATGTCATGTTTGTTTTGCTCTATGACATACATCACAGCACCCCAAAATATCTTTATTCAATTGAAAACCATAACTTTTTGAGAAAGTGTATATGCTACCTAAAGACGGATTGTCGAGTCGCTGATGCCAAATACTAGACTCCTTGGTACTAATTGCAGCATAACTTTTACCTCCTGCATTAATCTTCAAATAATACACCCCATTTCTTATTTCAGTCATACCAATTAGTTTCTTCAAGGTGAGGTCTTGTAACAAATAGAAGTCAACCCCATAAAAAATAATACAGTTCTCATCCTTAGATAATTTTTGAACGGAAATTAAATTGCACTTGAAAGTAGGTGTGTAAAGAACCTCCTTTAAGGACAACCCATCACCATGACACAGTTTCAGCTTTTTTTTTATATGACAACAATGGTACCATCGGGTTGTCCAGTATGAATAGAATCGGACGAGTCATGTATATCATCAAGAACATCTATGTTTGGGGTCATATGATGGGAAGCCCTACTATCAATAACCCACTGCAAAAGAGAAGTGTTCAAAGACTTGCCAGTCATCTTTTCTTGTTTTTCTCTTTCCTTAAAAAGGTTGAAAAGTGCTTCTACCTACCGTGTACTTAGTCCTGTAATTTTCTCATAGCCTTCTTCCATGTTTCCTGCTTTGCCCAACTCAGTCACAGTGAAGGCCTCCCCCTGAGATCTAGCGCTTCCTCCTTTCATTCTATAGCCAATCTGGCTTCCCACGTCTGCATCCCGTTTGCTATCAAATCTGTCGCCGACACTGCTTCTCGTGCCAATTTGACGGATATCCAAAAAGCTCACAGCATTTGCTTCACTCATGTTCTAATTTTGGGCAGTGTGTGCATCTGGGTCGATTTGTTGGTCTGGATCTGTTCATGCCAACAGCCTTGAAAAGTTGATGCTTCCACGATGGACCAGTTCTCCATGGCCTTTGTCATGGCCTGTTGTCTGTCCTCTTGAAGAATAGCACCATAGACTTTGTTTAAGGAAGGCAGAGGTTCAATCGCTAACACGTTTGACCTAACTGTTCCAAATTGTTTAGTATCTAAACCCATCAAGAATTGATGTACACGTTCACCTGCAAAGTATTTGCTGAGATTGAGCTCCTTGGTACACTTGCAGTTTGGCAAGGCAAGATATGCACCAAGTTCATCCCAGAGAGTTTTCAATTTGGTGAAATAGTCAGTAACCGTTTGATCCTTGATTTGCACGAGTGATTTCTCTTTTTAATTGATGTGTCCGGATTTCATTGCTTTGTGAGTAGCGATCCTTTAGATCGGACCACAATTCTTCCGCAGTTTTTGTATAGGCAACAGAACCGTGAAGACTTTTGTCAGTTACGTTGTGCAGCCAAGCAATCACCATTGAATTGCATCTCTCCCTGGCATGTCCTTCTGGGGAGTTCACGTGAGGTTTAATCAGCGTGCCATCAACGAAGGCAAGCTTGTTCTCCAATTTAAGTCCATTCATCACAAGTCGGCTCCAATTTCCATAGTTTTCTACTGTGAATATCACAAGACAGATTATGTTACCGGGACTGTCTGAGGCACACAGATAATAGGGCGATTGAGGTCATTGATGCTAATTTGTGGTGTTGCATCTTGTCTCTTACCCTCGTCACTCATCATGAAAAGAAACTGATTTGGAGCGGGTTAACACCTCGGCTTTGATACCTTGTAAAAATCTGGAAATTGGTGAGAATGTTGTGTTCTGACTGTCTCTCCCAGCCATGGTTCTTTCATTGATTTTATAGGAGGTACATCTGAGTGTTTGTACATGGTTCGGACACAAATCGATACAAATATTACATCACCTCAAAGACTAGGCAAAGAATAATTCTAGGAAGATCACAATACTAAGGCGTAAATATATCTTCCTTCCTAATGGTTTTCTCATATATATAGTGGACAAGATACATTAATAAATACCCTTTTGTAGTTTATCTAAACCAGAAAAAAGCAACAGTGACTATGAAACTTTTGCGCACTTTTGATCAAGAGTTTACAGAATTTAAATTATTTATATTTTAAAACAAATTTATGGTCAAAAGTATCAGTACATAGAGCTTATAAAAAAGTCAATTTTTTTAATTTTAAGAAGACAATTCTAAGTTTTAACAATTATAATATAGCAGTTGAGAATCTAGGCGGGATTTGAGTTGAATGAGTGTCCAGCAAGTATGATTGGGTGGGTTGGGGGGGTAATGGGCCAACTACTCATTACATCAAGCAGGTCAGTCTAATGAAAATATAGTCAATAAAGAATTGAGTTACTAATGAATTGAGTCAATAGCGAGCTGTCCTATTAAAGCATATTAAAAGGTTGGAATGGATTGACCCATTAGCAGTCCTATTTAGTGACCTACTAATTTTTCAACCTATTTGTTACATTAATTTACATGTTATAATAAATTAAACTTATTTCTAATGCTTTATACATAACAATGATTATTATACACAATTTTTTTGTGTAAGTCTGTTTCATTTTAAAATGGACAAAAGCATGTCACCCATGACCCAACTCGATCCATTTATTTACATAAAGGTTTGACCAAGCCCAAATCATTAACGGGATGACTATGATCCAACCTGATTGGCTTTGTAATAGGCCGACCCTAATCCTATCCGATTCGCTCCATTGTCCACCCCTAACTATGTATACATATACATATATATACATATGTGTGTGTGTGTGAAGAGAGAGAGAGAGAGAGACACACACACACACACACACACACACACACACACACACACACACACACATATACATACCTGAAACGTTCTTTCATTTTCGTCATCCTATATTTTTTCGTTAGTTAATTTCCTCGTTAGTACTACTTTTTCTTTTGAATGATCGAGCCTAGGTATCTGAATTTTTTAACCATGGGTATTACTACACCACTAATGATAACTTCGTTTTCAATTCCACTTTCTTTTCTAATGGACCGATATTTTATTTTTCGTTCTTTGACCTAATCAATTGGAAACCCTTAGACTTTAAGGTGTCTCTCTGTCACTCCAATTCGTTAACTTCCTCATTTGTCTCAACAACGAGGATAATATCATAAGCAAATAGCATATACCATAGTATCCCGCCTTGAATCCCTTTAGTAAGCTCTATAACCATAGTAAAAAGAAACATGTTCAATGTCGATCCTTGATTGAGCCCAATATCTATTGAAAAATCATTTGTTTCCCCTCCGAAGGTCCTGAGTCTTGTCCTTACTTTCTTGCACTTATCTTTAGTAATTCATGTATACGCAACTGACACTTCTTTCTTCTCTAGCCACTTCCACAACACTTCTCTAGGTAACTCGATCATATGCTTTCTTTAAGTCGATAAACGGCAGGCGGAGATCCTTTCTCCTAACCCTGTAGAATTCCATGAGTTTTTGTATGAGATGTATAGCTTTTGTAATCAATCTAAGTGGTACAAAACTAAATCGGTTCTCCAAAGTAGTTATGTCCTTCCTCAACATCCTCTTAATCACCCTTTCCCAGAATCTCATAGTGTGATGACTAAGCAATTTTATGCCTCTATGATTATTGCAATTCTAAATATCATCCTTATTTTTCTATAATGGGATAATTGTATTAAATCTTTACTTACAAGACATTTTTACTGTCCTAAAAATAACGTTCCACATATTTATAGAAATGTGCATATCTTCTCATGAAAGAAAGGCATCCTCTCATATCAAACACTTCCAAAGGGACACATCTCTTCAATAGCTTACCCCTTCAAGTAAGAGGTATCAGGTATATATTCACACTTCTTTGTACATACTAATTCAATTAATTATTATTTATAGATGTTTTATTATATATGTTCATTTTTATGAAAGTTATCTCCAATATGTAGGAGGGTCAATGGTTCTACTCCTGAATAGTGAATGGGATCCATCAGTGAAGTGGAATGAAATAGTAGTTGATGATCTAACAAGCGGATCATTTGGTTCACGTTCAATGCATATTAATTTTGAACAAGGCCACGTTTACATTGATAAACTTTCAATTTAGTATAATTTTGGTAAATTATCATTTTGACTCAGGATAACATCACGTGTGCGCCAAATCAAGCTAGTTCAATCTGGGTATGGGCTGCGTTAACCTTAATTGATCCAGGTGTACTTCAGCTTAGAGCTCGGGATGGCAATTTGCTGGGTCTAAATTCCAATGAGGTTGATTCGGGTTGTGTATAAGCTTCCACTTACAATATTGCTGAATGTGGTGTGGGTTTGTATAATGAACGCGTCGGTAAGAAATAAACCGTACAGTACATATTGGCAGGAGAACCCGTAGTCGTTTTCTGAATTTCTCGATAGGATGAATAATAAATTATAGTTATGTTCCTTCATTACGGATTATAAAATTATTTAAATTTGATGATGCATCAACTAGTATTTGAGGAGGCCTGAGCTTGAGATTAGGACATCCTCAGTAAGAGTTTCATTTTTTAGAACTCAGGCTTTTCACATCAGCATGAGTTCCACTTGCATTCTATTCAATTTTTCAGCCACTAGAACTCATTTCAGGACAATTAATTGTCATGGAGCCCACAATTTGAACTTAATTTATTACTTTTTATTTTTTATGTTGTGTTTGTGTTTTAACTTTTGTAACATGTGTGAATGTTTTTATTTTTGGAAAATAAGAAATATTTATTTTATTGACATAAAAATCTATAAATTGATTTTAGTTTTCCTTATTTTTTGTGTGTGTTTGTTTTCCGACAAGTGAAAAAAACAAAAGGATTGAAAGTACCATTTGCCTAACTTTTTATCACATTTGCCCAGCTTTTTCTTTTTGCCTTGCGTTTTATTACATTTGCCAGGCCTTTTCTTTTTGCCCAATTTTTTCTTTTTGCCCAACAAGTGAAAAAGAATGGACGAATATGTTCTTATTGCTTTCTTTTTGCCCAGCTTTTCCCTTTTTTTTAAAAAAAAATGGCCCACCAAAACACATAGCACCATTTACACCGTACATGAAAATGCCATGTTTTAATGCCATAAAAGACAAAAAAATGAAACACGGGACGGAACGACTCCCGATTCCGTCCCCCGTTCATGGCACACGTGTCCTGGGCTGAGGACAATGTGTCACAAGCGGGTCCCGCCTCTGACATGCATGCAATGGGGCTGTGGATGCCCTTAGGCTGGCTAGGTTAGTTGGCATATAAATGGCAATGGATCAAATGAGCAATCAAACCAAGACTAAAGAAGCAGATGGAATCTTTCCCTTATGCTAAGTTGGCTTTCCTACTCTTTCTGATCATACAACTACCACTGCTATGCTGTCTTGTGAGTTTCTTTGACCCTCCCCCTCCCCAAATAAATGCCCTTTAATCTATTCTAAATATTGAAAGACACAATACTCAGTTACTAATTGTGTTTGCTAAGTGAGAAGTAGTCAATGAGCCTATGTCAACACACACCCACAAACTCACACAAAAAGAGAAAAAGAACACAACTGCTTTAGTGGAAAAGCACTTCTCAACTAAGAGGATAACTAGTTTTTATGTCTATCTATCCTCATAATCTACCTTTTCCTCCAACAAATTTTGAACAATTAAACTTGTAAACCCTTTCATATGCAACTCCCATATAAATATTCGATTGATATGATAGGAAGATCCATGTTGTCATATCAATAGTTGGACAAAATAATGGAAAAAAATAATACAGAAGTGTTTTGGGAGGAAACAAAATCTATCCAGATTGGATTTAGTCTGACTCCAATCCGATTTGATGCAGACCAGATTCCAAAGTTGTCTTTGATCCGTCAAATCAAATTCAGATCGGATTTTTGGATCCAAAATTTAATTTGATTTAGATTAGGATGTTTCTGCATCCAATTCAAATTTGGTATGTTGACTTCCTATACACAATGCCATGGCATTTCTACTCTTAGCTTCTCAGTTGAACAATAGACTCTTGGGTCCACTGTGATATGGGTAAATATTTATTTGTTTCGCTAATTTTGAATAAATATTTTTAGATCCACTCAGGTATGGGTAATAATTTTTTGGAGTACTACTATTTGGGTTACTATTCTTTTTTAGCCTTTCTTGCAAATATTCAAAGTTATTGGACTTTTTTTGCAAAACTAAACTTATGCTTTTGTTTGGACTTCTTATAATGACTTCACTGGTACTAATTATTATAATCTACTACTTATATCTCAAATATTATATTTCCTGTATCTAACAGCCACCATGCTTAGCAAAATAATTAAAACTTAATTAGAGAGCTTTGACCATTATCTGAACTTAGTCGACGCTGGACTCTGGTGTTCTTCTAGCTTCCAGTTTACAGAGATTGCTAATATCAACCCCACCTTCCTTAGATCAGGCATGGCACAAATCTATTTAGTTTACTACCTCTGATTGTAGTCACTAATCAGGTTTTCAATCTTTTTTAAGAATAGTGGAACTTTAATCAAGAAATTATAATATTTAAGACATAAGGTTTAATTGAATAACGTTCCCTACTGGAAAACTTTATTTATTGAAAGCTTAAAGGTGGAAATATTACAATGGAAAGCTTTGAAGAGGGACTTAAGCTAAGATCATTAGAAATGCTTGCTCATAAAGAAATAGAAAATCTCAACTTCTCTTTTACTTAAAAATGCTCAAATAATCATGTCCGTTCTCAACACTCGACCTCTCCTTTTATAGAGGGGATGTGGGTACATAGGATGCCCTAAAGGCTACAGTATATACTAATTTTTGACATGGCTACAACACACATTGATGACTATAGTAAATTGCTTTATTTACAGACCAGATACTTGTCAAAATAGTCCAATAATAGAGCAACCACTTTTCAGAGCTTTTAATGATGACAAGTCTAGTCATCATTATTGAGATTCTACATGTCTTCATCTCCAATTATATGTTTCAGACCATCATTATCTAGATAATCATCAAAACCTTCATCTGATTGAAGATGCTTTAGATCCCATTTCTTAAATAATTTCAGAGGATATTTCTTTCCTTTTTCTGATAAGAATTTTTCAACTCCAACATCAAAGAGATAATCAAAGATATCTTTTGAGACTGCTCCTTCACCTTTGTTTGTTCTTTAAACTTATTGTCATAGGCGAAAGTAGTATTTCTACAATGCATTATCATTTTTCTTTGTTCAATTAATGCCCAAATTTGATGATAAAGGTTGTAAAATTCAATGACTCTTACTAAAGTTGGATCAGTAACAAATCCTCCTTATTTTGGAAACCAGTCTTGTCACTGATCATAGGGGTCATCGTAATCAGCAATTTGGACTAGATAATGGGCTGGTTTGGTTTTTCCATTTTCATATTCGATTAGTGCACAATGTACCTCCAAATAAAGAGGATTGCTGTATGGAATTTTTGTTGGACATTCAGGAGATGTAAAAATCCAATGGATCTTCTTGAACATGCATCGTTGAAATTTGATTAATGTTGAAAAAAATGGAAACTTTGGATCTGAAATTTTCATAAAGTAAACTATCATCCCATATTCCTAGGCTTTAATGAGAGGGTCATTTGGAGAGATTGAGTTGGCTGGGAAGCTAACACCACCAACTTCAGACTGATTAGGAAAATAGATCATTGTGCTTCAAGACTCCCAAATATCATAAGAATAGTTATGATAATAATCGATGCAGGCTGCATACCACTTATTGAACCATTTTTCTTGAACATGAGAGCTTATTTTTTCTTGGATATCATAAAGACATCTAAGGTCATTGACTTGTAACTCTACAAGGGAAAACTTTTGGCTATTAGGTAGGCAGAAGAAAGTAAATCAAAGCGTGATCTACCTTTTATATGGAATTCTAAGTTATCAATGAGGACTTTATAAGAAGGAGAAACTCGTTCTAGTATGAATGACATCTCATTGTGGATTTCCTCCTTTTCTGACAGGAGATTGACTTTGATGATCACTATTGGCAAGTTCTCAAGTTAGACTATCAACAAGAAAGTTTTTCGATCCTTGTATACGTTCAATAGAGAAGGAAAACTGGTGAAGCCATAATTGCCAACATAGGAGTTGCCCTTACGCTTGCATATTTGATAAATTCTTTTTTACAATATCAAGTATTCCTTTGCAATCAGTTCGAATAAGAAAAGGTTTTGGAGCTAAAAAGATTGAGAACTTTTCAATTCCCCTGATGACTGCAAGGATTTCTTTTTTCATCATGGGATATTTGCATTATGCCTTATTAAAACCTCCACTGTAATATTTACAAATTTTTTCACCTTCTTTGATTTTGAGTACTGCGCTCCAGTGCTCATTGATGGCATCTGTTTCAAGAAATAAATCATCTTCTTCATTGGACAAATTAAGAACAGGAAGAGTTTTACACATCTTTTTGAAGTTTTGAACAATGTTTGTGTCATGAGTGGTCCATGTCCAAGTTACTTCTTTCTCGAGTTTCTGTTATTGCAATGACTTTCTTAGTTTAGCTAAATCTTTAATGAAGTCTAAAGCATAGGTAAGACATCCCAGAAACCTTTCTAGTTGCTTCCAATCTTCAATTTTTTCAGAAATTTTTTTTATTTTTTTCAGAATGTGTTTTTGTAGAATGATTTGTCCAATTTTTATCTCTAGACCTAAGAACTCAATTTCCTGTTCAGCATATAAATGCACTTGCTTTTTCCAAGTATGATATTATGATCAATGCATCTTTGGGTGATGGAAGACATCATCTTTGTGCTATTCTATGATTTTGGAAAAGACAAGAAAATCATTGATGTAAACTAAACAACAATGATTAAGGCCTTCGAAGATATTATTCATTCTTCTTTGAAATATTTGAGGTGCATTTTCAAGATCAACTGACATTATTATCCATTCATAATGTCCTTGTGGTGTACTAAATGCAGTTAAGGGAATGCTTTGCTTGTCCATTTTTATCTGCCAATAAACACTTTTGCAATTTATTTCTGAGAACCAAGAAGCTCCTTGAATTTTATTGAAAAGGATGGTTTTGTTAGGAATATAGTAACCATCAAAGATAGTATTAAGCTTTTTATAATTGATTACCATTCTTACTTTTCCTCTTTTTACTTCTGCGTGATTTCTTACCATGAAAGCGGGACTGGTGTGAGGACTCCTGCTATTTTTTATTAACAGTTTATCCAGAAGTTCTTTAATTTGTTTATTGAATTCTTGGATATCTTGGTGTGTATACACCATTTGTTTGACTGGGATAATAGTGTTGGGTTTAATAGAGTGATTTTAGCAAATGTTTTGTCTTTAATAGAGTTCTTTACATAATTTTTCTTATTGTTCGATAATAGGCTCTTTTATAGATAACTCGAGTAATGAAATTGCTAACTCTACCTCTCATTGTGCCGGCATTATGTTAGGAAAAAAAACAGAGTTTTAATATTTATAAACCCCAAGTGCAAGGTGTATCGTTGAGTACTTGGAGCGTCGTCCGCAGAGAGTTGTGTTTCCAACTACCAAGGCTAACTAAAGCGTCTCAAGCTAGGCAATATCAAACGAAAAAAGGGTAAATTAAACTACGCTAACAAACATAGAAAAAGCAACTTGGAGTTGTGATTTGACCAATGGATGAACCAACTAATTGAGACGAGTTCTAACCTACCCAAACTACATCACGAACTAGAGATGTTCGGTTGAACCATTAAAGACCACCCAAGCCCTCTCTCAATGGTCATGAGCTAGTCTAATTAGTCTAACCACCTATTTTCATGGGGTTAGCCCAATTAGACAACAAAACTAACAACCCCAGACCAAGCTTGATCCGGAAACAATTTTCATGTCCCGAACTCGGCTATTCCCTCTCCCACACTAGCTAATTGACCTCACCTCTCAGCATAAGTTAATCGCCCAAAAATACGAATGAAAGCTCTTTCAAGCATTCATCGAACACTTGGCGGGCATGAAGGAAAACTCTAAGTTCTAGGCATAGATTGGGTATGGTTAGGCCAAATACAAGACTAATAAGCCATCAAGAGGCTAATCGCAATCCAAGCCCGCAAAATCTATCAACTAATCATCAATAAAACACAAAAATCTAAACTTAAACCTAAACTAACGAAGAACATAACAAGCATGAGAATGGAGGAAAGCGAAAGCAACTAATCTAATATTGCAACCAAATAAAACAAGGATTAACAATGAAAACTAGACATATAAACTACATGCAATCCAAACTGGCATAATCAAAATAAGAACAAATAAGAATGCAATAAAAAGAGAGAGAGGACAAGACTTATGGATTGATGCGAAGGAATTTCAAATTCATGTGCTTGAATCCAAAATTAATCGAATACAATCCTAATCTAATCCCTTCAATGGGGGTTTTATTGGCTAGAACCTAGACTAAACAACCTTAAAAATTACATGGAAGAACCCCCGAGCGACACCCCTGCAAAAACGCCCGAAGAGGGATTAAATAGAAAATCACAAAACCGGACAACAGGCCCCGGTGGCACCGCCCCACCGTGGCATTCCTCTGGCACGGTGGTTCGGCTCCCGGTCCATTCCTTTTGCCGGTTTTTGCTGTTTTTCTTCGCTTTGTCCCGTCATCGTTCCTTTCTGTGACATTTGGTTGATTTGGAGTTATTTCCTACAAAATATAAATAAAACAAGTAAAAATCCTAAAGATTAAGTTATTATATGAGCTAAAAGGGGGTGAAAGAGGCACGCAAAATAGGACAATTTATCACCTAACAAATACCCCCCACACCTATCTGTTGCTCGTCCTCGAGCAAAACAAAATAAAAACTAACTTAAGGACCTAACTGACTTTCGTTGGAATCACGGTGGCATTTAGCGTATGCAACAAGCTCGTTAAACCCCTTGGTTCCCCCAAGTGGACGAGTATGGTCTCATGAGGGTTTGCAGAAGATATACCCACAAAATCTTGAAAAAAAAAACAATGAAAAGAGAACCAAAAATCGAAAAATAAAAATTACAAAACACAAAATATACATCAAGGTAAACGGTACACAATCGAATCATCCAAAAACCCCTAGTAACTCAAGTATCAGTCTGTACACAAGCATTATGTGCATTTCATGACACATCAGCCCAAAGAATGGCATC
>JACYFF010003369.1:64025299-64039709 GCA_017589665.1 Selenicereus undatus
TCATCAAATGCCATAGAAAAATCGGAATAATAATCAATGAAATGGGGCCACTCAATTTTTCTAGGCATGTCCTCTAAGTATGCGTAATAAGGGTACAAGGAGGGATTATACCCTCGAATGTCACCTAAGGACTCACGGAATGCATGCAAGTGGGAGGGCGTGGTGGAGAGTAAGGGGGATGAAATGGGTGTCAAGTCAAGTGGCTCGGTGCAAATTGGATCGATATGGTCAATACTAGGTGCGGCACCAACCACCAGACTGTCATCACACAACTCCACGAAAGGAGCCTCCTCAAGATATGGCTGGACCAAGATAGGCTCTTTCGACCAGGTAGGAAAATCATCCTTCAAAACAGTAATATCATCTCTGCCCATCTCTAACCCCGTGCACTGAGCTAAAGGGAGGGGAGAAGCATGTAAGGTCAAAGCACTGACGGTAGTGCCTATGAGTGTGCTAGAAAAGGATGGAGCAACAAACGTCAATGGGAGCGAGGGAGGGTCAAACACTTCTACTCGGTCGGTCAAAGGTGCATCATCAACAACATTAGTCTATAGGGGAAGGGAAGACTCACAATCATCATAGAAATGAGCCTCAAGTCTAGGGCAAGGTAGACTAGGGTCGGTCTAATGCAATAAACTGCACTCCCTCATCCTACTAATAAAATGCCCATGTTGCTGATTCATTGTCCCTATCATGGCATCAAGTCTGGCATAACATTCATCGGAAACATCATAATAAGGACAATAGTTCACATCATGTTCAAAAGATTAGCAAAAAGAGCACAACATATGAGGGTAAGAAGAATGGTGATGATATGAGTTCCTAGCATCATTAGATTGCCATTGATGCCAAGTTAGAGACTCAAACAAATCCCATATGTCGTCAACATATAAGGAACACAAACCATCATAACACATGGGCTCAAGGATGGCTCGAGTCACATGTGTTATCCCCTCAAGCACAACATCAGATATTTCCCATTTCTCATTATCAAAAAAGCACATATTACGCACAAAAATCATTCAACCGAGACAAATATTGCCAAAAAGGTTCATGCTCAAATTGAGGTAAATGGAAAATAGCCATCTTGAATTTGTTTTTTTTTTTGAATTTTTTTTATTTTTAAATTTTTTTGGATTTTGTAAAAGGCCTAGTATCGAATGCTCAAGTAAACCCCGATATCGAAAAACGCCAACTCCCTGGCAACGGCGCCAAAAACTTGTTAGGGAAAAAAAAAACAGAGTTTTAATATTTGTAAACCCCAAGTGCAAGGTGTATCGTTGGGTACTTGGGGTGTCGTCCACAGAGAGTTGTGTTTCCAACTACCAAGGCTAACTAAAGCGTCTCGAGCTAGGCAAAATCAAATGAAAAGAGGGTAAACTAAACTACGCTAACAAACATAGAAAAAGCGACTTGGAGTTGCGATTTGACCAATGGACGAACCAACTAATTGAGACGAGCCCTAACCTACCCAAACTATATCACGAACTAGAGATGGTCGGTTGCACCATCGAAGACCACCCAAGTCCTCTCTCAAGGGTCATGAGCTAGTCTAATTAGCCTAACCACCTATTTTCATGGGGATAGCTCAATTAGACCACAAAACGAACAACCCCGGACCTAGCTCGATTCAGATACTATTTTCATGTCCGAACTCGTCTACTCCCTCTCCCACACTAGCTAATTGACCTCACCTCTCAGCATAAGTCAATTGCCCAAAAATACGAATGAAAGCTCTTTCAAGCATTTCATCGAACACTTGGCGGACGTGAAGGAAAACCCTAAGTTCTAGGCATAGATTGGGCATGGTTAGGCCAGATACAAGACTAATTAGTCATCAAGAGGCTAATTGTAGTCCAAGCCCACAAAATCTATCAACTAATCATCAATAAAACAAAAAAACCCAAACTTAAACCTAAACTAACGAAGAACATAACAAGTATGAGAATGGAGGAAAGCAAAAGCAACTAATCTAATATTGCAACCAAATAAAACAAGGATTAACAATGAAAACTAAACATATAAACTACATACAATCCAAACTAGCATAATTAAAACAAGAACAAATAAGAACGCAATAAAAAGAGAGAGAGGAGAAGACTTATGGATTGATGCGAGGGAACTTCAAATTCAAGTGCTTGAATCCAAAATTAATCGAATACAATCCTAATCTATTCCCTTCAATGGGGGTTTTATTTGGCTAGAATCTAGATTAAACAACCCTAAAAATTACATGGAAGAACCCCCGGGCAACCCCCCTGTAAAAACGCCCGAAGAGGGCTTAAATAGAAATTCGCGAAACCGGACGACAGGCCCCGGGGGCACGACGATGCCAGGGTGGCACGGTCCCACTGTGGCATTCCTCTGGCACAGTGGTTCGACCCCCGGTCCGTCCTTTTTGCCGGTTTTTGCTGTTTTTCTTCGCTTTGTTCCGCTTCACTCCTTTCTGCGACGTTTGCTTGATTTGGAGTTATTTCCTTCAAAATATAAATGAAACAAGTAAAAATCCTAAAGATTAAGTTACTGTATGAGCTAAAAGTGGGTGAAAGAGGCACGTAAAATAGGACAATTTATCGCCTAACAAATACCCCCACACCTATCTTTTGCTCGTCCTTGAGCAAAACAAAATAAAAAGTAACTTAAGGATCTCACTCACTTTCGTAGGAATCATGGTTGCATTTAGCGTATGTAACAAGTCCTTTAAACCCCTTAGTTCTCCCAAGTGGACGAGTAAGGTCTCGTAAGGGTTTGCAGAAGATATACGCACAAAATCTTGAAAAAGAAAACAAAGAAAAGAGAAGAAAAAATCAAAAAATAAAAATGACAAAACACAAAATATACATCGGGGTAAACTTTACACAATCGGATCATCCAAAACCCCCCTAGTAACTCAAGTATTAGTTTGTACACAAGCATTATGTGCATTTCAGGATACATTAGCCCAAAGAATGGCATCCAGACATCAACTTTTCATCCCACGACGCATGACAACATTCAATCCATCCTGGTGCCTGGTGTAAAAGTGTATCATCACCCTAAGACTTTGGCTTACCAAAAATCAGACTCATTCCTACTTAACTGACATAAGCTACCTTATTGATTTGCTAACATGGAAAACAAGCTTTCCCAGCAACAGTATTGCCTCAAAGGGTACAGACAGAGGGCTTAAATAGAAAATCGCAAAACAGGACGACAGTCCCCGGGGGCACAACCGTGCCATGTGGCATGGTCGCACCGTGTCAGGGTGGCACGGCCCCACCGTGCCATTCCTCCGGCACAGTGGTTCGGCTCCTGGTCTGTCCCTTTTGCCGGTTTTTGCTGTTTTTCTTCGCTTTGTCCTGTCTTCGCTCATTTTACACGACGTTTGCTTGATTTGGAGTTATTTCCTACAAAATATGAATAAAATAAGTAAAAATTCTAAAGATTAAATTATTATACGAGCTAAAAATGAGTGAAAGAGGTACGTAAAATATGGCAATTTATCGCATAACACATTACCTTCTCACCACATTGGCTACGTGTAAATTAAATTTTCTGATGGGTGTAGGCCTTACTTAATTTTTCAATAGAAACTGAATGACTATTAATTGAGAATATTATCTGGTTTATAGTCTGTGTTCATGGAGAATATAATCTCTGAAAATTATTTCCAATAATCATTTCATGAGAGGGTTGATCAGTAGCCCATAGAACTAGTATAATGCATTGGACTCCTCCTAATTCTATGGTTAACCCTTCCATAGCTTCATAGTGGCTTATAATTCTATTATTAGTTATCCTTACTCGTAAAGGATTTTTAGCTCTTTTCTACATTAATTCTGGAAATAATGATTTTTTTCCCCAAGCATACTGAACAGCCAATATCTATATAGGCACACAACTCATATTCATTATATCCCTCTAAACATACATTTATTAGGATATAACTGCTATTTGGATTTGTATTGATGGTCTCATAGCAAATCTCCATAGTCATATTTTTGACTAATTCATGTTCAATTCATAGATTGGTTCACTAACAGCTCTAGTTTTTTACCGAATGACCTTTCTTTCTAGACTCATACTTCTGTCCACATTGTGTCTTGCGGGTTCAAAACTCATTCTACTCATTTTACTGGTCATGCTAATTATATCATCTTCTTTAAGTTCTTCTTTAGCTTATGAAGATCCTTCTCCCCGATCTAATCTTGTACTCATGCTTCTTAATAGTTGGGTTTTAATGGTGATTTTACCCTCCTCATTAATTTTTATTATATTTTTCTTATTGATCTTTGTCGGGTTGGCAAAGCTAAATATCCATGAACGATCGATTTTTATCTCCTGAGGATTGGACTTAATCCTCTGGATCTTTTGCGCAGGGGTAGGACTTTTAAATTTTTCTACTTCTATCATTGTTACCTTAGTCTTTAGGTCTATTATATTATCTAATTTGTAGATAATTTTTCAAAATATCCTTAAAAGATATCCTCCTCTTTTTATGTCCATCCAAACTATTTTTATCTTAAGGGATATGAAGTTTTTAGAAAACTCATCTTTTAGACTCACATAATATCCAGGTCTACAATTGAATCCTACTGATCCAGTACATAAGTTAGTCTTTATCCCTGTCATAATTTGATTATTGAACTTGGTATGCCTAACATCACAGAGTAAAACATGAGATCAATATCTTTACCATAATATTGCAATAGAGTGATTTGAACTTGGACACTTCCAACATGGATATATTTATAATTTCTATCTTTGTTATGTTGAAGGATGTTTTTCCAATTAATGAGATTAACTTCTCCTGCATCATACTCACAATGTTTGATTTCTAAATATCCTTCCATCATCTCAGATACGTATTTGTTTTTTAATTGAAAGAAGGACTTTTTATAGATAATTTCTTTCTTGATTTTGGGAAAAACTCAATCTCCTTTGACTTCTTCATTGTCATGATCTACAACAAACTCTTCTCCTTGAAGATCACCAAGACTGATTGAGCCACTTTTCATCATATGACTTGTTTCTTTTTAATCACTTTCTTCATATTCATTGTCCATTATAATTTCAATAATCCCTTGGTTGTTACTTAGAGCCAGGTCTAATGTCTTATCTTTACTAAACTCAATATAATCTAGGCTACCTAAGGTTTCAATAAGCTTATTATTATTTCTATTTTTGCATTTATTAGCATAATGTCCTACTTCTCCGCATGCCCAGTATTTGGAGTTGTTTTTCCCTCCAGGACAATAAGCTGTTTTCCTAAAAAAATCTTGGTTTTTAGGACTTGGTTTGTTATAATATTTTCTTCTATATTTCTCCCCCCTTTGCTTATTAAAGCTCTTTTTCTTATAAAATTTTCTCTTTTGTCTTCTTTCATGTTCTTTTCTCCATTGGTGAGGCGAATCCCAACAAGTTATGAATTGCTTCTTAATTTTCTTTTGCTTTTAGAGATCAAGACATTGATCATTGACCCATGTTCTTAGATAAGAGATTCTCGAACCAAGGTATCAATGGCATCTGCTCATTCCAGATATGCAATATATTATTCATTAATTATGAAATTTATAGGATATGGTAATTTGTCATAGAACATACCAAGATTGGTTTCACTATGCCCAATTTTGTAATAATATTTACTAAATTCAGCAATATGATTTTTCAAATATCTCATATCCCATAATTCTATGTTATTAATCTTTCTTTGTCATTCTCTTGCCTTTTCTTCGGAATCAAGTTTGGCTCCGATGAACTCGGTTTCAATTTCTTTACATAGATTTTTGAACATTGTGGCTAGTGCTTCCATAATTCTTAATGTATTTTTACCATCTTCGGTTAATGAATTATACCAGTTAACTACAGTGCCAGAAAAGCTATGCTCGATATAGTTTAGGACATTAACAACAGTCCATGCAGTATTTATGTTTAAGACACTATTCATGCCTCTTTTTCAATGTTCAAATATTTTTTTCTCTATTTCAAACTCTATCTATATTTAAGATGTATCCCGTTTGGCTAATTAGAGTAAGGCCAATCTTTTCAAAAGTTGTAATTTTCCTTGGGATAAACCCAAAGGAAAAACTAGTAGTACGTCCTGCTGGAACGTACCTAGGTCTTATAAAATGAGTATTTCTTCTAGAAGATTCCCAAAATTCTTCAATTTTAGGAGCAATATTGTTAACAAGATTAGTCTCTATTTCACCTAAGTCGAGTTCTGCTCCAATTTCGTTAATCTCATCTTCAGCAATCATTTTTCCATGTTTTTCTTATCCAGTTTTCTTCTAATTTCTTCTAAAGGTAACGCATTAAGATCATCAAGTTTAATAAGGTTCATCTGCTGATATACTTGTTATTGTAATTGGACATTATTAGTCACTTCATTTTTATCAGATAATACATCATGTTTATCACTAATTGCACTCAAGATTTTGTTTAATTCTTTCGAATTTTGTTCTCTCTCGAACATATCCTGTAATTCTTCAAGACTATACTGCTTATAGTCCATCTTCTTCTTCTTTTTATGCTTTTTCAGCTGATTTTTCTCCTACTTCTTTTTAGATTTTTATCTTGTGCAAAGGAAATGAGATCTTGTTTTTTGGGTTTTGGAAAGAATATTTATGCTGAAATGGAGTACTAATACTAGAGGTAGATTTTCTGCTATGTCTCACTTCGTTAACTAGAGAAAGGTGAATTATCGATATTTGTTTCTTAAGCTCCTTGACTTCGGTTTTAACTTTAACCAATTCTGTTTTTAATTCTAAAACTATATCGGTGATATAGTTTAATTGAGGTGCTATAGGAGAAAGACCTTCTAGAGAGTGAACAATATGTGAATAATTTGGTCCAGGGCAAGCAGGTGATGATTCTAGCATTAATCATAGTTAATTAGCTTAATTAATTACTAATTAGCTTAATTATCTTAATTATTTTTGGTTACGTGGCTAGGATACCAATTGAAAGAGGGCGTCGAGTATTACTTATAAGGAGAAAACTACAAGCTTAAATTTTGAATTTTTGAAAGTAAGTTTTTAAGGATTGGGTTTAAAGTGCAAGTTTTAAAAGCTTAAGGGGCTTTATGCAATTTAAAAAGTTAAGTTTGGTCACTTTTGGTTCCAGTAATTATTTGCCTAACCTTGGATGGAGCTGGAAATATTTTCCCAAAATTGCCAGGTCATAAAGTTATTAGCCTAAACCTCGATGGACTTGGGAGTAATTTTTCCCATATCAGCTCCTAGGGTTCTTGGACCTTGTATTTTCAAGTCCCTTGATGATCTGGTATTCCTTGGGGACCAAGTGTTATGCTTCTAGAACTTGCGTTTTTCCAACTCCTTTGTGTATTTCAACTCACTCTGATATCTTCCTGCAGTCCCTTGTTCAAGTAAAATCCTTCCTGCCATCTATTGTGATTGTTGTCCAATATTTCCAACAGAAGGTTTAGGTATACAGGTTGTTGTTGCTAGTTGTGATGAAAAATTTTGTTTAAGATAATGAATTGGCTTTCAAGATCATCAGACTAAAGGGATCATTGGCTAGCCTTATCTTCCCAGTCGTTCCTTTCGTGATAGGATGATACTATATATATACCACGCACAATTTCCAATGTCAAGCATCCGAATTCATAGAAACCAAAAACTCATTTACTCTCCATAACAAAAAACAGTCAAGGGCTAGAATCAAATCCCTAAAATCTCTTTCCCACTTAACTCCAAGAAAGGAGTTACAAGACCAAGTGAAAACCGATGGCAACTTCCAAAAAATATGGTTAGATATTATGTACCAAAATATTTAAGAAAATTTGAAGTTATAAAATTACTGTATACAATTTTATGATAAATTGGATGAACCGAAAGAGGTGGTCCATGACCCAGTCAATAATCACTATTGATGATATGGGTGGGCATCAAACAACTCATACGAAATGCGAAAAATAAATTTTAAATCACAAGTTTTCAACAACTCCTCACATGATTTATAATTTAGAAAAAACCTCAAAATAAATAATTTTATAAAAGTGAATACGTAAATTTAATAGTTGAACTGACGCTCAATATTGATGAGTTTCAAGCTTAGGAAAATTACTGAACTTACATCTTATATTAAGATTCCTTTGTCAAATACGTAATCACCAAGCACACGATGCAAGATTATTTTATCAATTACATCAAAGGGGCGTTATTATGGATACATCCATAATATCTTGACTCATGAGCATCCATTAGAGAATAAGCCAAATATCTCATAGTGGCTACCCCACTACCACACTCACTTGGTAAACCTCCAAGAGCAACATGTGAGTACCATCCCACAAAATTATGTCTGTGGTTCATTAGGAGTTAACCTGTCTCATTCGTCTGTTTTCAAAGATAGCATTAGAATAGGCTAGGCAAAAATAACTCATTCTTATAATTGTCACAACCCCCCCTCCCCCATAAAAGCAATTTGCTATACTCTGGATTCCCACAAAAATTTAGTGCTCTTTTAATGCACCCATAGCTACATTTGTAGTTGTTGAACATTCATTTATGGGATCACCATACCTCTCGAGACAAGTGTTCCACTCCTATCGATGATATGGTTAGCTTTAAAGCTAATTCACCACAGGAGTCACGTGATTTATTTTTTCATGCTTTACTTTTCATACATCGCCCACCTTTTTTATGCATACCAAGATCCATTAATTTTGTGTTACAAGGGGATATAGTTTATATAAGAAATGATACCTCATCAACAATAGCATGCTTGCAATTAAGCAACTCTATGAAGGTCAACAACTTGTAGAAATCAACTTAGCCATAACAAGTTAAACACCTTAATGTATATCCTAATATTCAACTTTGTCATCAATAAGCATGAGTTCCCCCCCCCCCCAAACAACACATGAATATTTTATTCATGCACTGGGCTCGATTTGAAATCATCATACTTGAGGCGTGCTATCAATTAGGCCTAACAACGGGTCGGATTTGGAGCGGGTGAAGCTCCACTTGTATCCAATCCACTCGATCGACTCGTCACCCGCTCATCCGCTCACCCGCATCCAATCCACCAACCACCTGCGGATGAAGCGGGTGGTAAACGGGTGAAATGGATGAAACGCGTTCTATCTCATTTTATTCGTTTATCGCTCAAATAAGGTTCAAAAGCTTGTACAATTTAAAACATACAAAACAATAACCGAAGGGAACCACATGCCCTAATCGTAAACATAACAATTAACACAAATGGTAAAGATACCAAACATAAGTTTTTAATATATATATATATATATATATATATATATATATATATATATGTATATATAAATGGGGTGACAGGTTGGGTGATGGATCGAGTGGACCATCACCTGAATCTGACTCGATCCTTCACTTGGCTATCCATCACCTGTTTAATTCACCTGTTTAGTCGGATTTTCACCCGATTTTTTGGGTTAGGTGAATCGGGTATTCATTGGATTCGGGTGAAATTGTCAGGCCTACTATCAACTCTTAAGGAGCATAGCATATAGCTCAATCTAAAAAGACTTACTACACCAAGTCTATAGGAACATCCACACATACATGGCCGACTTTATGACAATGCTTACATATCATCAACATACATGATAACACTTGAAATGTACAACACCCCCCCCCCCCCCCCAAAAAAAAAAAAAAATTCCAGAATCAATTAATAGCTACGCATATATGACAATGATTGCCAACAAATCAATTAATAGCTAACAGAAATATTGAGTAAGAGAATCAAACTTCTTCCTCATTGTAATATCTACCGTCTAACTGTACTGGGGGCATGCAACTTCATCCAAACAACACAATGATGGAGAAATAACAATTTATCATCTTCTGAAGGAATGCACGTTGTGCTTAGATAAAATGAATAATGTCCATCTTTAAGGGCCTGTTTCTTTCGTGGGTAAATTGAGTGGGTCAAAAGGGTGAAGTGGGTTGAAGCTGGTTGAGGTGAGTTGAGATAGGTTGAAGTTGGTATTTTTTTTTTAGATGGGTTGAAATAGGTGGAAGTAGGTTGAAATGGGTCGATGTTGGTTAAAGTTGGTATATTTTTCAAGTGGTGGGTTGAAATGAGTTAAAATAATGAGAATGTAATTAATGTGTGATAATTTATGAAGTTATCAAAATTTTGTGAAATTTTTGTTTGTTATTTTTTACTTTTTATTTTTTTGATTTTTAATTTTTAGTTTTTAGTTTTTTATTTTTCATTTTTCATTTTTTTTGTTTTTAATTTTTTTTTTTTTAGTTTCTTCTCTCTTATTTCTTGTTTTTCATTTCTTATTTTTTAAGTTTTTAATCTTTAATTTTTTTATATTTTTTTCAATTTTTCAATTTTTATTTTTAATTTTTAATTTTTAATTTTTAATTTTTAATTTCTTATTTCTTATTTCTTATTTATTTTTTTTTAATTTTCAATTTTTAATTTGTAATTTTTTAAATTTCTTATTTTATACTTTTTTATTTTTTATTTTTTATTTCCTAATTTTTTGTTATTTTTTAATTTGTATTTTTTTATGCGTTTATTTTTTATTTTTTATGTTTTAAGTCTTATGTTTTATTTTTTTAGTTCTATTTTTTTTTTAATTCTTCATTTTCATTTATTTTTTTTATTTTTTTAATTTTTTATGTTTATATTTTTTAATTTTTTTAATTTCTTATTTTTAATTTTTAATTTTTTCAATTTATTTTTTCTTTCTTATTTTTTAAGTTTAGTTTTTATTTTTTATTTATTTTTTTATTTTTATTTTTATTTTTTATTTTTTACTTTGTAATGTTTATTTTGTTAGTTTTTTAGTTCTTTATTTTTTATTTTTTATTTTTTATTTATAAAATTTCTATAGTTTTATGTTTTTGTGTTTTTATTTTTCTATTTCTTATTTCTTATTGTTTATTTTATTATTTTTTATTTATTATTGTTTATTTTTTATTTTTTATTTTTCATGTTTTTATATTTTATTTTTTATTTTTCATTTTTATATTTTATTTTTTATTTTTTATTTCTAATTTGTTTATTTTTTTTCATTTGAATTATAATTTTTTAATTTTTAATTTCTATTTCTTATTTCATATTTTGTTTTTTTTTTGTAATTCATTTTTAGTTTTTGTTTGTTTTTGGTTTATTTTAAATTCCAAAAAAAAGGAATAAGAAATAAAAAATAAAAACATAAAAAAATAAGAAATAATAAAAAAAAAAGTTAAAAATTAAAATTAAAATGCAAAAAATAAAATATAAAAAAATAAGAAATAAGAAATAAAAAAATAAAAAGTAAAATATAAAACATAAAACATAGAAAAATAAATAAATGAAAAATAAAAATTAAACATTAAAAATTGAAAATAATAAATGAAAAATAAAAAATAAGAAATAAGAAATGAAAAAGTAAAAACATAAAAAACATAAAATCATGGAAAAATAAAAAATAAAAAATAAAAAATAAAATTAAAATTAAAACATAAAAGTAAAACATAAAAGAATAAAAAAGTAAAAAGAAAAAAATAAAAAGTAAAAATAAAAAATTTAAAATTTAAAAAAAAATTAAAAATTAAAAATTAAAAACTAAAAATTTAAAATTTAAAATTTAAAATTAAAATAATAATAAATAAAAAATTTAAAAAATTTAAAAAATTTAAAAATTTTTAAAAAAAATAAATAAAAGAAAATAAACAAAATTAAAAAAAAAACAAAAAAACAAAAAAACAAAAAATGAAAAAAATGAAAAATGAAAAATGAAAAATAAAAAAAAATTAAAAAAAAAAGAATCAACAAGAATTTCACAAAATTTCGATAACTTCATAAATTATCACACATTAATTACATTCTCATTATTTTAACCCACCTCAACCCACCACATAAAAATTATACCAACTTCAACCCTCTTCAACCAACATCAACCTACTTCTACCTACTTCAACCTATTTCAACTCACTTCCAAAAAAAAATATCAACTTCAACCTACCTTAACCCATCTCAACCTACTTTAACCTAGTTGACCCTTTTACCCACGAAAACAACAGACCCTAAATCTCACATGATACTTTACAAATTATTAAAATTATGAAGGGGGTGGGTTGAAGTTGGTTGAAGTGGGTTGAAGTAGGTTGAGATAGGTTGAAATTGGTATTTTTGTTTCAAGTGGGTTGAAGTAGGTTGAAATAAGTTGAAGTAGGTTGAAGTGGGTAAAAATGGATTGACCTATGAAAAGAACAGGCCCTAAATACCATCAAAATATGCATTTGGAAAACGTCTGGATGAAAAATTAACAGTATCAAGCGAAATTAAAACCTCCGAACATGATGAATCTTGATTTTACATCAATAACTTCACGTCATACAGCAAATCTATGTACATAGAATTTGGAAATAAGCGTCCAAAAACATGGGCTATTTTTTATTCCTTTCTAAGTCGACTGGATACTAGGCAGCTCCATAACATGCATAAATATTAACAACAATATGGGACCACAAAACCTGTGCAAACCATAAAATATATATATACCATTAAAATTAAAAAGTGTAACTTAAGCCTCCTGAGAATCAAAGCAAGTAATAAGAACATTGATCTTTCATAAACCAGCTAATTTTCGTATCAAGAAATTATCAATACTGACATATCAAACCGAACAAAAAACATGTATAATATTCAAAGAATTTTTGTAGACATGACAACTCATGAGATACAACCTATTACGTTTCCTTTGATACAACATGTTTTAGGAGTGAAATATAAATCATATATACATGTAATTACATCAAATTTGAACATGTACATCATAAATACAAGCTCTACAATATAAATAGTGACACGTATAAATTATATATAAATAAATAGAGTAGAGAGAATAGAAACAGTGTAATAGAAATGGGTTGAAGCACGCTGGGAACTTCTCTAAAAGAAAGCACCACTATATTGGTAAAAATTTCATCAAATGCGTTCCTCTCCCATTATATCATCACAACCCATCGGATTCTTTGGATAGCAGTGAGTGGAATTTTTGAACCAACTACTTTGACTTGAATTGCTCAAAATACTAATTTACAGAATTAATTTAAGCTATCACCATCAATTAAACAATTTAGATGGATAAATAATATTGTTTATGGAATGAATTTTGCAAAATGTCCCCATTGCCAAGGATTAGAATCTATAGAAAACAAAGTCTCATTTACTCGCCATAACCAAAATCAGTCAGGGGTTAGAATCAAGAGGTTATTAAAATCTCTCTCATACTTGGCCAAGAAATAAGTTGCAAGTTCAAGTTAAAACTGATGCCAACAACCAAGAAAATGGTTAGACATTGGCCCCATTCTTTTCTATGACAAGTGGTAATAAGTTTTCAACTTACAATTACTTACAACTTCTTATAATTTATTCCAACTTCTTATAACTATAACAAATTATTACATCTCCTTTGACCTTCTCACTTTACAAAAAATTATTGCCCAATGTACGCAAGGCGGAATATTTAATTTGTCCGCCGGGCTTTGTCTGGTTTCATTAAACGTGCTACAGCAAGCCACAAAGGAACGCACATGGGCAGCTAGGCATGCATATTGATAATGCATATGGAGTTGTGGTCCGTGTGGACCATCTGCCGATCAGAGACTTACTAGTGTTGCAGATTTGGATTTTTTGTAAACATTTTTCCCCCCGAAAGAAATAGTAAATGCACTCGCTAAATATGTTAGTCTTAGAATTGTGAATTGTCATATCTTTAGTATTTCCTTCCTTTTTAATGGCTTCATTTAAAAAATTGATACTGCAAGTACTTTTAATCTTTCAACAATTTTTTTAACTTCTGGTTAATTATTTTTAAAATACAATTGACATAGTATACAAAGAAGTTATTATATCTTGGGCTATAAATGATCGAAAAAAAAGAAGAAATTATTATATCTACCAAATATTTCAAAACTGTTAAATATATAACGTTGTGTAGTAGGAGGTAGTGTTGCTTATTAAATCATATTGAATACAAAATATATTGAGCTCATTAAATATTTAACTTGCTCGTCCGAATTGACAGGTTTAATAGCATACAAAAATCCAAATATACTAGTCCATATACCCGAATCTGAAATATATCTGATCTGTATTTTATCCGAACCTAAATATATCTAACTCGTATTTAATTTGGCTGTACGAATTGGCAGGTCTAAGGGCATTCTCAGCCAGAATTTTAGTTTTTGGAACTCAAACCTGCCACATCAGCAGAAGTTCCATAGTTGTGGAACCTGCATTCCATTCAGTTTTCCAACCAATAAAACTCATTCCAGAATAATAAATTAAATATTTAGCATGGAACCCACTACTAAACATATTTTATTACTTTCATCCTTTTAATTGTGTTAGTGTTTTATGTTTATGGCTTTTATAAAAATGTTTTATTTTCCTAATAACAGAATAATTTATTTTTTTT
>JACYFF010003369.1:64064709-64076166 GCA_017589665.1 Selenicereus undatus
ATAATTTAGAAAAAACCTCAAAATAAATAATTTTATAAAAGTGAATATGTAAATTCAATAGTTGAACTGACGCTAAGTATTGATGAGTTTCAACCTTAGGAAAATTACTAAACTTACATCTTAAATTAAGATTCCTTTGTCAAATATGTAATCACCAAGCACACGATGCAAGATTATTTTATCAATTACATCCAAGGGGCGTTATTATGGATATGTGCACAATATCTTAACTCATGAGCATCCATTAGAGAATAGCCCAAATATGTCATAGTGGCTACCCCACGACCACACTCACTAGGTAAACCTGCAAGAGCAATATGTGAGTACCATCGCACAAAATTATGTCTTTGGTTCATTAGGAGTTATCCCGCCTCATTCGTCTCTTCTTAAAGATAGCATTAGAATAGGCTAGGTAAAAATAACTCATTCTTATAATTGTCACAAATTCCCCTCCCCCCAAAAAGCAATTTGCTATTGTCATGATTCCCACAAAAATTTAGTGCTCTTTTAATGCATCCATAGCTACATTTGTAGTTGTCGAACATTCATTTATGGGATCACCATACCTCTGGAGACAAGTGTTCCACTCCTATCGATGATATGGTTAGCTTTAAAGCTAATTCACCATAGGAGTCATGTGACTTATTTTTTCATGTTTTACTTTTCATCCATCGCCACCTTTTTTACGCGTACCAAGATCCATTAATTATGTGTCACAAGGGCATATAGTTTATATAAGAAATTATATCTCATCAACAATAGCATGCTTGCAATTAAGCAACTCTATGAAGGTCAACAACTTGTAGTAATCAACTTAGCCATAAGAGGTTAAACAACTTAATGTATATCCTAATAATAATTCAACTTTACCATCAATAAGCATGAGTTTTTTCCTTCCAAACAAGACATGAATATTTTATTCATGCACTGGGTGTAATCTGAAATCATCATACTTGAGGCGTGCTATTAACTAGGTCTGGCAACGGGTCTGATTTGGAGTAGGTGAAGCTCCACCTGCATCAATCCACTCCACCCAATCCACTCGTTACCCGCTCATCTGCTCACCCGTATCCAATCCACTTACCACCTGCGGATGAAACGGGTGGTAAATGGGTGAAACGGATGAAATGCGTTCTATCTCATTTTATTCGTTTATTGGTCAAATAAGGTTTGCACAATTTAAAGCATACAAAACAATAACCAACGGGAACCATATGCCCTAATTGTAAACATAACAGTTAACACATATGATAAAGATACCAAACATAAGTTTTTAATTTAGATATATATATATATATATATATATATATATATATATATATATGTTGGAAATATAAGATGTATACAAACAATTTGTTGAGGAATTGCAAAGGATTAAGCCATGAGTAACACTATCTTTAAGGTGCTATTTGCCCTATCTCACAAAGATTGCTCTTGATTTCAACAAAGACACCCCCAAGATACAATAAGTCTTTTGTGAATTTTTCTGAAGAACAAAATCAGATTAAATTCCCTTTTTTTCTTAGAATATATATACTGCTACTGTCAACCAATGTGTCTTATCCGATTTTAACTGATAAAATTGGATAAGCACATTCAGTTTATGACACATTTACTTTGGATAAAGGCAAAAACACAACACCACGGACCATGGTGTGTACCACGGTCCAACCGTGGTGGCCTCTAGCTCAGAAAACAAAATTTATTGTTTGGAAACTGTTTTCTGGTAAAAAAAACATGTGCCACAAGGAATCGAACCTGCGACCAATAGGCGTCCAGAGAGAGACAAGCATACACCTAGTGACCATGTGGGCTATTTACATTATCTAATATTCTACTTGTGCACAAGGCGTAATATGATTAAGACAAAGTCTAATCACGCCTAACTTTGACCCAAATGTGAAGCCCTTATTTGATGCCTATTTATCCAAAATTATGTCTCTTGAATACAAACTATCCAACAATAATCCCCCACTAGTTTGTGTTAATGAGACATACCACTTGTACTTGATCATATATACAAAAAGGTATCTTTCAATTTAAACCTTTAATTAGTGTAGGGACTTCAAGATTCCAATAAATTGATAGGTGACTTCCTTGTTTAAACCAACACTTTAAAATATGAAATCGGAATTACCACACACAAAACGAAGTCATGTCTTCTAAGAAACTTTAGTTGCTTTAGCACTTTTATGGCCATGTGCTTATCCTAGATTCATGAATAAATACAAGCGTAACCCTTATACTTTTGCTAGAGGTGGCACCACCTCTTTATTCATATAGGTGACATCCTTTAAACGTCCTTGCTACTTAGGACCTAGGATTCATTAAGAGCTAAACTCACCCTATTTCATTCAGTAGCGACCTTGCACTAAATCCTAATCTTAGTGCTACAAGTCACAAACAATAACTTGTTTTTACCCTTTAAACCTTGTCTCTAGTTTTTGCTAGAAAAGGTTGGGTTACCATTATTGGTGACTAAAAAAGGGTTTGAAGCCCATTTTAGCTGTGGTAACCTTTACTACATCTCGAGACAAACCTTTTGTCAAGGGATCCGCTAGATTGTTGCTTGACTTAACATAAATGGATATAATTCCATCCCTTATGAGTTGTCTCACAAACTCATGTCTCAAGATAATATGTCTAGACTTGCCATTATAGATTTTACTATATGCTCTAGACATAGTGGCTTCACTATCGCAGTACAAGGAGATTGGCGGCATTGGTTTTACAACTCTATATCCAATAATAAATTTTTCAGCCATTTTGCTTCCTTGCCTGCAACCGCCAAGGCTATAAATTTAGCCTCCATGGTTGAGTGTGAGATGCAAGTTTGCTTCTTTGAGGCCCAACTAATGGCTGCCCCTCCTAGAGTAAAAATCCAACCAGAAGTGGACTTATTGTCAGAAGCACTTGTAATCCAACTTGCATATGTGAAACCTTCTAGAACTGTAGGAAAATTATGATAAAAGATTCCTAAGTCTTCAGTTCTTTTAAGGTATCCAAGTACCCTAACTATTGCCTTCTAATGCATTGTGCTTGGTTTACTTGTAAACCTTGACAATTTGCACACAGCAAAAGCAATGTCTTGTCTAGTACAATGCATGGCATACATCAGACTTCCAATAGCACTAGCGTACTCAAGTTGTGCTATAGCTCTTCTTGTGTCTTAGGTCTTATGAAATGAGTATTTCTTGTAGTAGGCAAATAGAAGCAAATCTCATAACAGGAGAAAATGTCTCTTCATAATCTAAACCCTTAATTTGCGTAAACCTTTTCACCACTAAACGGGTTTTGAACTTATCGATCGACCCATCTGCACGGCGTTTTATCTTGAAAACCTACTTGTTTCCAATGGACTTACGCTGGGGTAGGAGATCAACAAGTTCCTAAACCTTGTTTCTTGCTATCGAGTCCATCTCATCCCTCATGGCATCCGTCCATTCTTTGTGGCTTGGTGAGTCAATTGCCTCTTGATAAGAGGGAGGCTCTTTGACTTCCAAGGGAGTGCATAGGAATATTTCCTCTTCGATTTGGAAATATCGTTGAGGAATTCTTCCACGCTCACTCCTTCGAAGCCTAGGGCCTTCATTATTTGTCTGCCTGAGTGAGGCATCCCTCCCCCTTTCTCTAAGGGGTGTGGGACCCTAAGCATATGTAGAGTTTCTCCCACTATCCCTATAGGGCGTGGGATCCCGAAAATGTGGACTAACTGCATATTCGGGAATTGAAGATTGAGGATGAACCTCATTCGCAAGTTAACTTTCCTCATGCATAGGAGATTGAGGACGAATCTCAGTCCCCTGGCCAGACAAGTCTCCCCCATTTCCTTCAGATAGAGGAGACATACCATCTTCAGTGACTTGGTTAGAGTCCGAATTCTCCCCCTCACCGAATGATGGTTAGATGTTTTGCTATAACTCAAACAGTTTGATATCCTTCTTGACTTCACCGATAGTCGGGAACTCATCATCGAGAAAATCGACATTACGCGAATCTATTCTTGTCATGCCACTTTTTGGGTGTTCCCCATACATCACTTATCCTTTAGAATGTGTGAGATACCTAATGAATACCATTTTGGTGGCTCTTGGATCAAGTTTTTCATGTTTGTGGGTTGGGCTATGCACATAGCCGGCCGAATCCCATCAGCATAAATGTTCCAAGAATGACTTCTTACCAACCAATAACCCATTTAGTGTGATAGGTATACTCTTGCTCGGCACACGATTGAGGATGTAAGCTGCTGTAAGTAGCGCATCCCCCCAAAATTGAATGGGAGGTTAGCATGTGCCATCATTGACCTGACCATGTCAAGCAATGTACTATTCCTGCATTCCGCAGCACCGTTCTATTGTGGGGTGCGTGGAATTGTTAGCTGTTTTTGTATACTTTTTTCCTCGCAGAACTCCTTGAACATATTAGAGAGGTATTTAGGACCTCGTTCAGTTCGAAGGATCTTATGTTCTAATTGAGTCTCTACTTCTGCTACGAAGCATTTGAACGCATCAAGTGCCTCGTAGCGTTGAGATAATAGGTACACATACCCATATCATGAATAGTCGTCTATGAGAGTAATAAAATAGATAGCCCCATGTCATGCTTTAACGTTCATGGGTCCGCATATGTCTGAGTGGATTAATTCTAAGGGACTAGATGCTCTTGAGGCCTTACCGAAAGGCTTCATTGTTGCCTTTCCAGTTAAACATGACTTACACCTAGGCAACTTCACCCTAGTGAGTAGGTCTAGAAGACCTTCTTTAGCTAGCCTATTTATCCTATTTTAGCCCACATCGCCAAGTCTAGCATGCCACTTAACAGATTCAGAATTAGGGTCAAAGTAAGAAACATAAGTAGAAGATATATTATTATAGTTATCATCCAAATCCAAAACAATGAAATCTACTTTCAAAGTTGCTTGGCTAAACAAATTGCCATTGCAGAACAAATCTAAACTGTCTGGACGAAAATCAAAAGTAAAACCTAATATTACTGAAGAAACTTAAGAAACTAAGGAGCATCGCACCCCAGGTGCATAGAGGGCTTCATGAAGAAGCTAAGCGGCTTGTTTTCTCCATGGAGTTTGAGCTGGTATGTTCCTATTCCAAGGACATCTTCTTCGTTGTCGTTCCTCCGTACGATAGTTCGTGAATCCACCGGGTTGTGATGGAACTCCACAAATTCAGCCCTATCCTGAACTATGTGCTTTGTTGCCCCCACGTCTACAATCCATTGAGGAAGAGAGTTAGCAACGAATGTATGGGAACAAACATATAATTTAGGAGTTTTAGTGGAAGCAGGTACCTTGGCTGGCTCAGGACAATCCCGAGCGAAATGACCATTCTTTTCACAGTTATAGTACTTTACACGTGCTATATCCTTTGCTCCGTTGCCCTTAACCTTATACTTCTTGGCAGTACCGGCATTGGAGTGAGAGTTCTTAGGGGGATGGGGGCCCTTCTTAGATTTCTTGCCACGATAAGGTTTCCTACCCTTGGGCCCCAATCCTTTGGCAACGAATGCCACACTAGGAGGCGCATATAATTTTAAACGCTCTTCCTCCATTTTGAGGTGTTTGGAGATTACCTCCGAAGGTCTTGATGTGCTCACTGTTTGTCATGAATACTTTAAAAGTCTTTGTTGAACCTAAATTTTTCACAAATCAAGTATTGTCGAATTAATATTCACTAACTCAATATAATTCTATTGTCAAAAGCATGGCCGAATTATTTCAACAAATAACGATTCTTGGCATAGGGTACAAAGAGTTCAAGTTGAGCCCAAAATCCCAAAAATAGTCGTGTCCTTAAAAAAGAATCAAATGGCCCAAAACAAAAATTGTGAAGGCCACGTTGGAGTGGGATTTAACTAATACATTTGCTTGCTGCTTTGGTCACTTTAAAGAAAAAAGGGTTTTCATAAGACCTTGGTGTAATGATTGCAAAAACGCTTGGCCAGTTGCTTTATATTAAAATGCAAAGGGATGATTAAACAAAATCAATTACCTTCCACTGACTCATGATCGATTAATGTGGGGAGGAAAGTGGGGCTATTTGGAGGTTTTCTTATAACTGCTTTCTACTTGCTTATAAAAGCTAAAAGAGATACCAAAAGGGTGGCTGACAAAAAAAAAAAAAAACAAGAAGCATAGTTTGGAAAGGAAAAACATAGCAGAGGGAGATGGTAGAAAATATACAGAAGAAAAAGGAGGTGAGAACAGTGAGATTGAAGGTTGAAGTAGAGCCCAAAGCTAATAAAGAAGAAGACATCGAGCGAGAAGCATCAAGGATTTGAAGGTAATTCAACAACAGAGTCGAACTTTCGACGTCCATCGTCTTCCATTCATTGTCTATCTCCACTATTACCAACCACCAACGAATGAAGCCGGTCACGACAACCATGACTGGAGCCCCACCGCCACGTTCGAACGTCTAAACCGGGTCCTGCTAGACCCATAATCTAAACTCAAATCTTGTTGGATCCTTGGTTCCGTATGAGTCATAAATTGAATTTGAATCCTATTTAATCTTGGGTTATGTTGAACCCAGAAACTCTTGGATCCTATAGTATCTCGGTTCCTGCCGGAACCATGAAGATTATGG
The DNA here is from genome assembly GCA_017589665.1 of Selenicereus undatus. Lineage (NCBI taxonomy): Eukaryota > Viridiplantae > Streptophyta > Magnoliopsida > Caryophyllales > Cactaceae > Selenicereus > Selenicereus undatus. The sequence goes on from JACYFF010003369.1 coordinate 64,071,312, forward strand.
ATTATGCCGAATCCCAGTTCCTATTGGACCCATATAAGTGGTTGCCACTTGTCGAACCACTAAAATGAAGAAATAGGGGGTAGAAGACATATCTTATGTCATGGATAGCTTGGTCTAGAAGCCTACAAAGCACCATGAATGAATTGACAAATTAGAACAGAGCTTCAAAAAGCAAGATAATATAATGAAACTGAATTAAAAAGTGGGTCATCTATGAAGGAAAAGTCTCTGTTTTGGGATATTGTTCCTCTATTTTAAAAAATGCTAGGATTGCAAATCTTTTTTTTTTTAAAAAAAAGCTTTGCATTCTGCCATTTGAAATAAGATAACCATTCTATTAAGAGCAAGGTCAAACAAATTGGAAGTCTTGGGTCTTTATGTTGATAGCTTGGGGCTTTTAGAGAGCTTTTTAGTGGCGGCTAATTGGTTGGGAGCAAAGATATTGCCAACTTATCAAAGGAATGTTGCTAAAGCCAAATAAAATCAAAATCAATGAAAATGAAGTCTTACAATGACGATTGAATAGGAGGTCAAGATTAAAAAAAAAATTAATTTATGAATAAGAAAAAGGGGAGGAAGAAGGATTGAAGGAGAACTTGTCATTGTTGCTTTTCGTTGAAGACAGAGAAAAAGAGTTCATGGGCCTTGGTTGAATGGAGGTCAGCGCATATCCATTAAAAGGAAAAGTTGCTTCACACAAAAAAGGGGTGGGGTTTGGCATTGTTGACCAAGATCAAGTGTTTGCTTTGGAAACATTCATTCACTTGCTTTGTATAATACTAGCAAGGCTATGATCTAAACAATTGATGTGGATGACACACATGAATCATGGTAAGATAAGTATAATATTGATACATCTACTTGAGCAAAATTCATGAAAGGGGAAAAATAAATTATGCCCCAAAAATCAATTAGAACTACGGTGACTTGATTCCGCTAAGGATACGTAGAAAGCCCGATATAAAATTTTCGGGTTCAGTCTAAATCGGCGTCCTCAAACGGATTTAAACCGATACCCCCCTTTTCACAAAAAAATAATTTTTTTTTCAAAGTCGATTATAACTTGTTCAAACGACAAAAAAGTCGAGCCCTACAACCCCTTAAATTCCCAAGTCCACGAAATGCATCAAACTACCTTATTAATATCCCCCCTCCTTTATAAAAGACCAAATTATAATTCTGTAACCATTGGTTACACGTTACGTAACCAAAACAAATTAAAGGGGGGGTTTTCAAAAAGTCGAAGCCTTGTTCAAACAATAAGCAACACAAAATAGACCAAACCCAAGCCAAACATACAGCATAGCTTACTAAATTTCCCTCCTCCCACGACATAAGCCTAAGACAAAATTTGGGCTAAGAACTACGTTGATTTAATCTCGCCAAGAGTACTTGGTATCCCATAAATAAATTTCGGGTGCAATTGGAAGTCAATAATAATAATAATATATGGACCGATTCCGAGAAGGGCTAAATCGGCCGATAAAAATTTGTGGCGAATTGGCTAATGCATATAACTTAGCTATCGAAGCCAAAAAAAAAAATCAAACAACAAAATTAAACCAAATTTGTGGCTATATAAATAAAATCCAAAACTAATACTAAATTAAATTACGGTTGTGAACATAACAAAAATTAAACACAAATTAAACTAGATTAAATTATAAAGAACTACGACTGGTTTGATCCTTTATAAAAGAGGTAAGTAGCCAGCTCACGACAAAAAATGAGTACAACCCAAATTCCAAATGAGATAAAATTACCCGATCCCTAACCTGCACGTGAAGAATGTGTATGTATAGTACCCTTCCTAGAAGGTCTCTATTCAGTCACTATCTAATGCAACTAAGTCTTGGATACGGGAGATTCGACATTAAAAATACGATAATTGTCGATTCAAATTACATAAAGTCTTATGAACGCAAAACAAAACAAAGAAAGAAAAGGTAAAACAGAACGAGTCCGAATCAAAAGGTGGTCTCCCAAGAGGGGGACGTAATTAAGGAGGTTTATCCTCTTGAATAGGGTCGTACTCAAAATAAACCGATGTACATTTTTGCACGTCGGAAAGTTGTATTGTGCATATTATTTATTTTTATTAAATTTTTGCTCAACACTCTTCCAATGTTCATTATCATTGTGAAGAGCCCTAATCACATTCATGACCTATTCTTCCTCAAAATCCTCTTGCCATGTAGTCTTAAGGTCTCGAACCATAGCACTCATAATTCGAAGGTGTTCAGAGATACTATGACTGGAGTCAATAGTATATTGCATCCATTTCAGCTGCAAGGTACGCAACCTTGTAGTAGATGTCTGCCCGAACATAACCTTAAGCTATGTCCACATTTCCTTAGCAGTGTGGAAGTGTTCAAACTCACCCAGGAGATCGTCCCGCATGTAAGACACCATAGTGTAGCGTGCAGAACGATCCTGTTTGATCCATGCTTGGTATGCCTTTAGGTTTTCTTTGTACTGCTCAGTTGCAGTAATATCTCTACCTTGTTCATCTTTTTCAGCCGGAGGAGCCATGAAGGAGGTCAAGAGGTCCAGCATGTTGTCATTATTTAAATAGAACTGGACTTTCAGATTCCAGAATTGTAGCTCGAACCATCCAGTCTGTCATCAAATTGCATACAACCTATTATGTTTCTAGCTGCCATATTTGAAAGTATATACTTATTTGTTAGACATTTTGTTTTAATAATTAAATTATCAAGAAGACCCCATCATTCACAATATACATTCGAAAATTTCGCTAAGCTCATAATCATCACTTATAGATACGAACTTTGGAGCTCCTTTAATTTAATTATTAACTTAACTTCATTTAATTTCCTTTAAGGTTTTGTTAAACTAATTAACATTTTGATCCAGTGACTATCACGAAGATATTCACTCTTAATTACGTAAATATATTGACATAATTTTTATGAAACTAATTCATTTAACATAATTTTATTTTTTAATAAGATATATAACACAAAGTTATATAATCAACCTCAAAAATATCATACCATAACCAACAATAATATGAGAATAAAGGCCAAAAACATAACTCATAACAAAATTAATGGCGACTTTCAACATATAAAAACAAATTTATGTGATCAAGGGAGCAGATATTCAATAATCCAAATTGAACAAGAACTAACCCAAATGAAACGACCCACATCAAAATGAATATTTCGGGCCAAAAAAACGGCCCAACAAATGACCTGAGCCCTTTTTCTTTTGAATTAGACCAAAACGGAATTAAAAAAAATGGCCCAAAGGAGAAGCAAGTAGTGATTAAAAAACCTGCCCACCAAACTTAAAAAAAAAGGGACCTCATTTCTTAGGCTTTTCTTTTATCTGAAATCAGCCCAAAATAGGACCCTCATATAAGTGAGTAACTTACTCAGTAACCCTAAAAACCCTCTACTCTCTCTCTCTCTCTCTCTCTCTCTCTTCTTGGTCTCTTCTTGGTGGTTCTCTGCCTGCCTCTCGAATTCTCTCTCTCCCCTCGACCCCAAATGCCATCCCCTCGATTTTTCCGGTGCCATGGCGGGAGAAATAGAGCACCGAGCTCTTTCCTCAACAGCTTGACGCCACCACCACGACAGCCACTGTCGCCGTCTTGGTTTCAAAAAAAAATACCCAGATGATGTTAAAAAATACACCACAGTCGACCCAAAAAATTGCCCGTGAGCCGCAATCTACGCTAATATGACGAGAGCCATCACCGCCCCCTTGTAGATTAGCCAAAAACCAGTTTGGGGAAGGTGCTCATGCGCCAGACGCGCCACTGAGGCGACAGCGCATGGCCCCACGTGCTTCTTGGAATCATGTTTTGCGGCTTGTTTTCCTCAAGGTTGCATAGATCGGTGACGATGAAGGATTTTGGAAGGAAGAAGATTGTGAAACGACATTCGTCGGTGGTGCGTGACGGTCACGCGCCACCCATCCACGGTGTTTTATGATGGGTATAGTTTGAGTTCCCCTATTTTCGTTTTCTACCCTTCTTGCTTTTAATATATTTTTTTTCTTTTGTTTTAGCGTCACGCGCCACCCCTCCACGGTGTTTTATGATGGGTATAGTTTGAGTTCGCCTATTTTCATTTTCTACCCTTCTTGCTTTTAATATATTTTTTTTCTTTTGTTTTAGCCGGGGGTCGAGTCTCAAGCAGAGGGGGGTTAGGGTTATGGGTTTGGGCTAGACAGAAGTGTATGTCTAGGGCTAAATTATTCCATATTCAACTACATATACCAAGAATTGTGTCTTCATGATTTAAATTTTGACTAAAGATTCAATCTTTAGTCGACCGGTATTACAGATGCATAATTAAAAACAACTTCTTGACCGTAAATAAACACGCTTTCTGGGTTGTCACGGACTAATCATGAAAAATTAGTTGGTTGCAAACAAGCCATAGATTCAGTTTTGCACAACTGTACTCAATTATAGGATTAGGCATTTCAGAACGCATAAAAACATGTCCAGATTGATTCAGTAGCATGATTACACCAAAAAAAAAAGGGAAATGGGCATTGTATATTCATGTCTAAACATTGAAATCGTTACTCCAACACTGGATGTTTGTAATGTAATCGATCTAGAGTGGGTAGTTTATTTTATTAACTTATGTTTAGAATAAACTAAAGCATGTTCATGAGAACTCATCTGGGCAGGACAGATTATCAAATAATCAGAGTTATGACTAAATGTTTAATCTTTAGCCAATTCAAGACATTAGAATCACAGAGGAGCTGCGATTGCCTAGGGCAACACTTTGTGGCCATCGGGCCTCACTTAATAGGCCTGGCCAACACACACACACACACACACACACACACACACACACACACACACACA
>JACYFF010003369.1:64076176-64117318 GCA_017589665.1 Selenicereus undatus
ATATATATATATATATATATATATATATGACCATGCAGCTTTTTTATTTTTCTAAGCATACATTGTAACTTTTACACGCACATAATTTTATTTAACTTAAATTGACGAACATATGTAGGGTTGCACCTTACAATTTTTTCATATAGTGAAATGAATATATGGCTATTTAACTTACGAAATCAAAAAATGACTTCCATTCACATTTCAAATCTTAGATTATGAGCATACAATTTTGAATTATGAGCGTATAGCTTTATATGTATAAGAAAATGTTTTTTTTTTTTTGTGGCATTATGAGCATGTAGTTACTTGTTTATGGGCGTACATTTTTAATTTTATGAGCATATTTTTTTTTATTAGCATGCAAGTACATGTTTATGAGTATACACTTAATTTTCTGAGCATGCACTTTGGATTTTATGAGCATGCAACAATTAATTTGTTTATGAGAACACACTTTTAGTTTTATGCTCATACAATATTTATTTTATGAGCATGTAGTTACATGTTCACTAGCACATATTTTTAATTTTTTGAGCATACACTATTTATTTTGTGATTGTACAGTTACATGTTTATAAGCGTACACTTTTAGTTTTATAAGCATACACTTTCTTTTTTTAATTAGCAAGCAACATGTTTATTGCATAAACTTAAATTTTATAAGCATACAATTTTTATTTAACTTTTAATTCAAAGTAAATAAGTTTCATTTAATGAGAGTAGTAAATAAATGTAAATCGAAAAATGACTTTCATGCATACAATAAGTCTTTGAGTGCAAGCATAAAATTTTGAATTTGTGGTTACCTAAGTTTATATTTATGAGCATAGAGTTTTTATTTTGTGAACATATGGTTCCATTTTGATGAGCATGTAGTCACATTTTTCTGTTTATGCTCATTTAATTTCATATGTAAGCATATGCTTTTAGATCAGATGTATCCTTTGGAAAATTGAGAATTTTGATGTGCATAGTGACTATGAACTTATAAGCATTCATTCTTTGTATTTTCTGACAACATAATATAGGTTCTAGAACATCTACTGTTCTTCCGAAATGAACATGTGATTATGAGACTTTGATTGTCACCTTTTATAACTTTTCTCCCTTTGAAAATGGTAAATGAACATACAATTATCAAATTATGGTCATCTACTCTCCCATGGCGTATGCTTCATGGTGAAAACAATCAAGCATGTGCAGCGATCTACTATGAGTTTGACGTTGATTGTGTTGATGTAGATTATCAATTCTGTGAGGGCACATGTGTTGAGTAACTCATTCAAGCTAGAATGGAAGAAGCCTTTGACATGTACACATGAAGAATATAAATGGAGCATAATATGCATAGTGGTTAAGTGGCATGCAATTAACCCAAAGAATAAAGTTAGCCCCCCTCTGCAGAACGTTGCGTACGATGTGTCATGACGTGAATCGTCTCATTTTTATTAATTCGACTTTATTATTGTTGCAAGCTTTTTCATTGTCATTGTTACCTTTATCAAGATTATCATTATTTTTGTTGGGTTTCATGTGGCCCAAATTCCATTCTCCAGTCCATCACGGAGCACCACTGGGTTTAGTCGCGGTTCGTGGTCAAACGTGACTCAAACGTAGCTTCCAGAAAGGCACCACATACCTTCCGTAGTCCTCACCAAGGTCCGTGGTTGTGCGGTGCCAAACGCTGCTAGTGGTTTCTCGTTTTGACCTACTGATCGCTTTATAAAGGGCCTTGCCTTGGGCTCCAAAATCATATCCTCGATCATCATTGTCAATTATAAAACACATCTGTATACACAAGCATCATTGAGCATGTAGTATTTTTGTTTTGAAAGAGAGCGTTCTCAGTGAATTTGTAATCACTAGTTGATTTCTTCATAGGGCTTATCACTTTGAGATCAATGTTATACTCTCTCATCATCATAGTGGATTCTTTGCTCATCGTCGTCCTTGGTTTTTCCCGTTTAGGGTTTTCCAACTAAGTCTTAGTGTTTGTTCTCTTTATCTTGTTATTATCGTATTTTGTGATTCCTTGTTGTTTGCATCGAATTCCTAACCGATCCTAACAAGTGGCATCAGAGCTCGATTACATGATGACAATAGTCACAAAATTTGATATTCTCAAATTCGATGGAAAGAAGAGTTTCAATATCTGGAAGGTCCAAATGATGGTTGTTCTCACCTAGAATGGGTTAAAGAAAGCTCTTGGTGGTAATAATAAGAAACTTGCTACCATGACAGATGAACAGTGGGAGGAGCTTGATGAAAAGACTCTCTCAATGATTCAGTTGTGCTTGGCAACCTATGTTTTTCGTGAAGTTCTAGATAAAACCACAGGGAGAAACTTTGCGTTCGACTAGAAGCGTTATATATGACCAAGAACCTAGCAAACAAGATTCTTCTACAGGAACGTTTGTACACATTTTCCATGGCAGAAGGTGCTCCTATCCAAATCCACTATTACATTTAAATTTACCGCAAGTGCACGGTATAACTGTAGCTAGCTGACTGGCAAGAACGGGTTGTATCCATAGGGAACTTGATTTCAATCATCAATAGTAACTTCCAACACTCAATTTAAGTAGAAACTTATTCAGGTTGCTAAGACTAAGTGATACTAAATCTATTCGATTTGATAATATTAAAAGGTCTTAGATTAGGATTCACAACACTATTATGCTTTCTTGGATCATAAACTAAATTGTGTAAACCTGCCCGTATGAATGACTAAAATGGAATGGTTACAAATTGGGATACATCTACACCTACTTCCGAAGGTCATTATATTGGCTAAGCGATCCTAGTTATCTACTTTCATGAAACTAGATTCAGCAGAGCCACACGATTAAGCAACCTATAATTCCCAGTTGAAACCCTAGCTATTCTCATGCTAAGAAATCAATCGCTCACAAAGTGATCCTAAGTAGACGAATTCGACTTTCGTTGATTTCCTAAACTCTATTTAAGAACATGAATACATCCCTCTCGGGTAGTTCACCGAACACACATGACATACTAAGCGAGAATTGAATCACAAGCATGGGCGTCCATTCACGAAAACCTACGACATGATTCCAAGTCGCATACTAGGGGCTAGCCCTAACCTAAGATAGGGATTTAGCCTCTATGCATGTCAATAATCACAAACGCATAGATCAATCCGAAAAGCATGTTCAAAGGCGGAAACTAGAATTGAATTAGTAAGAAAAGAGGGGAGAGGAGCGTACTCAAATTGATTGCAGTGAGGAATTCACAATCCAAACAAGAAATTAGACTCTCAAAATAAATCTAGAATAGTGTGTCCAAGTACTCAGCAATGGATCCTCCTAAAACCACTCCCCAAGTGTGCTTCAAGAAAAAAATACCAGATGCCCTAATTTTATTTTTGAGAAAGGTTAAGTACTACAGGAAAACGGGGGGGGGGAGATGATTGTGCCTCAACACATGGCTGGCCGTACGCAAATTCTGACCAAAACAGCACGACAGTGGAAAAGGGCACTGCTAACCGTGCACTCCTATAGGAAACTTTTTTCCTCAGATGCACAATTGTGCCTAGGATGCATGACCAGCCGTACATTGATTCAACTTTTTAGTAGTTCCGCACGGCCGTGCACATATGCATGGCTAGCTATGTAGAATCTTGAGGTCCTAAGACCTTTGCTCCTTGTCGCCTTACAAACTACTAAAACTTCTCTCTTCCCAAAACATCGCTCCGTGCTCATCCATAAGGTATTGAGCTCCGGTTTCCTCAAGTTAGCTAGGGTCGAAATACCTGTAAAGAGTAAAATCAGCGATTATAAAGAAAGGGAAGTACACATGATTTAGTTTCTTAGTGAATCAAGAAAAGGAAGAGGAGAGTGGAGCAATCGCAGGCGAAAAACAACATAAATAGAGGTCTATCAACTCCCCCATACTTGTCACTTGCTTATCCTCAAGTAAGGCTATAAATCAAGAATCACTGGGGAGAGGCTCGCCTCAATAAATCGACCTCCTCAGGCAGGCAATGACAACCAAATCGATAGTTGAGGTAACTCACAACTAAGATACTCGACAAGGCGAAACTTTATTTTCCCAAAACACATGTTCCAAAACAGAGTAAGGGATCATATGGCCATGATGTAAGAGTAGATACCCCATATTGAACTACTAGACGGGTCATGCCTTCCCCTTGCAATTTGTAAGATAGATAGACCAGTAGACCCTCGCTCATGGGGATAAAGTGGAACACTTATCTCTTGTGTTTTAAAGCAAACAAGGATTCACTCAAAACCGCTCTCAATGCAAGCAAACTACTATAGGCTTAGGAAAACTCTGGACTCTCCATCACCAAGGACAAGGCACACAAATGCCATTCATGAGGACTTTTTAAGGGTTGTGATAGGGCTGAGGTGAAGGGTAAGGAGGGAATTATTTTAGGAACGCAGAGCTAAGTAGCCAAATAGCTTAGAGCAACGACAACCACACCAAACCATCAAATAAACATCAACATCCCTGCAAAAGATAGTGGGAAAGGGTTGAAGCAACTTATCGGAAGTTCCCTACGCCAAAGACTTATTCGTACACTTTTTCATCAAATATTTTTTTCTTTTTTTTTCCCCTTTCTCAATGTTGATTTTTTTCTTTTTTTTTTCTCTTCTTTGTTCCTCCCTTTTTTTTCCTGTTTTTTCATTTCCCCTTTTTCTCGAGAATGAGAAAGAATGGCAAGGGCTAAGCGAAGCTTCAATTCCCAATCCTAAAGCTTAAAACAAGGATCAGGAACTCATTACAAACTGCTAACATTCACCAACAAGCAAATCCCTAAATTGTCCCACTTAGGATAACACATTGCTCCACTAACTTGGCTTAAGGTGGGGTAAAACATTTTAGGCCAAGGGTTAAATAGATAATGGTGCGGAAAACAAATGGAAAGGCACAAAAAGGGTTAGCAAAGAGGGCATAGTGTCACGTGGTTACTTTTTGGCCCATGTAGTTCACGAAACAATTGATTGCCTCAATCATATCAGCATTATGGACAAGTCAAATGTGATTTCGAAACGAGTTTTGCTAAGTTCTAGATTTGCAAGCACTAGAGGGTTGTATACTCATGAAAGAAGGTTTGAGACTATATAAAATGAATAGTCATTTTGGGCTCAGAAAGTTTCACATGTTTTTCTACCACAATCTTGAAACTAGCTCAGATAATTGGCCAACTGCCAAGGCTCAACAATTCAGGTCATAGCAATTCTCAGGGGCCAATAGACAAATACATAGCCACAAAATCGAAGCATTTTTCACAAACCATTTCATAAGATTTTTGCCTAGTAGAGCATCACTTGTTATGTACTGCCACAACTATCCATCCAAATCGTCACCCCTTGAATGTCATCATAGGAGGGGTTTTCAAAAGTCCCTTTTTTCTTTCTCAGTTTTTATTTTTTTATTTTTTTTCAAAGTGAGAGGTCTAACTAAGAAAGCAATAAGATACAAAAAAGGAAAAGAAGAGAAGGGTGAAGAAGAGTACCTATGAAGCTTATGAGTGCCCAACTCGATCATTGTTCCTCTTACATTGCGAACTCTAACCTATATGCACTAAGCTACATGCCCAACTAAATAGAAAATAAAATTAAAGCTAGTGCATCTTAACCATCCGCCTAAAATGTATGTGAAACCTAAGATATAAATGTAGGTACCTAAATGAAAGAATGGATATGTACACTACCAATACTAATCGCATTGTCATCTAAATACCCACATGCTTAAACCTTTCATTGCCCCCAATGAAAGAAAGAAATAGGTGATGCAAAGGGGTGGGGGGAAAGACAACCACATTAAATTAATAGGGCCAGGGAGGATCGTTACGGCTCCAGTCAAAGAGAAGGTAGGGCCATTGGAAAGGCTTGCAAGCGTAATACACGTGGTGCTCGAGGTTCTGCTGGCGGAGGTCCTATCCGTCCTGCCTACGAAGGAGCTGAGCGTGCTCCTAGCAATGTTGCTCACCCAATTGATCGAGCCGTAGGTGGTGGCGGGCAAACTCATATGCGAGAAACTAACGAAAAGGAAATTCCTAGGATCCCGAGGGGCCGCTAGCACCCTGGCCACTTTCATGGTGGCCTAGTGGTGCTCCTGCGCCTTGAGGCGCTTTAGGGGGGAGCCGCCACATGAGGGTCGTCATCATCACCCTTCGCATCATGATCATCATTATAGCTCTAGTTAGCATGCTCGATGATGGTGATCTACTCAGAACTGGGTAAGGGAAACAGAGCTCGGCCTTGATGGTTGAGCCACACTTGCCCACCCATGATCGTAAAAAGTTCCATGTGAATGCATGTGGCCAGATCAATGCACCCACCCAAGTGAAGAACTGGAGTGAGGGGAAAAAGATTCTGCAACCCCAAGTCACGAGTTAGGGCTGTAACAATGCCACCGGTAGCAATAACTGCCTTGCTGTTCTGTGCTTGCTTGTCAAGCTGAGTAGTAATATGAAAGGCGGTGTTCACACGAACCCCATGCAAGGCAGCCCATAGGATGAATAACTGCTTTTTCCTAGGTACCCCTTGATTGTCAAAGCAGGGGAAAACTATGTTCGCCGTAAGGCGCTGGAGGTAGCGAAGGACATGGTTGTAAATAAAAGTGGCCTTAGCAAAATAAGGGCACATAAGGTGGGGCATTGCAAGTAATCTTCTTCCAATATTCACCTCGACTATAATCGGTATGAACGAAAACTATCGTTCCATCCACAAGGAGTTGTAATAGTTCACTAAAGCAGGCTAAGAACGTCTCATGTGTTAAGTCCCCCAATCTAAAGCAAATATAACAAGGCCTATTGTTGCGTTCCCGTTGTTCATCAATCATGAAGGAGCTAAAGAACTCCCAGAAAAATTTCTCATATATCGAGAGACACATGTGCACATAATTTCTCTACCCAATACACCAAATAAGGCATCCAAGTCATCCCACAAACTCAATGCATGTAACAACTCAACATTAACATATTTAGGCTTGCTAATTCGATGAGACACTAAAGCATCATAACGAGCACATTGAGTTTCATCTAGAAACACAATTCCATGTTTGTTAATTGAACTAGGGAGGAAGGATTACGCATAGTTACCTTAGGGTGGAGCCGGGGGGACGTGCCATGCCGGTGGCTGCCGGAGTGCCTTGCCTAGAAGCTGCAGCCAAGGTGGAAGCTTTGCTTTTGGTGCCATGCCAATGGAGGAAAACCTAATCGATTCAACTCTATTCAAAAACCCAACACAATGAATTGGGCACTCAAATATTCTAAATGTGCAATTGGAAGCAAGGAGACACTAAATTGAATCACTTGAGCACAAAGGGGTAAGGGATTTAGTGGTGGTGGTGGTGAATTGGGTGGTGGTGTTGGTGAATTGGGGGGAGGGGGGGTTGGGATTTGAGGGGACGGAGAGGAAGTGGAGGAGAGAGAAAAGAGGGGAGTGGGTGTCGATGGGAGGTCACCGAAAGAGCACACGGCCGCCGGTGAGAGGTGCACAGGCACCGATGGGTGCTACCAAGAGGTAAGAGAAAGAAATGTGGAGAGGGCAAGGGTTTGAGTGACAGAGATGAAGAGCGAAGATGAGATTCACGGGGATTCTGGGCGTTTTAAACCGAGACGCACGGTCGTGCCCCGAGCGCACGACTAGCCATGTGTTGGGTTTTTCTAAGTATTGGAAGGCACAAATGTGCATAAACGTATGGCTGACAGCGTAAAAATTCAGCAACGTTCTGGTTGAGGCGCACAGTCATGCGAATTTCGCATAACCACCAGTGCGCTTGGGCAATTCAAAAATCCCCTATTTTCCCTCAACATCACAGATATTGCTCTTTTTTTGCACCTTTTCTTTCTTTCTTTCTTTCTTTCTTTTTTTCAAAAGAGGGAAAACCTGGATTGCCTCCCAAGAAGTGCTTGTTTTAGGTTCTGAGGTTGACCGTTGCTCTCTTCTAAGTGGAGGAAGCACCGAGGAGATCACAAGAGACCTTTCCCTCAATTGGCTTGATAAAAATGTAGTGCTTGAGCCTGGAGCCATTAACTTTGAAGTAACTTGTGGCATCTGTGTCGATTTCAATAGCATCATATGGGTACACATTGAGCACTTTGAATGGACTCAACCATTGGGAGTGGAGTTTTGCAGGGAAGAGCTTCAATCTGGAATTGAATGGGAGAATTAAGTCAACTTCCCTAAACTTCCTCTTGTTGATGAACTTATCATGCCACCATTTCATCTTTTCCTTGTATATCCTGGAATTCTCATCGATATCCAAATAGATCTCCTTAAGTTCATTCAACTGTAGCAACCTCTTTTCGGAGCTGACTTCAAATTAATTCTCGATGGCCCAATAAGCCTTGTATTCTAACTCGATAGGGAGGTGACGAAGCTTACCATAAATCAATCGGAATGGGGTGGTGTCAATGTGTTCTAACTCGATGGAGGTTACATTTATATATTTCATAATTACCCACTTTTACAATTTGTTAAGTTTTAGCTAGCTATCATTTGAGTATTTGTTTATAATCTTGATTGAGTTGCTGTGAAGCATCCTTAAATTTATATTGAGACCACTATGTCAATTCAACCTGCAATTGCATAAATAAATGTATATATAAAATACTAAACTGAAATGTGGCGCCTAACTTAATTAAAGTTTAATTAATTAAGATAATTCAAGGTCAATAGCATAGTTTTAGGTTCCGGCCATTACGACATCAGAGCTCGAATGACTAGTAAGTCAATGGTCAAACTCATTACTAAGTTGTCAATAAAATAGACAGTCAAGTCAAAGACCCAGTCAACGACTCAGAAGATAGTAAGTCGCAACCCTTAGTAAAGGAGGGATTCTTTTCCTGTAAATAGAACACCCCTTCCTCCTATTGAGAGGGTTAAACACTCATTCACTCTCAAAGCATTCTCTCTGTAGAAGAAGACAATAAGCACATCAAACATGTATCATTTACTCTTGAAGATCAAATACTTTTCTTATATGAGATTAAGCCTTTTATGCCCTCTTTCAAGATCAATATCATATAAATTCTTCATAAAAGTCACATTTTGATCGAGATTCAAGGCATTTGGTCTTCTTTCAAGTACAATTTGGAGATCAAATCACATGAATTTTATTTGTTCACTTGCAGCAAATAGACATAAATTATACTCATATCTTCTTAAATCAATACAAATCAAATTTGTGCGAATTTCTTATCTTATTTAATTTTTGATTTGAAATTTGTGTTTACAGAAGCATCAGTCATATCTATAATGATACAGGTTGGCATACCAACACTTGATGGGGAAAAAGGAATAGCAGATATGAAAACTGTTTATTTGCATCTTTCTAATCGTGACAAAAGAATCTCTAACTTCTCGGTGTCTCTATGTTTATCTCAAATGTGATGAACAATAACAACATTAAGGTAATGTTTGGTTGAATGTACACAACCTTGTAATGCAACCAAATATATAATTATGTTTCTATTATTTTGTTTGATTGGAAGTAAATATAATAAAAAATAGCTACTTTGTAATTATTATTACCACAAAGTATATAATTATGACTGCATTATAAGATTAATTACCTTATGTTATATACAACCAAACATCACATTAGGGTAATAATAACTCAACGATCAATTCATCAATTCCGCGGACAATTGACGTAACGGACAGGACTGCCCTCAACTAACCAAACTTCGGATTTGGGAAGGCCAGGTGCTCAAGGAAATCAATAATCATGTTTGTGCCGACTGCCAATCTTAATTGCGGTAGTGGCCCCTTTAAAAATTACAATGCGTTATTAACGTCACTGCCTTAAAAAAAAAAAGGAATAATCAAGTATTCAGCCAACTATAAATCAGATTTTTCGAAACATGTTTAAACTATAACGGGTAAAATTTGATTCTTTTTTTTTTTTTTCTTCCTGTCTAGGTTCATATTTCTCTATTCTCTTGCGTATTATGTCTCTTCTTGCTTACTAGACTTGACATTAGGATCAAATCAAATAACGGACCAGTTATGCATATTTTGGACTAAGGACATGTTCGTTGTATTCCAGCCCAAAGAACCTTCATTGTAACTATTGGTTTCCAAAAATTGTATGTGTTTGTTTTTCCAGAAACATTATATGTATTTGAGAATTTTTATTAAGAAAAATAAACCTTCATTATAACTTTATTGGCGTCTACTTAATTTAGCCAGCAAATGCTTTTGTTTGCTTTGAAAGGTTATGTCCAATTTAAAAAAATTTGCCCAAAACCTAAACTCATAGATGATTTAGAAGTCAAGTAGAACTTTTTCTTCCTCCCAATTTTTTAAGTCAAGAATTTATTCTAATTTGACCACAAGATATCTCGGTGTAAATTTTAGAAATTTTTAAAAATTTATTTACATTTTTTAAAATGGAATGCATATTTTTTTATAGACTTTTAAAAATATTACTGTGTAGCTGAGTTTTTCCCTTTTAAAGAGTTAAATCTAATTTGAAGCAGCAGAGAATAAATAAATAGTTTAGAAAGTTTTCTTTTTCATCTTGTTTTCCATAGGAGAAGATAAGGGAAAAAAAAAAAAATGAGACCAAGACAGCAACCTAAAAACAATGAACTACGGGTTTTCAACGGATCACGAATAGTTATCGGCGGGTCCGAGGCCATTTTGTGAAGCAAACAATAGTTGTCATGGCTCTATGTAAATAGGAATCGTGGAACAATCATCTCCCCCAAAACTCTTCCACAGCGTGAGTAGAGTTTTCGCTAAACAGGATCATTAAACAGGAATTGCCTATTCTTTCCTTGATAGTATAATTACTCACTGATACAATTGTAATGCTAGGTTGTTCATCCTCTACGCAATTGCAAATGAAACATGTGTAATTTGTAATCAAATTGTTATATTCCCAAACCATTAAATCTATATCATTCTCTATCATTATATATTTCAATATGAAGTACAGAGGATTCAGCTTTGAAGTATTAAATTCAACCACGGAGGAAACCTAATCTATTAATCTATTAATCTATTTATATTGTCGTTTAAATGTATTTTTTAAACGCTCTCTTACAACACGTATCCCGTCGAAAGATCTCCATAATTCATTCGCTCCAAAAGCCTTTCAATTCAAAATTCAAGAATTAAAAATTCAACATAAATAAACCATATAATCAATTTTAATTTAAAAAATGGATAGAACTAATAAATAAATTGAGATACTGTATTCATGATGCAAAGTTGCACAACAAATGGAAATAAATACACTAAAATCACTTTTTGGGGGGGGGGATAAAGGACAATCTCAATTGTTAAACTCAATATCCTTACGGAAATCCACACAGGGGGTGTTTGGTAGCAATAGCTTTTTGAGAAAAAATAGCTGTTTGAGAGGATTTTGGCTATTTTGACCAAGTCAAATAGCTAAAGGGTGTTTGGTAAAGAGCTGTTTGCAATAGCTGTTTGGTTTCAAAAAACTCTTTTTGAAAAAGCTATTCCCATTAGCCTTTTGAGAAGAACTTTTTGTAGAAATGACAATAATTATCCATAAGTTTGAAAAAATTACACACATCTCATTAAAAACTAATTCATAAATAAGGACATAAATGAAATTTTACCAACATATTTTTTAGAAACAACTAATTTTTACCAAACACTTTTTCTAAAAACAACTAATTCAAACAGCTAACATAAACAGCTAATTCAAACAGCTAATACAAACAGCTAACAGCTAACAGCTAACAGCTATTTACCAAACAGGGCCACAATCAACAATTTCTTATTGCCGAATTTGTAAGTCATTGAACAATACTTCTTTCTACGGAAGTAAGTAAAAAAAATTCTATAACCAAGAAAATATACTCAACTGTTGCATTCAAGCACAATCGAAAATTATGAAACTGAAGAGATTTTCCCCCCCAAAAAAATAAAATAAAAAAATCCCACTTCCCTATCACTCGCTCTTTACCCCGTTGCACTTACGTGATCAAATTGATCTGAATTTTTGAATCTTGTGTAGGATGAAGAAATGTTGTTCACGCAAAACTCTCCTTTGTCATCAAATGCAGTGTCTTTTGCATTTCAACCGCATTAGATCCTTGAGATAGACTGAGGTTAATCTCTACCCACCTCAATTTTTGTCTCTCGGCAGGGATAGAAATTCAATCCGTGAGACCCCTCTTTCTATTTGAAAAGTTGATAGCAAAAAAATCTTTGGTTGAATATCTATGAGTTGTCTTTTTTAACTATCTAATGTTTAACTATCAACAAAGTCCACGTGTTGCAATTGCTTTTATGGTATAAACCCGATGTATCTCTCGACTTGAATGTAGGAATTCCAATCACTAGTGCAACTCTGAGACTGATTATTGGAGTTACGTATAAAAACTTGTGATTGACACCCCTGAAAGAGAGTTTGTTAATTCTTCACATGTATTGTCTTCATATAATTTTTTGGGTCACTCTTTTTTCTCCGTTCATTGATTTTTAATATTGGTGGTAGAACTATCAACCATCGTAGTTTAATATTTGGATTTATGTCCGTAATGTGAGGGTGTTCATATTTATTCTTATTTAATTATGATAATAGTGACGGGGAGCCATGGAAACATATACACGCTCTAGCATCTATACTATATATAAAAGCAATGTTGTGATGATGTGGCTTTTTTAAATTTTCTCATAAATTTGAGATTTTGAACCGTTGAATTATTTGATTATATAATCACAACCATCGGATTTTCAATAAAATAATTACCGTCATAATTAAAAATATACAATATCTTGATTTTTTTTTTTGGCAACAGAATCTCTTAACTACCTAAAAACAAAATATACTTTGATATCTTTCCCTAAATCAATAAAAATAATTATCATCATAATATCATTAGGTTATTTGATTATATAATCACAACCATCAGATTTTCAATAAAAATAATTACCATCATAATTAAAAGTATATTATTTCTTGACTTTTTTTGTTTGAGTGGAATCTATTAACTACCTAAAAACAAAGTATACTTTAATAACTTTTTCTAAATCACTGAAAATATATATGTACTAAAGTTTATGGATGGTATTAATATTTTAGTGATCCAAGGAATGAATAAAATATTAAAGTTTCACTTTTCTTATTTTAATGGTAAACCCGAAATTAGCCACTTTGCATATTATTATTAGATTAAATAAAAGACATATGAATTAATAGAAGAGCTGGATCTAGACGAAAGAATTTTCTTTCCAAACGTTCTTAATGCGGGATAAGGTGTTTTTCTTCTTATATTTCTCAGTCATAAATAAAGTTCATAAAATCACTATTTTTTTTATGAACAAAAATTCGCACAGTGACAATTAGTTAAGGGTTGAAAAATGTTCTTTTTAAGAGGTTGATGAAGTTTTTTATTTTTTTTAAATTTGTAACAAGTATTTCTATGCCCATATAGTAAGTGAAAAAAATTATAGGTTTTTATTGGTAATAATTATTTATAAAATATTACAATATTCCATATAGCAACCATGTCATATACAATATTTTGAGTTTTTTTAAATAAAATAATTAATAACTTTTTAAGAAGAAGCAATTATTGACAGGAGCAAATTATGAGAAACTATCAACTAAAATTTCTAATATATCGAAATATACTACAATAAGTTTAGCAAATATTTTCGATTGCAGTTATAATATATTAATTTCTCTATAATAATTTTAAAATTATGGTAGTCTAAAAAAATTATCTAATTTATTCATTGTTAGGTACTATTGATTATACATTTCCAATTGCATATTTATGTTATGAATCTCGCAAGTGTATGGTTGATCGCTGTAGCAAGTACGGGTGTCGATCTTTAGGAATGTGTTATGAAATTAGATCGCTGTAAAACTAAATGTGATACGATTGAATTAAATTGTCAAGGTTTAGTTAATTAATAACCAATTATTTTAGCACGCTACACTGGAAGATTAATATCAGGAAGAAGCTTACCCTATCCATCACCATTAACTTTAATTATGACCAAATTATGCAAAGCAAAATCAAACTTGAATAACCAAAATACAAACAGAGAACTTAACAAATATGAGAGAAATTAAGCTCAACCTCTTCACCTCCAACTCCCTTCAGCTCTCGCCTAGAATGAAAATTTGGATCTGAACGCATATATGAACCGAATAGAGAATCCAGTTATCCAAAGAACGACCAACATCGAAAATTCGAATCTAGGCCATACTGAAGCTGTGCCAATCACGTTTTGGACACTTTATTTTTTGATTACTATCTCATTATAACATTCTCTACAGCCGTATGGTCATCTATCAGTATATGCGATTATAAATGATTGTATAGATAAGCCATGAGTATTTATTATGGAGCATCGACGATGCCATGAAGTAGAATTGTCTATCACTCTTATTGCGTCAATAAATTGGAAGGAGGAGGTGTATTACTTACGAAACACTGATATTAGGTACACCAGGTACACAAGATATAATTGTAATCTGCATTATATCATTGCTAATCAAATTATTACTAAGAACTTAATTTTTAATGTAGGTAGAAGAAGAGAATGTGAATTCTTCGTCACTGCCACCACAAATTAATAAATTATCATATCATTTAACATGATTTTTAGTTTCATTTTGACTACCTACAATCTCTGTCATACTTTAAATCACGTATTTGATAATCATACATTGTTTTAATTATTGAGTTTCAATGGTTATACATAAAAGTGCTATCTATTCATATTTTTCAATAAATTTAAGTATCATTTTCTAAATTACAATATTAAGTTTGTATACAATGAACATTCATCGATTATTTTGACTATATATATGTACTGTAATATGCACCGTGCAAAGCACGGGTTCATACTAGTAACTATTAAATGTATTGCGATGTCATATATGTTGAGGTTAGGAAATTAACATAGGGGTGTGGTATGTGGATAATATTTGTTCTATAACTAGATTATTTAGGGGGTTTAAACGAAGCTAACATGACTTCTTACTTTATACAGTCTCACAGTTTATTGCATGAAAAATCATGTTGCACATTCTTAATAAAGGGTGTATTTGGTAGGATTGAAAACTGTTTTTCTAGAAAATCATTTCTCATGTAAAATGATTTTTCATATAAAATGATTTTCTACTAATATTTTCAGTTGTTTGGCAAAAGTGGAAATGAAATTTCTGGAAAATGATGTTGAGTAGCAAAAATTTAACAAAAAAGCTAAAAAGATGCATGTTAGTGAAAAAACAAAAATAACTAAGATATTTAGAAAAATGGGAATTTATATTTTCTTCTTTAGGAAATTATACTACAATAGTAGTGTTATATAGATTAAAGTTGTGACAATACGTATATTTTTCAACTTTTTCGATTTTACCTACTGCCAATAGTTTGATATTTGTAATGCTTTATTGATTTCCCATATTCGAGTAGGAATCCAAACAAAGAAGAGGAAAGATCTAATGAGTTTCTCTATCTTTTTAACCCTAACGATAAATTGCAGAGTATTTTGGATTTTGATAAAATCATAGTTGTTAAATTAACTAACATCAGTATTGGTATCAACATCGGGATAATACAGTTTCACTAATCTTTAATATGTTGCCTTAATCTTTGAACTATATGCCACTACCTTAATATTTGAACCATATGTTGAGGAAACAGACACAGATGAGAGAAAGAATGTGAAACCGTATGAGTGTCAAAGAAATGTAAAATCAATTTACTCTCCATTCAAAGTGAAAATATTTTCCTTCATTTTAGGAAAAATGATTTTCCTCTGGAAACTACTTTATCCTCTTTGTTTTACCAAACATCGTAAAATGAGAAAATTAATTTTCGGGAAAATGATTTTCCCCCCTACCAAATACACCCAAATAAAAAGGCAACTTTTTAAAAAAAAAACTTAATAATTAAACTTTGAGAGGGAATTGTCAATATCTAGGGATTTTTTTTGGGGGGTATGTTGGTGGTTGTTTTTTTTTATTTATAAAAGTGGAGAACGCATGAAAGTTAAACTTTAGCATTTCTTTCTGATGGAACTTATGGGAACTTCCTATGGATCATATGTAACTAGGATAATGCCCTTGATTATGCGAGCAGTTGGAGGAAATTTCTTTACCATAGAACTAGCATACCATTGAATTGTTTAATTGACCTTTGAATATTTTCATGCCACACGCCGCAATTAGAAAGGTTTGGTAAACACTCTAAGTTCACTCCAAGCGTATCCTCCAACGTATATACTTAATTCAGTTAATTGTAAGCATAAATGCTAATTAAAAAGTTATGGAAGAGTTGCATTGACATAATTGATTTTGGCTATAAATTTTAATCAAAATAAAACAACTATTGTAAAGTCAATTATAATTATAACTTTTGAAAATGTAGCAAACTAAAACAATTTTTAAAGGATTGTACTCTATATCTATATATATTAAAACAAAACAAAACTCACAAAATTTTTGACTCGTGTCACTCTCACAAAATTTCCAACATGGTTAATAATTTTTTTTAGATGCAAGTTAGCTAAATTACATATGGAAGATTTTCCTTCCAATTTTTTTTTTTATAAAGTTAACTACAGCTAAGAAAATTCTCTTTCGAAAAATTAAAAAATAATGATAGTGTTCAATTACGATAATCCATTATATTGTTTTACTAATACCAATTTCAATATTATCAAAATAATGCATTATATAACAATGAAATAAATGTAGTGATTACAAAAAATTATTGTGCATGATGTGGTGTTAATTTTTTCCTCTAAAATTTTGAAGCATGTCACTTCCAAAAACTTCTAAATAATTAATACTTTTTTTGTTTTTTTAAATAAAAGTGAGCTGATTACGTAAGAAATATCTTGTCTCCCCCCCCCCCCTAAAAAGCATTTTAAAAAGCTTAGTAAAATGTGAAAGATTTTCTTTTCATGAAGAGAGAGAAACAATGCACAATTATGATAATTCATTATATTACATTACTAACACCAATTCCAATATTACCGAAAATAATGCATTATAATATCGTACTCCCTCCGTCCCACCAAACTTGTCAAAACTTTCCTTTATGAATGTCTCAAAAGAGTTGTCAAAATATTTTTATTGAGTAAAGAAAATGACTTTTGATTTGATATATTAGAGTAATAAATGATGTTCCCTTATTTTTTTAGCATTTCAAAATTTGACAACTTTGGTGGGACGGAGGGAGTAAAATAAATGCACAAATTATGCATAATCCATTCCTAGGCATGGCTATAAAATCCTTACCCATTTAAAATCCGTAAAATCCTCCCAATTTAAAACCCAAGTGGGTGGTGAAAATGGATTTCAAATGAGTATGAGGCGGGTATTGAAAAGTGGGTATGGGCATGGGTACGTGTATGGGTATAGCCCTCACCCGCCCCATACTTGCATCCTACCCGTACTCGTTTGTATAGTAAGCTAAAAAATTATTTTGTTTTAAGGTTTTTCAAGTTTAAGTTCAATCCAAACGCTTCTAACAAAAAATTAATCAATAATGTATTTGATTTTATAATTCTAAATAAGATATTTTCAAAATATCACAATTTTGCGATCTTATAATGATTAAAATATATATTGTACTGAGATATGAGTTGTATATGAGTTGTGTTGAGTATATGAGTTGTATATGAGTATTAATTTTCATTCTCTATGTGAACCCGAATAAATCCTTCAAATTTGCAAAACCCATTAGGTATGGATATGAATTTTATTTTTTAATATCTGATGGATACGGATACAGATATGGATATAAATTTTGAAAAAGGGTATGAGTGTGGATATGGATCAACTCGCCCGGTACCCCCGATAGCCATTCCTATCCATTCTGCACCTTTCGTTTCCAACTTTTACCCAAAATTTGAGAAACAATATGAAATATTATAAACACACATAGCTGTGATATACTATACCTTATGAGTGCAGTTATATGACAATCACCGTAATTAGAAAAATCTAGGACATATGTATGTTATAGGTTGATTTTGACCATTCTTTTTATTTGTTTTTAAATAATTCAAAGTGTTACAAAAATTGTATAATGTCTTTATATATTAAAGAAAATTAATTTCATAGGCTTTTTTGATTACTCTTTGATATCTATTCTATTAGAAACAAAAACTAAATTTATTTTGAAAAGGCAAAATAGAATATATTTAATAGTGTGGTTTTACTTAATTGAACAAGACCTCCAGAAGGTGGAGGCCATTATCTCCGGCGAGTCAATGAAGAAGACCACCGGGGTCATTATTGCCAGCGACTTCTCCTTCTCCGGCCCCCAAATCTCTTTCTCCTAGTGGGCTCCTATTGAGTAGTTCAAGTTCTGGGTCGATTAGCGGCGACGGTCCGACATTATTACCGACGAGGGTGGCGGCTGGCGCTGAGAACTAGTGGGCGGCTTCCTGTCCCATATCACCGGCCGGTTTCCCTCATGTCTCTTTCCTTGGTCCTGGAGATTCTCACATTGTTCTGGCAATTAGTTTTGCCGGCATTGGCATTGACGTCGGCCTACTCGTGCTCCGGTGCTTTGGGGCAGCAGCTGGGCTCGGGGAAGTTCTAGGGTTCATTGCGTTAAGGGTCCCCCTCGTCGCGAATAGGGGTGGAAATGGTGCGGGTATGGGACGGATTTAGCCGTACCCTCATTCATATCCATTTTTAAAATTAATACCCATATTCATATCTATATCCATACCCATCGGGTATTGTCAAGTTATACCCATACCCATACCCATTGGGTATAGTGGGTATGCGAGTTTTATTCGAGTACATATAGACAAAAAAGAATTAAACCCATTTTGTACCCATATTCGATATCAAATACTCAATATGTCACATTAACACTAAGCTTCTGACGACATATTATATCACATCAAATACAACTAAAAATTTGCCAATCAAAACAATAAATTAGCACTTGACAATTACAGTTTGAAACAAAATATTCTGCCGAAGTTTGGAATATCATATAACTCAAAACAATTGGCAAAATACTCAATTACAAGTAACAAATTAGAACTTTAAACAAACGGTATGAGTTTTATATGAGGCGGGTATGAGACGGGTATTAATAAAACGGGTATGGGGCGGGTACGAGCCATACCCATACCCATACCTATACCCATACCCATGCCCATTTTAGCAATACCCGCCCCATACCCATTTTTTTTCAATTTTTTTCGCCCATACCTATATTCATTGGGGCGAATTTTGCGAATTTTAGGTGAATACAGGTTTTTTTGCCAGCCTATTTGCAAATATTTTTATTTAAATTTCAGTATAATGATGCTTTTAAAAGTAATCTTGCGCTTCCGACAACAAAACAGTAGTGGCTTGGTGGTCAATGCAATGTCTATGTTTACGTATCTCTGAGATCAATTCTTTATTGAGGTGTTTTGGAGACAGTATTCCTTTTGTTGGGTTCGACGCCTATTGCAATTGCAATTTTTTAGTATGTTATCATTTTGGGAACAAAACCTTATTATAGGTGGAAATAAATTTGTAATCCATTTAGAAGACAATTTTTTATTCATTTATTGTTTTTAATTAATTTCTTATTACAACTGTTCTTTTGTCATTAAACTCCTTGTGTAAACAAAAGCCTAGTGTCTCACTTATATAAATTTATCAAGTACTCTACCTATAATTTCACCAATTTTATATGATATGAATCTCATCAAAATTTCAAATACAGATTCTTCAATTAAAAAAACTTGTATATGAATTCTTCAATAAAGAGTTTTTGCGATCATGATGAAAGAAAATTTGATCATGTTTGTTCAAAGATTGATAATTATGAACCAATGAGGTCGTAGTCTAGTGGTTAAGATTAAGGTTCTGAGTACATTAAGTCACACATTCCATTGCCCCATCCCTTATTGTATTGTAATTATACTGTATTATTCTTTGTGACTCCTACGGACCGAAAAAAGGTTGATAATTATGAATTTTTTCAATTAATTGTGTACCTATTCATGATTGCTAATTTTGGGTTATGATAATCTAATTTCAAAGTCAGTTATGATATTATTCGTAAGATTCTGTGTAATTTATTCCTCTTTGAATGAAATTATTTAGTGATATTCATCATTCAATAGTAATTGTGATATGTGTTTTTCATATCACTTTGCAACATATGTATATATTTTTTTGTTTACAGTTTGTTCAACCTTGATTTATATAAATTATAAGCTAATATTCCAAAAAAAAAAATTGAAATTAACTTTTCATTTTAAAAAGGTGGAATTAATTCAAATATTCACTAAATTTGACACTATTGGGTGATAAGTGGGGTTTTCGTGTTCTAACAATGGTGCCACTGAAACAATTGCATTTTGGTTTTCTTATAATTTGTTTGTTTGTTTGAAATAATCCTTTGTAAATTTTTGTTCCCCTTGATTAGTGCTTGGGTGAAGAAAGATTGATAAACCTTTATTTTGACTGATTTTTAATCCTATTTTGACCCCTTTTCTTCCACAATCTCTTGATTTATCTTAGAAAGAAAAGGGTGAATGTGCTCTCTTTAGCTTATATTGTGCTTACGAGTAGTATTTCTCGGTTTTCAGGTGCCTTGCCCAAAAATACGAGAGTTTTACCAATCTTGCCGAAAAGGAGAGCTTTAGGAGCGGAACCTAAGGAAGAATGAAGGTTCGATGAAGCCTCCGAGCGCCAAAGGAAGCAAAAATGGTAGTTGCAACATACGCAGGATCGATTGCAGGGTGCGCATGACCGCGCTTAGAAGTCAGAAGACATGCATTGTTGGGGAGCACGACCACTCGTCTAGACCATGTGTGATCCTTGGGACGCACGATTGCCCATGCATCACCCATTTTTTCGCGGCTTAATTGTTTTTGCGACAGCGGTCAATGTTATCTATGTTTGGATTTTAGAGAGCACTTTGAGGGCGACTCTAGGTTTTATCTTCTGGGTTCTTTTCATACTTTTCTAGCATCAAATTCAGAGTTGAATTCAAGGATTATTGGGGGTCAATCGTTGCAATCAATTCAAGTTTGTATCTTTTCCTTCCCTTCTTGTGATTTTGCCCTAGTTTTCATTGCTTTGTCATGTTCTTTAAATTTGGGTTTATGACTGTGATTGCCATGATGTTTAGAGGCTAAATTCTTAGTCTTGGATTGGGATTAGAGCCTATTGTGAGAAATTGGATCATGTTCTAGATTTTTGTGAATTATGCCCATAGTTGTGATTTGAAATCTCACTTAGCACGCCAGGTGTTCGATGAATTGTTCGAAAGAGATATATTTATGATTCTTAACTAAGGTTTTGGAGATCAACAAAAGTTGATTCCTCCACCTAGAGCGACCTTGTGAGCGATTGATCATCCTAACATGAGAATAGTTAGGGGTTCAATTGGTATAGTGGGTTACTCAATCTTGTTGTTTTGTTGATTCTAGTTTCATAAAAATAGATAACTAAGATTGCTTAACTAGTCTAATGACATTTAAGAGAGGGCATAGATGTGCTTTAACATGTAGCCATTCCATTTCAATTATTTGTGTGGGCAGATTTGCATGATCTGATTTATAGTCCAAAGAGCATAATGGTGCGTTGAATCCCAATCTAGGACCCTTATTATCATTGAATTTGACAATTCATCAACTTCAGCAGAATACTACTATTAGTTAGCAATCATTCAACCCTATTGAGCTTTTGCGTAAATTGAGTGTTATAAGTCAATTTTGGTGATTGGAATCAAGTTCCTTGTGGACATGACCCGTACTTGCCATTGTTAACTATAATTGGTACAGTGCACTTGCAGTAATATTTTAAGACAATAACTTTTGGTGCCGTTGTCGGGGAACTTGTTTATTCCAACATTAGAAGCAATTCAAAACGCTCTAGATGAGGCAATTTCTTTTTCTATTTCTTGTTCCTTTTTCTTTTTTGCTTTTTGAGCCTTGCTTGGGCTTGCTTATGCTTGGTGTAGTTTTTGGCTTTGTATGCACAAGTGCAGCCAAAGGGACCAACAACTCATTCCTTTTGACCCCAAGATAGAAGCCAATGCACGGAGGAAAAGCCGGACTATAATTTGCGGGACCCCGAGAAAGAGGCAATAAGTGCAAATTGAGATGGCTGAGAGAGATCCTAGGGTGTTGCGAGACTATAATTTGCCGCAGGCAACTGGCATTGCCTCGTCCATTGTGAACCCGGTCATCGAAGCAAAGAACTTCGAGTTGCGGCCCGCTCTTGTGTCATTCGTAGAGAAAGATCAGTTTGGTGGGCGTCCCACGGAGAACCCCCATATTCACCTTCACACTTCCCAGCGAAGTGCGGCACAATCAAGCTCAATGGGGTGTTCGCTGATGCAATCAGGCTGAGGCTCTTCCCTTTCTCGCTGACGAATAGTGTCAGTGACTGGCTCCTTAATGAAGAGCCCAATTCATTCGCAACTTGGGTGGCCCTGTCAAGAGCATTTCTTAGCAAGTACTTCACCCCCGGCAAGACCGCTAAGTTGAGAGCGGAAATCACTTTGTTCTCTCAATGAGGTTATGAGTCACTATATGAGGCATGAGAAAGGTTTAAAGGCCTTCAAGGCCAATGCCCTCACCATTGAGTACCCAATTGACTCCTAATCCAAACCTTTTATAATGGTTTAGACAAGTCCCTGAAGATGTCCGTTGATGTCACAACTGGCAGCGCACTTATGGAGAAGTTGATTGAGGCCGCGAGAGCCTTATTGGAGGAGATGACCTCCAACAATTATAATTGGTCCAGCGAGTGAGCGACCCCAAAAAGGAATGGTGGGGTTTATGGAGTTGATGCTGTGGACTTGTTCACCACCAAGGTTGATGCTCTAGTGCAACGCTTTGATAGGCTTGGGACTCCCCCTTCATGGAGTCCAATGGGAAGTTCTCCAGGTGCAATATTTGAGGTTAAGGCCTTATGTGAGGTCTGCGGCATTCAATGGCACGCTGCTTCCCAGTGTCACTCTACTTTCCAGGGCGTAGAGCATACCAATGCTATGCAAAACTTTAACCCACGCCCACCACCACAGAACAACCCCTACTCAAACACATACAACCCGATTGGAGAAATCATCCTAATTTCTCCTACCGTAATAACAATCCCTTACCACCTAATGCCTCTCAACCGCAACCTCTTGGTTTTCAATAAAGGGCACCCTACAACCCATCTCCCCAACAACCACCTCCACAACCCAGGTCCAACTTGGAGAGCCTTAGGAGCGGTTCATAGTGACCCAAACCAAGACTAATGAAGTTCTTAGTGAGCAAATTAATCAGTTAAACTCCAAGTTTGATGCCATGGCCTCCCATCAAAAGGTGATAGACAACCAGATCGTACAGATCGCTCAATAGGTTAGCAATTTGTCTTGGCTGCAAGGACAACTACCAGGCCAGCACGAGGCTCACCCCAGGGCTCACATCAATACTGTTTTTACGAGAGACGAAGGGTTTGTGGAGAGTCCTATGATGGTACTTTAGGAAATGGCTACAACTCCTATTTCTACAGGAATAACTAAATTGAAGAAGGATGGGGCTCTGAATCAAGAAGAGAAAGGTCATCAATCTCCTACAGTCCGACCTTATCAGCCTCCTATTCCCTATTCTCAGAGGCTGGCGTGATCAAAGCTTGAACCCCGGATGGTTTGATTCTTTGATTTGCCGAAAAGGTTAAAAGTTAACGCCCCCTTCTTGGAGATTTTGAAGGAATTACCATCATATCTGAAGTTCCTAAGGGGCCTTCTATCCGCGAAGGGTGAGCCTGGCTGTCATTGGCGAGATGTGTAGCGCAGCTCTACAACGCAGGTCACTATCGAAGCTGCAAGATTATGGTAGCTTCTCCATCCCATACTCCATAGGGGATATTCCAATTGAGAGAGCCCTCAGTGATTTTGCGCAAGTGTAAGCTTAATGTCTCTTTCTCTCTGCAAGAAACTAAAGTTGCTAGATCTGAAACCCGTAACCATATCTATTCAGTTCGTAGATATCTCCATCAACCAACCTGTAGGCATCCTCAAAGATATTCTAGTTCAAGTGGGTAAGTTTCTCATCCCCTTCAACTTCATAGTTTTGGATATGGATGAGGACCTTTAGATTCCTATTATCATGGGAAGGCCATTTTTAGCAACTATGGGGGCTGCGATTGATGTGCCCATGGGGAAGCTGTCATTTCAGTTATGTGGGGAGAAGATCGACTTATGCTTTCCCCTCCAACCCTTATCGTTTCTCCAGTTCGAGAAATCCCCATAACTCCCAATACATGTGCTTACACCTATGATATTCATTTATTATATGGAGATGGGATACTCCAACGAAATTCTTATGTTGCATTTAAGCTGCCTTCCCCAGTTCGTACTAGTTCTGAAGGCCCCATTGTTCATCGTAAGGTGGTGATCGATAACTCTTTGCCATTCGTGATTCCCTTCAGTTTGCCTCCCCCATCACCGTCACGAAGTAGTTAAGGTAAAGGTCAAGCTCGGGACCTATAACAAGTGCTTCTTAGGAGGCAACCCAAGCCTTTTCATTACTTTTGAAAAAAAAAACAAAAAAAGAGGGGAAGAAAAATAGAAGCGATGAGAAATGTAGAAAAAAAAGAAGAATCGAGAGTGTAGAATAATAGAGAAGATTAAAAAAAGAGGAAGGGGTAGCGGAGCATGATTTGGGGTTTCTTTCGGCGAAAAATGGTGTCTTTGGGAAGCATGCCAAAATTCTTCAGGCGCACGGCCGTGTAACAATGACGCATGACCATGCGATAGGACCCCTAGCTGCACACGATCGGCCGCACAGTGGGGAGCCCCAACCGTGCGCAGCTGATAGAAAAAATGGAGAACGCACGGTCGATGTGCGTATTCGAACGACCGTGCACCCCCTTTTATCTCACGAATCTCTCTCATCCTCTACCCCCTTACTCGACATTCTGTCTCTCCCTTCCCACTCAACTCTTTCCCCCTCCTCTGTCGCCTCCCATCCTGCCACTGTGACTCCAATCGTCACCTTCTCGGCCACCCACCGGCACCTTCATCGATCACTGTTCACCTTGCCGGCCACATTTTTGCCCCCCTAACTCTCTCTCTAGCCCCTCGATTTCGCCCCTCATTCTCTTTCTAGCCTGCTTTTGCCCCCCGCGCACGCACTCTCTCTCTCCCCCTCTCAGTCTCACCGGCAGTACCACCCCCTCGCCAACGTCTCCTTCTCTCACCACCACCACGAAATCTCACTCTTTTTCCTCTCTTACCTATCAAATCCGAAACCCTAACCCCAATGGCCTTCAATTTTAAGGCTCCTATGCACTTAAGATTGGTCAAACTGTGAAATCGGGTGCCTCCTTGGTTCAATTTAGTGTCCTTGCGGCTGATTTGGGTGGATTTTGACTGGAATTTGCGCAGTCATTTGCGAGATTGTTTGCGACCACCTCTGTCATCATCATGGCTCCCAAGAAACATTTGAAATCCACCGTCGCCTCCACTAGCCGGGCCGAAGCAGCCCAAGGTAACTCCTCCATCCCCCATGTGCTTAACAAGTATAATCTTGTTTTTGTGGATGTTGAACATGTCTGTCGTTATGATGCAATAGTTAGTATGAAGATTTATGCTCCTAACTATCTAGATGTCGAAATGCTTACTACTTTGCAACTTTACGATGATTTGAGGCTTTTATTGTGTAAGCTTGGTTAGGAGAATTTTGTGGCATTGCAAGAGCCTGTCTATGAACGACTCGTTTGGGAGTTTATGAGCTCCTTGATTGTAGACCTTAACCACAAGTTTGATGAGGTTAGAGGATATACAAGATTTAGGTTGTTCAACCACACTCATGAAATGCACTTTGTCCGTTTTAATAAGCTATTGCGTTTGCCACCCTACGGTGCCACTATCCCCCCCATGCGAACTATAACCCCAAGAGTTTTTGGACTACCCTTACATATTCGGGATGGAGGTACGAGGCGTGATCCACCAAGGCTACATGGATTTGTAACCCTGTGCTTCGTCACCTCCAGTGCCTTACTGCCAACCATGTCTTTCCCCGAGCGGATAGTCAAAATGGGGTTAGAGCCTGTCAGCTCTTTATTCTTTGGGCGACCTTGAACAGATAGGCTGTCAATACGGGTGCTTTTATAGTAGACCACCTCAATGAGCATGCTAAGTCCACTAAGGTGGTTATTAGTAGGGGTGGTATCATCACATCTTTTGGCCAGGGCTTTGGGCTATGGTTCCTCGGTTGATGCTTGGATCATTTTGTACCGCCTAGGCTGCATTGATCTACTCACTTGCATCAACATGAAACTATTCAAAGCACTAAAAGGCATTCACTTATGCCTCAACCACCATGGTCATGCTCTTTTTGCTTTACCCAACTGGGCTAAGACCGCCATCAATCGCCTTTCTAACATTGCTTATAATGATGACGAGGATGGTGAGTTCGGGGGCGAGTTAGTTGGTAGTGGTGACGATGATAGTGATGATGATGTTAAGGAGGTTCCTTGAGGCCTAAGTGGTAGAAGGCGGGCTCCTCCGGACCCTAGTGCTGGCACTTTTGATGCTGCTGCTGCTTCTTCTTCTGGGGCCATGGGTCCCTCCATGTTTAAGACAATTCTTGACCATCTTTACTAGTTACAAGTTCAGAACCAGGAGATCTTACGTAACCAGCAGAACATGGCTCACCTGGTCCATTATGCCCACGAGTAGCATTAGCCATTAGTGGCCCTACCCACCACCTGATTGGCAACCTAGCGCCCCCCGAGCCCTACTGATTGATGCACTACGAGTATACTCCCCGTCCCCACATTAGCATGTTCTTCTTTTCATTGGGGACAATGAAATGTTCAAGTAGGGGGGAACGGGTTCTTTCTTGAGATATTTGACGTGCATGATCTCGGGGATTGGCGATTGTGTTTTGGGGATGGGTTGATGTAGTGTACATACGTATTTTGCATACAATATAATTGCATACGTATTTTCATGATTAGGATGCATTAGTTGCATTTTCATTCTAGTTTAATTGAGCATGTAGTCTAGTGCATTTAGGATAGATAGATATTTGCATCGTAAAGGAGGCTTGTTCGAGTTGAGCGCACATAAACGTTTGAGGTAAACCTTATCACCGTTCTCTTTATTATCCTTTATATGTTTTATTGCTTTCTTAGTTATATTTAATTTACTACTTTTAAAAAAAAGCGAAAACAAACGAAAAAAGGCCTTGAAATTGGTTGTGAAAAACCCCTCTGACGATGACATTCAAGGGGTAATGATCTGTTTGATGGTTGTGTTAGCTCAGGATGAATGAGGTTTGATTTGGGTGAACTCTTGTGAAAAGGTTGCGAAAATGATTTGACCACTTGGTTATTATGTGCTTGTGTATTTGCCTCTGAGAACTGTTATGTTGTGAAGTGTTTGAACCAGGACTGCTAGCCAACCTTTTGAGCTATTGTTTAAACTATGGTAGAAAGACCAATGAGACTTTTGAGCCAATAAGGACTATTCATTTTACGTATTCTAAACTCCTTTTTCATGAGTGATAAAACTCTCATGTGTGTGTAACTCTAGAACTTGGCTTGACTCTCTTCAAAATTATGCTTTACATGTGCATAATGTTGATATGATAGAGGCATTCGTTTGGATTGTAAGCTACATGAGCTAAAAAGCCACCACCTGCTATTAATGCCTTTGCTAGCCCCCTTGAGCCTTTCCTTGTCATTTGGTTCACCCTTGTCTACTTGGCCCTTGGCCTAAAATGAAAAGCCTACCCTTAGCCTAGTTAGTAGATCAATGTTGTGAACTATAATTGGTTGGCAAATGTGTTGGTTGGCGTTCCTCAGGATGGTTTGCTAGGTTGTTGTCATTTGCTGGGAGTTGAAACTATTTTTAGCCTTTGCCATTCATCTCTCTCTTTTTCTCTCTCTAAAAAAAAAAGTGTGTTTGGCATTGAAAAAAAATAGAAAAGGCATGGAAATAAAATTTTTGCCATTGGCGAATCTTCAATAAGTGTTTCAACCCCTCTTTCTCGAAACGTGGTTGAAATGACAGTAGTGGTAATGATGGTGTGAGGATGTGGAGTTGGTGTTGAAATGCTCTACTTGGCTAATTAGCTTCTCTTTGCCTAAATATTCCGGTCCTTACCTTAAAACTTATGCCCATCACATCTCTAAAAAGCCTTATGGTCAACAATTGTGTGCGTGACTTCACTGGTAGAGAATCGAGAGTTTTTGCCGAGCCTATAGTAGTGTGTATACACTGAGAGTGGTCTTGAGTGGTCATTTTACCCTAAACACATGAGAGGAGTATTTCCTTCTTCTTACCCCCAAAAGTGAGGATCTACCAGTCTCACTAGCTCATTAGCAGTTTGGGGGAAGGCATGACACATCCTGACAATTTGATATGAGGTATCTGTTCATGCACCATGACCCTGTGGTTTCTTTTACACTTGTACTTCGAAAAGTTGAGTTCTATCCCGATTGAGCCTGTTAATTGTGAGTTAGCACACCTATCAGATCTTATTGTCATTGCTTGTCTGAGAAGGTTGGTATTTTGAGGTGCGCCTTTTGATTTATGATCTTGCTTGAGGACAAGCAAGGAATAAGTAGGTAGAGTTGATAACCTCTATTTTGACTGATTTTTAATCCTAGTTGACCATTTTCTTCCACAATCACTTGGCTTATCTTAGCAAGAAAAGGGTGAACGCACTCTCTTTAGTTTATATTGCGCTTACGAGTAGTATTTCTTGGTTTTCAAGTGCCTCACCTAAAAATGCAAGAGTTTTACCAATCTTGTCGAAAAGGAGAGCTTTAGGAGCGGGATCTCGGGAAGAATGAAGGTCCAACGAAGCCCCGGGGGCCAAAGGAAGAAAAAATGATAGTTGCAGCAGACGCACGGTCGATTGCGGGGTACGAACCGCACCATGAAGCCAAAAGACATGCATTGTTGGGAACACGGCTACGCGTCCAGACCGTGCGTGATCCTTGGGACACACGGTTGCCCGTGCATCACCCAGTTTTTCGCGACTTAATTGTTTTTGCAGCATGCTTAATGTTATCTCAGTTTTGGTTTTAGAGGACACTCTGAGGGGCGACTCTAGGTTTTATCTTCTAGGTTCTTTTCATACTTTTCTAGCATCAAATTTAGAGTTGAATTCAAGGATTATTGGGGATCCATCGTTGTAATCAATTCAAGTTTGTATATTTTCCTTCCTTTCTTGTGATTTTACCCTAGTTTTCATTTCTTTGTCATGTCCTTTAAATTTGGGTTTACGATTGTGATTGCCATGATGTCTAGAGGCTAAATTCTTAGTCTTGGATTGGGAGTAGCCCTTGTTATGCGAAATTGGATCATGTTCCAGGTTTTTACGAATTATGCCCATCGTTGTGATTTGAAATTTCACTTAGCACCCAGGTGTTCGATGAGTTACTCGAAAGAGATATATATATTCATAATTCTTACTTAAGGTTTAGGAGATCAAGGAAAATTGAATCCTCTAGCTAGAGCAACCTTGTGAGCGATTGAGCATTCTAACATGAGAATAGTTAGGGGTTCAATTGGTATAGTGGGTTACTCAATCTTGTGGTTTTGTTGATTCTATATGAAAATAGACAACTAGAAGTGCTTAACCAGTCTAATGACCTTTGAGAGAAGAAGTAGATGCTCTTTAACTTGTAATCATTACATCTCGGTTATTTATGTGGGCAGATTTGCATGAACTAGTTTATAGTACAAAGAGCATAATAGTGTGGTGAATCCCAATCTAGGACCCTTATTATCATATGTGATTAATAGTTGCATTACAACTTGATATTAATTTATGAACAAAATTTGACGGCCACTTAATATGTCATAAGTTTTTTGGTTTGCTGGTTGGTATTGATGTTTTTTTCCAATGTTTTGATGTTAAAATTGTGAAACTAAATATGTCGTGTTCTTGCACAATTCTTTTAGAAAATTCATCAGTGTTTGTTGTTTTTAGAAAATGGGAAAGAGTTGCTAGATGTACCAACAGTTCGATGGTCGAGAGAGACGTGTTGAAGAATTCTAGGGAAATTGTTGCAATAATGAATGTTGTTTATGCTGCTGGAGTAACTGTTGCAAAGAGGGGCCAGAAGTTGACAACTTTTTTCCACATGACAAACTTTGGATGAATGTTGTTTATGCTTTTGGACTCAATGGTTTACTGT
The DNA here is from genome assembly GCA_017589665.1 of Selenicereus undatus. NCBI lineage: Eukaryota > Viridiplantae > Streptophyta > Magnoliopsida > Caryophyllales > Cactaceae > Selenicereus > Selenicereus undatus. Next base: position 64,106,309 of record JACYFF010003369.1, read on the forward strand.
TTTTAATTTTATTAAGGTATGTTCTTTTTTTTTTTTTTTTTTGCCTCCGGTAAACGTAGTTGTTGATCTAATCCTTTTTTTGATTGGCAAGGAGGTTTAGGTCGGGAGCAAAACAAATTGGATAAGTTGGTTGTTGCTGTATTTAAATATGCTGCAGAAGCTGCAAATGCTATAGCAGTTGTAGCTTCATATGCTCATGCTCGTGCAGCTGCATTAGCAGCTAAAGCTCGCCCATTAGTCACAACAACTGTAGCATTTGCAGCAAGTGCTGCGGATTTAGCTGCTACAACAGCTAACCTATTCAAATTCTTGTTTTTCTGACCTAAGATCTCTTTGCCAATCCAAAAAAGGATCAAACCAACACCATATTTGCGGAAAAAAACATAACTTAATAAAACTAAACACAGCAAACCATTAAACCAAAAGCAGAAACAACATACATCTAAAGTTAATCATATGCAAAAAAAAATATCGATGCCTGACCCCTTTTGATAGTCTCATGAATGTCACACGCAATGTTGTCAAGATTTCTAATTTTTACAATAATTTTCCAATAATTTTTCAACACTTCCCTTTCGACCACCCAGTTGTTGAGAACATTAGCAACTCTATTTGCCATTTTCTAAAAAATGAAAAAACTAATGAATTTCCCAAGCATTGTGCCAAAACGATATGGTCTGGTTCCAAAATTTAAGCATCAGAACACTGAAAAAACATCAATAGCAACTAGCCAACCAAAAAGTCTAAAACATAACAAATAGCTCTCAAAACTTGTTCAAATATTAATATCAAGTTGTAATGTAACTGCTAATGATATATGATAATATTTCCCTTCACCCCAGCACTAACCAAGGGGTACAAAAAATTACAAAGGACTACTTCAAACAAGCAAACAAATTCTTAGAAACCAAAGTACAATTGTTTAAGCAGCACCAATATGAGATCACAAAGACTCGACTTATCATCTCATAGTGTTAAATTTGGTCAATACTTGAATACCCATTGATTTAGTTGTCTTAATTTTCAGAGAACAGGTGAAAGGTGAGAATTTCTATTTCTCGTAAGGTTAATGGATGACGTTACATTGTTCCAATGTTCTCTAGTCCATTGTTACTGTTCATTATATTATGTTTTTTTTTGCAAAGAGTGAACATAGCTCTGCTAGACTCATGTGACAAAAAGTTTAATAGGAGATGAAAAAGAAACAATAGGAAATCCTATAATTGACCAGTTTCAGGATGCTTTGCATAAAATATAGAACGTTGGTTAAGCATCCGTAACCAAAATGCAAGGCATCACACAATCAGACTATTCAGAAAACTCTAACCACAACTAGAAATCGATCATCTCCATAACAAAAAACGAGAACAAATTATGGCTAACTTAAACGAATACAACAAAGTTGCCCATTTTTTCTGCCTTGTTTTTATCGGACTCAGCAAGAAAAATCCAAAATCATCACATTAATAGATCTGGCTGACTACAACATTTTTGAATAGTAAACAAGAACTAAAACGAAATGTATATTCTAAAAACCCTAGAATCTACAATCGAGTAGAAGCTATAGATTACCTCCTAAAATTGAAGAAGTACCACGAATTGAAGCAGCAACGAATTGGATTGGAAATTTGGCGAGAATGCGAAATGACAGGGAAAGAGAACTGAGAAATGAGAGAGAAATCAGAGGCGTGCTAGATCTAAAAAGGGGAAAGAGGTAATAGGGAACGATTGAGGATATCAGAGAGAGGAGAGACACTTATTCATGCTTGAAGGAGCACGCTGAATCCTAAACGAAGTAAACTAATAGTACAACCTATATATAACCCATCAGATGGCTCAAATGCATTTTTGGCATTCTGGTCTAACAATTGAGCGCGCTTTTCTTGGAGTGCATTTGTCATATATTATATTGTTTAATATAAAAATACTTACGTGTCACATGAGAGTACATACTCTTGAGTGTATGATATAAGATTTGCTTATGAGGAGTGTATTGCAAAGTCTTTACGAATTCGCCAACCACTAACCCTTGTTATGATTTCGGACTTGAAACTATAGCATTGACCCCAGAACTCTTATTTGTAATAACCTTCGTGAATGAGTTTAGACTCGAAAATAGAAAACCAATTTTGAACTCTTATTCCTTGTTTGAAGTGAAGATAGGAGCACAACATAGCTAATAACGGTAATTTTTCCCCTTTCATCACTTGAAAGTCAGTTATTAAGAGTGAAGTTCACTTTCTTCACTGTTCAATTGAATGTTAAGAATAGGAGAGTGGATTTTCACTCATAATTGTTTTGACTCTTACTAAACATCAAACAAAAATAAATGATGTGAGTGTACTTGCACGACTGCCCTTGATTTCTAATGCTAAATATAAATGGACTGGAGAGAAACTATAATATCATTTTTATGATTTACTCTTGTCACATGAAATACAAACCCAAAAAAAAAAAAAAACCCGAAGGAATTGTGGAAAGGAATTGCAATAAAATTACATTAAAGATATGTTGAATGTTGTAAGAAAAAAAGGTGCTGAAAATCGTATGCATTCTACTTGCATGCAAAAATCGGTGGGGATTGCACACTCTTTTCAAAAACCACAAGATACATAATACTTGTAGTTTTAATTCATTTGGCTATCACACTATTGTCAACAATCAACTGTTGCATTTACCTTTGCCCCCATGTCTCTCTACAATAACAACAACAACTCCCAGTGTGGGTCCAACTTTCGTAGGGTCTGGGGAGATTCAGATGTAGACAGTCTTACCTCAACCGATATCTCTGCTGCCCCCATATCTCTCATCCAACCCAATCCCCCCTCCAAAAAAAGGGGTGATCTTTCTATCAACTTGAAGAAACCAACAATTTTCATTCTATATCTGTCAGCCTCTAACCCCGCCCGTCTTGATTTCTCAACAAACGACACTATTTACCATCATGCGATAAGATTATATTATGAAATACAATGCTAATAATCATGTATAAATTTTGTGACAAAACTCAAGTAATGACCAAAATAGTCAATCAGTTAAGGAAGAAATTCAATACAAACCTATATCGAAGAACCGGAAGCAAAAGCAAGCAATGCAAATGACAAATTGAGAGCATCCTCATTTAGAATTTCAAAATTTTGGAACTCCACCCCTGCACATAATCAAAACTTTTGTATAATGGAATTTGCATTCCTTCACTTCTCCAACTCATGTAACCCTAACTTGAGTCACCCAATAAAGTACTTTCTCTGTCTTAAAAATATTGTCCAGTTTGACAAATTTTAAAAGTTTGTTTATGACAATTTAGAGTGATTTGTAATACAAATCAATATCATTAGAAAGTTGTCTTAAAAAAATACTCTTATTGGAACATAAGTTTGTAATTTATGTTAAAATGAGATAACCAAAATTAATTATTAAAGTTACTCAAATAGAACCTTTTTTTTTGGGATGGAGGTAGCAATTACTATGGACCTACTCTACATCTACAACATACAATCTCTTTTTTGTTTTCGGATGGCAACATACAATCTTTTTTCTAATCATCCAAAATTGCATTTTCATAAAAAAAGAAAAGAAAAACGAAAAAAGGGCTAAAAAACATAAAAATTCAAGGCCCACAGGATGGAATGCTGCCATGGGATGGAATGCATGCCAAACTCATTAGACTGCATGTTAGAAGAAGAAAAGTGGAATGCAGGGTCCATTAATTGGAATACAATCCATATGTGGTTGCTCTAATGAAACTGTGTTAATTAATAGATGTAGATACATAGGCTACGAAAACATTTTGCATTGAGAGATCATCAATGATATGTGTAATGGTTGTCGTCAATTCAACTTATACGAAAACATTAATAGCATACAAATGGAAGCTAAACTCCTTGTGAAATCCAATGGAATAACTTAAGTTCAACATGCCGCTTGATTTGTCTCCTCCCCGTTGGAAATCATGTACCCAAATCCCCTTTTGCGTGAAAAGTAAATCTCCTCACAATGAAGATAAAGATAATGAAAGGAATTCCTTTCTAATAAATTAAGAAAAATGCCCCAAAAATGAAGAGGAAAATGAGAATTTCTCACCAAATTGTTGAGGGACGAAAGGGTAAGTATGGCTGTCAGAGCCCTTGTAAACGATGCAAAATAGAGAACCCTAAAGAACATTTTGCATATATTATGACCTGAGTGAGATCGATAATGAAATTGTATTTACTAAAGAGCGAGCGCAAGGAGCCAAGGACTAAATAAAACGTAAACAATGAGATCTAACCAAAACTTAAAAAGCCATGATTTATATACTGAACCAAAGTTCAAATTACTTATGCAAAATCCACATTAAGTAGCTGAATGCATACATTAATTATGACTGACTTCTTCCCATTGATAATTTGATATAGATATAATCCCTAATTTCCCATTCTAATTTAATTGAGCAGGAGCAAATGAAAGTTTCTGCATTTGACAAAGGGAGAAGAACATGGGGGAAGTTATAAAGTAGGTGCCCAACAAAATCATACATAGAAAATGGTCAGGAAATATATGTAGCACAAAAATTACCGTTAATAGAGTTTGGAAAGAAGCCAAAGCACGAAAAAGCAATTTTCTTAACAACAATACGACTTTGGGACGGATCTTTTCTTCAACTGTTGTCCCCGCTGGCATTAGTCAGTAGTACTCACTACCATCCACCACCATAGCGACCCCCAATTTCTGAACTCATTACCACGAAAGAACTCATACACTTTGGCTTAGAAATTTAAGTCTATGGTTTTCACTTTGCATCCATGGTAGTTTCACTATTTGAATGCATGAAAAGGGATTAAACGGGGGGAAGGAGAGACAGAGAGAGGGACATAGAGCGGACTGTCGGCTTCATAAGATGGGAAATTGAGAGATGAGAAAGCGACGTTGTAACGCCCCCAATACGCATGTCTCACAATTTGTATACTCTTTAATTAAACCCTTAATTAAGACTAATAAACCCGATGATTTGGGTGTTACCACTGTCCAAAAGGACAAGCCTTTAAGCATGTGCAGCATGTGTAACATAGGTAAGCATAGATTACAATCATACACATCCATACATTATCAAACCATGTACGTAGAAGCAACGTAACTGCTAACTACCATACGGTTTATATACTACAATAGAGTAGTTATCCATAAAGTTTACATCTTCATCAATTGAAGACCTCAAAATACGGTTTCTAAAATACTCTTGAACTAACGTCCTCTCCGATCCATCCATATTCCCTTCCTCACTTACTTTCTTCAGCCGGTTTGCGAGCATGAGGGTGATTCATTGAGCACTTACCTAAAATAAAACATGAATATGTGAGCCGAAACTCAGTACACGCATTCTATATTGTTAAATGATCACTGAAAAGTTGGTTGAGCTCCTGCTTTGTAATTCATTTTACTTTAAAACATTGAATGAGATGAACGTAAATTAATTAGTACTGCTAGTTATTATCCGGGTAGTGAACCCCTTGCAATTGTTATAATCTATAAATAAATATACACCTGCCAAGCAGATCAGGAAAACCTGGCTTGAGACCGCATGGGTAACCGGAGGGCGAATGCCCTATAAATGATAACTGGCGGGGTCAATAATTAGGTGATAAATCACTGAGTAAATTGATTCATTGATATACTTACCAAGGCATTGTAACTTTGATAAATACGTTTTGATTTCTAAATATATAGGCAATGGACATACTTGGGGTGTTTAAAATATAATCTCACTTGATAATATTTATGCATAATGAGAAACAATACACTAGACCCTGATTCTACTTAAGAAATGTAATGGTAGGTGTATGTAGTTAGTAAACAACGCTCACTTTCCTAATTTGTAACTTTAATAGAAATTGATTAATTAAATGGCGTTCATTACTCAACATTTCAATATAAGATAGATTACACTAAAATGATTTGAAAACCAAATAAATTAAGGTACTTTAATCCTGGGTAAAACAAATTGGAGCAAATTAGACCAAAATAAAATAATTGAGGTTATAATGGAAATACTTTAATGGTCATAAATGAGATATGGGTTTTTAATATTTTTGAGATGAATAACAAGGGTTTAAGGCCCAGAGAGATATAATTGGGTTCAAAATTGTTTGATCACACCAACTTAGCCCAACAAACACTATTCTTGAGTCATTACTCTCTCCACTTCTCATATTTCATTCACATGCCATTTAACTCGGTTTTTCAACCGAATTGAGTTTTTAACCACAATTAAAGTTGTTGAACTGCATAAACTTTATATCTTCTTTGCAATGCCCATAATTATTCAAAAATCTTGAACTAAGCTTCCAAAATTTATGGTTTCCTTTCCTTTTTTTCCCGCATAAATCAAGCTAAATGCCTCTTGTAGGCCCATTAACATTTGTTTCCTTATTGTCCTTGCCTTATTTAGGCCAAAACACTCAAGAATTACCTCATAATTATCCTTGCACATTTTTCGATCTTTTTCTTCACAAAAACACTCAAAATGTTCCCATAACTCACTTATTTGCACTAATAAACCAAACAATCTTTTTTAGTCATTTATTGGATTTTTTCATAATCCATTGATTTTGGCCAAACTCACACATCATTTTTCAAGCCAATAGCACATCCAGCCTCTAGAATTCCATCTAATTCAATACAAATGATATATTTGAGTCAAATATAATACCAAATCATGCATGGCCATGAAACCCTATGTTACGTCCAACGCATATTTTCATCCAACCCACCAAAGAAAAGACTTAACATGATCACCCATAACCTTAGATTCGTTTTCTTTCATACCAACAATCAAAACAATCACATAAACAATACAAGCTCACACCTTCTTGAATCAAACCCACTTGATCAAGTTCAAGCTCAACTCCACAATATCCAACATCTCCAAAAAAATAAAATTTGACTGCTAGCAGTTGTTTTGATCATAAGAACATAAATTATAACTAAAACAAGCACCATAACCAAAAATACATCAACACAGAGTTAGCGTTTTAACTCACTTTGAGCTTGAATTTTGAGAGATGGAGATGAGGTTTGATAGTTGTGGGAGTTGGGGTAACGGCTGGTTGTGCTGAAGATGTCAGGTGGTGGCTGAGGCAACAGAAGGTGGTGGCAGCCACCTTAATAAGCAGCAGTAGCAAAACTAGGGGGGAAGAGGAAGAGGAAAATGTGTGGCTTTGCTTGCTTGAGAATTTCTTTGGACTTATCTTATTAACTTGATGGACCTTAAATTAGGGCTAAATGAATCCATAGCTACCATCTTCCTGCGGATAAATGAAAAAAGTTAACTACCAAGATGATCGTATATTCACTATAAGGAATAAAATGAACAATTGTGCAAAATCCGTTGTAATTAGAAGTAGAATAATCAACTTACATTTAAGGTGATTTAATAGGAAACCATGTCCAACTCATAACTAAAAGGTAAAATTTTAATGGCAAATTAGCGTGAAGGTATATTTAGGGGTCAGCGGGGGAAAAAAAAGAGAATAATCAGTTGAAGAGAATTATTGAACCGAACCTATAGAATAAAGCAAATTACAATTTACAAGGCCAACTCCATCCTACTAACACATTCCAAACTTCCTAAGCTCAAAAATGTATAAAACCTCAAGTTTGTAAATTTGTCCAACCTATGTCAGATGATAGATGATCAACAATGGCATATTCAGTCAGATTGGACCTGCACATCATCAAATTGAGGGTGATGTACGATTAAAACACCAAAGTCAACTAAGTAAAACTGTTTTCTTTTTCTTTTAAAAAAAAAGCTATAAATTTAGGGACGATAATGGAATTTGGATTAGACCCAAGTTCATAAGATTTACTCTAGATGGGTCTAGATCCATCATTTTTAGTTCATGTGGATCTTAAAAAGGATGTGGATCTAAACATGTATCCATTTCCTAGATTTGGATCTGATCAATTGGACCCACTAGACCAATTACTCTTGTAACACATGAATCTAATAAACAATTCATTTGGACTTGCCCTCCCTCTATTTATTCTCAATGTGTGATGAGCTAATCTTCTTCATGTTTAGGAATTGGCATGTGTAACTGAATGAAATACCCTACCTTTTCCACTCAAATTGGGTGGGTAATACCTAATAACAATGGGTGATGGGTAAGGTGAGTACATTTACCCATATTACTATAGGTATTCATTGAATAGAAGATATCCATATGCTTACTAGTAGTATTAAAAGACGATAATACCCTTACATAATAAATAAAATTACAATGAGCCACTTGTTAATCTCTTACTTAATGATGAGCTTGGTCGTAATTGAGGAGCAAAATCCAACTTCAACAAGTCGGATCCAGTGACTGTTTGATGGAAAGTATTAAAAGAAGTTCAAATCTGAAACTTGAAATGTTTTTAGTTGGTTAATAGTTATTCTATAGCAATTTAGCTAATATTTATCTCTGTTACTACAATTGTTATAGTAGGGATAAAATATAACCAAATGAAAGAATTTTGAGCTCAAAATTTAGATTTTTAAGCTTTTTTTTTTAATTCATCCTATTGAATGATCAATGTTTCAATCAAGACCACTGAAGTTGTTCTTGAAGCAAAAAATGTCAATTGAATTATTTTATCGAAGAAAAATATTGATGAAATTGTCATATTACAGATAAATATTAATTAAATTAAATAATTTTGAACGCAAAATTTAGATTTGAGTCTCTTTCAATATTTCACAATGGATAGCTAAGTTTTATTGAAACCGTTGATGTTGGATTTTACTTCTAAATTCCGACGGACCTGTCATTACTTCCTTTCTTGTAGTTTCGAGTATTGGATAGTGAACATATGTATGAACCCCCTACAAAGTCTTGGTTGGCTTATGTTACTTGTATGGACATTATAAACTATCATGAAACTTCTTCTGGTGTTTTGGTTGGCACAATATGGTTTTGAGAAGGTTTTGTTTTATAAGGTTATATTGTAGTTGTCACTTCCCACACGGAGGCACATTAGAATGTTATCATCTTATATGTCAATTTTTTGATATTACCTTTGTTAAAAATGATGTCAAGTCTAGAGATTTTAGATTAAGCAGATTGAAAACCAAATAACTACATTGTAATTTCCGTGGAAGAGAAGAGGAGGGGGGGGGGAGTCACCATGGATGGGATGGTAATACAAAAGGTTGAGAAGTTTAAATATATGACCTTGATCATTCAACAGAGAGGAGATATTGACAAGGACATCAACCATCGCATAAAAGTGAGTTGATAAAAATGAAAGAATGTTTTAGGCGTGCTGTGTGATAAGAGGATCCTTGTAGGATTAAAAGGCAAAGTTTATCGTATGATAGTTAGACCTATTGTGTTATATGACTTGCAGTGTTGACCAATAAAAAGACACAAGTTCAAAGATTGATGGTACATATAGTTAAAGTGGCTCTCATTGGGGATAAGATGAGACAGACTAGACTAAGATAATTTGGTCAAGTGAAGAGAATGAGTGTGGATGCTCCTATAAGGAGATATGGGAGGATTAATATCTCTAAAGGCAGAAGAGGTAAGAAATGACCACAGAGCTTGAACGAGGTGCCTAGATAGGGCTTGAAAATTTTAGGGTTGATGGAGGACATGACTCTCGAGATATGTGGCGAGATATGATTAAGGTTGTGGAGCATATAGAGATAGCTTCTTAGCTACCCTTGGGTTGCCGTAGGAGAGTACATGTCATTGTGTGTCATGGGATGTTTTTCCTATTTCTGGTTTGTCGGCTTTGATTGCCGGTAGTAGCATCATTTGGGAAGAGACCATATTAGCCTTCCACAGCTTGTTAAGGTATTATACTCTCCTTTTCGATGTTGTACTTATGTTTTTTGTAGTTACTATCACTTATTTATTAGTATTTCTTACTTCATTCTCTGCTACTTATGTTTCGTTTTATCTTTGAAATGTTTTCACAAAATCCTAATTTATGGGTCTCCTGAAATTAGTCTCTCTATGGACAGAGATGTCTATAGAAGTAAGGTTGCATACATCTGAATATCCCACACTAAAAGGTAGTGGTGGTATTTTTGTTGTTGTTATATTTATTAAATAGCTACTACATGTTTTGAACTTCTAATATACCTTTGTAAGATTCTGGATCCTTTTAAGATTTGTTCAAGATCCACATAACCAATGGGTCTTAGAATAGATCTGAATTTTTCAAGATCCAATGGATCTAGACTGGGTCTAGATACGGACAAAAAAAATTAGAATAAATTTGGACCTAAGTAGATCTGATCAAGATCCCATCCATTACCATGTCTATCTATAATCGTGGAGGCTCAAGTTTCTAGCATGTATGCCATGATCTACATTTATGGTTCGTAGCTGTCATTCCCTTCCAAAATTCCTTAATCTCATGTAGAAATATTCTTCGATCCATCTTATATAGGCAATAAGAAAGATCAAAGGAAATCAGCATTAGACTGATATCCTTGGAAGTTGAAATAATATTCCTCTTTTGTTGTGCCCATCTTTTTTGTATGTTTTTAATCATTAGATTACTTCCATATGGAAGTGAAGAAGACTCAGAGAGCTTATTAGTGGAAATCTAAAACTTTTCATTGCATGCTTGGCTAGCAGGAAAATAAGACTTTTACAAATGTAGTGGATACTGGGATTGCAAAGCTATCTACTCTTCAACTATTACTCAGGACACAATCTAGGCATCTAGATAGTTTATAAGAGCTATATGGTATATCGTTTAATCTTCATCTGTAGAATCAACCAAATTATTGAAGAAGAATTTCAAGAATGCTTAAAAGCCTTTGCATCTAGGGTTGCGTAAAAAACTAGGTATCTGGATTTCAACCTAGACACAGACCCAGTCCGCACCCGACAGGAATGGACTCAAAATCAATTGAACCGGGCCTGACACCAGTTCCAAAATCCAGGATTCGGTGGAACCCGATTCTGGATCCAGATACTGAAAATTTAGAAGTGGGATCAAACTCCTCAAAGAAATTCCACCATGTGT
>JACYFF010003369.1:64117718-64125218 GCA_017589665.1 Selenicereus undatus
ATATATATATATATATATATATATATATATATATATCACTACAAGAGAAGATTGTAATTACAACCAATTAATTCAACGATCCGTTTATCTCGTTGTAAAAAGAAACTTATTAACAACGAGACGGAAAACCGGTTGTAAAAGGCAATAGCTTCAACCATGAGTTCAATTTCTCGCTGCTTTTTGCCCTAAACTCGTCGTAAACATACAATTTTCTGGGGGGAAAAAAGAACGCGGGCCAATTCCCGGGTAATGTTTTTGCACCCCATAAAAACGACGCCGTTTTGGTCTAGGTTTTTTAAAACCTCAACAGTACTATCGTTGGACCCAGAAGCTTCGACCTTCACACAGCTCTACCTGTCCTCCCTTCTTTCATGGCTGAACACTCTCCTCCTCGCATAGGCTGACCTTCGAAACTCGTTTGTGTGCGATTTTGAAGAGCTTGTTGACCTTCTTTCATGATTTTGGGCTTATACCTTCACAAGGATTACGGTGCTCAACAGTTGAAGTCATTTGTGTGCGATTTTGAAAAGCCATTCGACCTCAACAATGTCCTGTTTCAGGCTAGCAATTGTGGCGTACTTCAAATCAGAACTGGTATGGCTTTGTTTGGTGCAATATTTAGTTTTTTTAGTTGGATATTTTGGTTCTGGTTTCTCCAAAACGCTGTCTGCCCTGAAATTTTGGAATTTGAGAGTGAAAATTTTGGTTACCTTTGGGATTGTTGAGGAGGACATGGGGTTGTACAGGAAACTGGTTGTGGGCTCTGCTTGGAGGAAGCAAATGCTTAAGCTTGCTGTTTCCCTTGTTTTGGGTGGTAACATGCCTGGTATGTGTGTTGAATTCTTTTTCTGTTTTGGGTTTTTTTGGTTGTTCATTATATGTTTTTTTAACAAAAGGTCTACCACCTTTGTTTTGTTTCAAGTTTCAACTAGGCTTGTCGATCTGTGTGTTTTTTCACTGGGCTGATTGATCTCTATCATGTCCTGTTAAGTTTCCGGTTAAGGTCTGTTGGGTGTGACACAAATGTCTAAGAGGATAGATCTTTTGCTTTGGTTTGTGAAAATCATTGTTGTCGGTACTTGTATGAAACTGGGAGGCAAATGGTGTCAGTCTTCCTGATTGAAGGGATTTTTAAATGTTTATGCATCTTATTATAGTATCTCCATCTGTAGTCTAGCATTTAATTTTGTACCACTCTTTGTTGCATGTTAATTTTGATAGCCAAAACTGCCTAATTTAATAGTTGGCACGACACTCATGGTAGTAGAAACTAGAAACAAAACCCCCCCCAAAAGAAAAGCAAAAGATATTCGAAAAACTGAAATCAATATACATGGCTCCTGGCAGTAAGAAGGGTTGTTGCATCATTATTCCTGGTGTTGCTAATGACATTATATTTTACGAATTGGGTTGCATGAATGAGCTTCAGGTTTGTAGAATAATTGCTTTAAGCTCGACATGTCAACTAAATTGGTGTGGGTGTGTGGCGACTACAAAAGTCAAAAAATGCTCAGAGTGACACATTGCAAATATGAACCATGGTGATAGATAACTGTCTTGCCCTTCTCTCCCTTCTCCTTTCGTTGAATTACATGTTTCATACCTAAGTACCTCTCTAGGATTATCAGAAACTTACTCTATTTTGGTGACTGGTATTCACTTTGTTTATCTGCGTTATGAATGCTTCATCCTGGGTTCATGTTTCTGGAGTGTAAGTAACGTGCTGAAAGTTTTATGGTGGAATAGAGTTTACATAGCAAAAAATGTATCAAGCACCAAAACCAATAGTGATCCTTAATAGTTATATCTAGGAGTGCAATCGGGTTGAGCTTTCCTGAGTCCAAGCTGACTTTGGTCAAATCGAATACAAGTCCAAGCCAAGTTTTAATTAGTGCGAGCTTCCGTGGTTGTTTCTAATTATGTTTTTTAAACCCTTACATGATTTAGGCTAAAGTTTATTGGCAGTTTTTAATTTTAGAACATTGTAACTCCAACTTTTTTTTTAAGGTTATTGAATGTATGCTTTAATATATGGATACCCATAGTGAGACAAATTGTAAACATAGTTGTGGAATTCCTTGCCCAAATAACTGATGAGCTTAACTGAGCTGAGCTGTGCTGAGGTGAATCACCCTAGGCTCAGGCTTGACTTGATAATCATCCAAGCAAAGCCTGCGTAGGGCCAAGCTTAGATCAAACCAGTCCTAAGCCAAGACCAAGGGCTTGCTGTGCTAGCTTCTCTTACTATTCTAGTTATGTCTCCTGTTGTGATCACATATGTATATAGTATATTCCCTTCAGCCCTTTTAGCTATAAGGAAAAGGATGTAATGTGGAATTGGCTGATAAAATGTTCTTATGTTGTGTAATTGTGTTTTATTTAATCATTCAAATAATTTGGATGCTTTTAGAAGGTGTTATTTCTTTCAAATTGACGTGCTTCATTCATGATTGGACAGAGTATATGATGTAGTATGAGCTGTTGGCTTTCTTTTTCTTCCATTTCTCGAATGGCGGTATGATGAGGAGCTTAATATGTCTAATTATTTTCCAAACTGGATGGTACTGGGCAGGATTCAATCATAACTGCTTGCATTTTGAAGTAGTAGGCATTCAACACTTTTCAGATCTTGGGTTAATTGGGAGCTGCCTGCCTTGAATGAAACTTTATTCTATTTGCAGTATTCTATGCTGCGGTTTTTTCTTAATCCTTAAACACTTTTTTCCTTTGATGGAAAAAGGAGGGGATAATTTGGGGGGGGGGGGAGGGTGTCACTGGGGGTGGGTTTGCATAAGGCCAACTAATCTTTATTACTTGTGTACAATTTTCACCAATACTCCACTGTCCTGTTTAGGAAACCTGGTATTAAGGTTACTTCATCTATTTTACTTAGCAGTTGAATGCATTGGTGATATTATTTAACCAAAAGCGAGACCCGCACTAGGAGATGTTGTTGTTATTGTTGTTGTTGCATATTGGAATCTAAAGAGACAATCAGCCAAATGTAACTAATAACATAAACCCTGTCTTCTCCTTCAAACAAATCTGCAACTTCAATTATGTTTTAATTTATCAAATTTACAATTTCATCACTAAATTGAGAAGCCTTCTTATAATCAGGTAAGTGTAATTGCTTTCATGGCTTTGACTATGTACTTTGTCTTTGATATGCTGAAATAGGCTTGATTTGGTGTTTATCATTTGAAGTTTTTTTGGCTCCATGTCGAGTCTTTTCCATTGATGTGTGTTTGAAGTTGATACCCTTACTGGAATCCACTATCTTCTGTCAAAGATTGGAAGAAGAAGAAGAATAGTTATGATTAATTCAAGTATAGCAAATTCATTTAATTTGTAAAACTTTACTAAGGACTTGTATTTTGCATCTTCAAGTTTAGCACTAACAGGGTAATATTGTGTTAATTTGATAAGAATTTTTATTTCAAAGTAGGTAAGAGGCCTACTGAATGTGACAAAGCATAAAATAGCATTTCCAAAATACAAAGGGAAGGTGTGGTATTAATATTACATTGGCAGTAACAAAGGCAATAAGCAAAAAATAGAGAAGTAAATGCCATAATTTTTACGCTTATGCTTAGGTACTGGAGAAAAAAAAAATACCTAGAATTGATGCCAATTGACAAGGTACTCAAAGATGAGGTGGCCATTAACACAAGCTTGACTTGCCTTGAATCTTTTGTTGCTTCCTCTTTTCGTTGTCTTTCTTTAGCCAATTCTCACATGCAAAAGTTGAAGATGGATTTTAGGAACCATAATTGAAGATGAGTTGCAACCACAAATTTTGTTGCTAAACTCATGAGATTGATGCCATGTAATTTTCAAAATGAATAAGATGTGAATATAAGAAGTCGTCAAAATGATTAAAAAATGATTTCAAAATGAATAAGTTCAAAATGATTTCTATGTTATGTGACCCTTAGTGTTATGGTGTTTTTGTTGTCTTGTTAGTGTCTAGATGCTGGCATAGTTAGCTAACTTTGTTTAATTCTATTTATTAGTCACATCATTAGTCCAAGTAATGACTAAAAAATGATGTATTTTATCATGTAAGTAGCTATATGGACCATTTTGACACCTTTCTATTGTAGACATGTCTTAATACTAGCACATTTAGCTAATTTTGATTTGTGTTATGCCCCCATAGAAAATTCTAATGATTAGTGACATCATTGTTGTATTTTCCTATTAATTGAAGTAACGATTAAAAATTATGTGTTTTATCATGTAAATAGACCATATACACCATTCTGCATCCTTCCTATTCTAGCTATGTGTTACTTAGATACTTTAGGGATTTAATCGTTATATATTTTTGTTTTTTAGTTATGGGATTAATCTTTCTATGTTTTTCCTCACTGTTCATATGCTGATCATATTCTAACTTTTTCTGATTGTTCATATTCTGACTTTTTCTGGCTGTTCTCTTCCTAGTGGTTTTCTTTTTTAACACAAATGGGTTGTTTATAATTGATTGTAGTCATCTACCATTGTTATGCTGCCCAGGATTAATGAAGTGTATATTTATATGCATTCAACTATACTACAACGCCTCTCGTCTCAAATTACTAAATCTTTCTATGTTATGCTACGCTTATTGTTGTTATGGTGCTATCTTTGTCATGTTAGTTTCTTGATGCTCGCATATTTAGCTAACTTTGTTTGGTTCTATTGATTAATCATATCATCGTGGTACTTTACATGGATGGGATGCTGGGACTTGTTGTTGGAAGTTGTTGCTGGGAGTTGTCGGAAGTTGTTGTTGTTGGGAGTTGTTGTTGTTGGTATAATTGAATTTTTTTTTTTTGGATTTTGTTTCATTCAAATGTTGAGCCATGGGTTTGATTTCTCAGCTTTATACTACAAGTGAGAGTGCCTATTTTGAGTAGTTGGGCTATTTTATGCCTTTGGAAGTCTTGAAAATGCCTTTGGAATGCCCATTTTATGCCTTTGGAATATTTGGGTCAAAGGGTTAGTTTTCTTTTCTACTTATTTGTTTGGACTTCTATATGTGTGGCTTAGCACATTAAATATGGATTCACGATATGATCACATTAACAGTTACCAAAATTTTTTGTTGTACATTGGCAGGTGCAGATGAATATTTTCAAGGTGCATATAGATTTTTGGAAATGGAGATGGACATTTTTTGGTATCCAGTTTGAAGGTGGACATATTTTGGCATTCAACATGAAGACAGATAGCATTTTATCGCACAAGATTAACATGTTTCATGTTGTAGACTATTATTAAGTAGCTAATACAAATATGTTTGTATTCCAAACGACAAGTAAATTTGTAGTGTGTTGCATCTATATTTTGGGCAGGTATCTTTGCAAAGATGACTACACCTATATGCTCATGTATGAGTACAGGGGTGGTGTTTGCCCTTTGAGTTCATTTCGTTGTTGATCCAAAAATTTATGTGAAGAAATATTGCGACAAGTATTTGGTCGTAATTGAAGAAGTATTTACTTGACTAAACGAGAGATGTTTTTATGTTGTGATTGATCAGAACAACTACCAAGAGAAGCGTAACTCGTCGTAAATATTTTAATAATGGCGACGAGGTTCATAGCTTGTTATAATGTACCAGACAACCATGTGATGTGTAGGCTCGTTGTAAAAGATGGTCACAAACTACCACGAGGCAAGAATCTTATCGTAAATATTTTAATAATGGCGACGAGATTCATAGCTTGTTGTGATGTATCAGACAACCACGGGATTTGTAAGCTCATTGTAAAAGATAGTCGCAAACTGCCATGAGACAATAATCTCGTCGTAAATACATAAGAAATTACAACGAGATAAAAATCTCGTTGTAAATGAAAAGTCATGCGACGAGCCTTTCAACCTGGTTGTAGTTAAAGCCCAAGCATTTATGACCAGCTCTTTTGCAACGAGTTACGACCATACGGAAAACTTGTTGTAAAAGACAATTGCAACGAGTTTATTGACCACCTAAAACGAGAATCCTCGTTGTAAAAGATAATGTTCCTTGTAGTGTATGTATGTGTGTATGTGTGTATGTATGTATGTATGTATGTATGTATGTATGTATGTATATGTATACACACACACACACACACATAAGTGGGATCAAACTCGTCACCTAGTTACCCAATCCAAGTGTTGTGGAAGAAAAAAATCCCACCATATACATACATACTTACATACATACATACATACATACATACATATATATATTTATGTATGTATGTGTGTGTGTGTGTGTTTGTGTGTGTGTGTGTATGTAACGCTTGTGTTGCTTATTTTACATTAAGCAAGTCGTATTGCTTTTTTGCGCCGTAAAATCGTATTTTTATTAACTATATGAGTTGAATTATTATCGATGTGTTTGCTTAAGTGATAATTTTATTAAAAAGAGAATTATTATTATTATTATTATTATTAGTTTGGAAATTTAATTCGTGCCAAATGGTGCCGATAGTTTAATTTAATCATTTCCCGAATACAATTAGGTTTTTTACCTTAGAATTAGTGTTAGGGTTTATTAAATCGAACCTTGATGTATTTGGGATTGAGTAATCTATGAGAGGTCGTATTATCGATTTTGGATTTAGAATTTGGGATACGAATTAGATGAGCAGTGACAAGTATTGGGCAAGCTTGAAACCAAAAAAAAAAAAAGAGAGAGAGATGGAGGACCAATTTGGTAAAATTGCACGAGCCCCCTTTTTCTTCCCCATTTTTTTCGATAGCCCCAAGCGCTCTCTCTCTCCTCTCTGGTTCTTCTTCCTCTTTCCCTCCTCCACCATGCCCGCAGTCAGTAAGCTCCCAAAACCCCCGATTTTCGACTCAACCCAACTCGAAATCTCCTATATTTCACCTCCCTAACCTTAGTTGAGCCTTATGTTGCAAAATTTGGCAGAAATGTGAATGATTTAGCCATGTTTTTGGATGATTTGGGCGGTGGTTTGTTGTGTCAAACGGGGACCAAAGCTCAGCCATGCATGTCAGTCATCGACCACCCTCAAAGCACTATAAATTTGAGCCTAAACTGTAGCAACAGTAGCAGCAACGACAACGATAGTGAAAGGGGTAGAAACCTAAGTGTGGATTGGGTTGGTCCGTGCTTCGGTGAGCAAGGGTCAGAGAATTGAGCTTTTTCAGCACTCGAAGGTGAGCCCAACAGCCCTCGAACGAATCCCTAGCTTGGAATCGAGGTGGGTGTTTCCCACCTCGTAAGTATTAGTGATTTTAAAATTGTTTTAGCCCTTAAATTGTCATGCATGTCAGTTTAGGATTAGTTAGATCGATTGTGATCATACATGTTCTGTTTCAGCTGAATTTAGTTTAAATTGATGAATGTTAAGTTTAGCTAGTTCATGCCTGAAAGTGACTTCGAAATAACCTAACAATGTCTTGAATCGATATATGTTAGTTTAGTTAAATAATGATTGAAAATGGCTTCGAATCGGTATATGCCAGTTCAATTAATACATGCTTATAAGTAGCTTC
>JACYFF010003369.1:64128509-64145883 GCA_017589665.1 Selenicereus undatus
CACACACACACACACACACACACACACACATTCTAGTTAAAAGTAGAAACTATAATTTCATTTTCAATTCCTTATTCCCCGAGTCGCTAACTTTGAGGCTGTCAATTCTCAAAGGCTAACACTCAGTCACTCATACTCCCCGACAGTACGCTCCCTGTCTGCTCCACTAGTTTCTCTTTCTCTGGAGATTGTCTCTTTAAGTTTGTTTGTGTTTGAGCTCTTAGCAAAGATAGCAAATAAATGGGAACCATGTATCCTGTACTAGAATAAGTCCCAATCGGATACGGGAATAGGTCTAAAATCCTAAAATCAGTCCAACGGAGTCCAGCCCCATTTCGAAATTCATGAACTTGTTGCCAACCAGGATCGAGACCGGTTCCACGAAAATGGATTAGGTACGCGGTCATGCTCAGGCTACTTACATCTGCTTCCTCCTCCTTTTAGAATGATCTAGTTAGTTTTCTACCATCTTCTTCCTAGAAGCTCATGTTTATGCTATCTTAAGATGTAGTTTTGACCATTTTGATCCGTTTAATGGAAAATCTTTAGGTTTTGGTTTCTCAAAAGAATATTTATATCATTTTTCTTTTTTTTTGAGTGAAGAACAAAGTTCATGAATGAAAAGTCATATTGCGTGTACATCGATAATTTTTTGACAAAAATAAATGTAAAATATTAAAATAAATCTCTATTTCAACTAAGTTAATTGTAAATATACTTTCCACCGTCTTAATACTTGTAGCATCGCTATGGCCACAAGTTGCACTATTCGTCTTTAGGTTGTATTTTTCTAACATCAGCGAGCTATTGTATAACTCTATAGAACAACTCTATTTGTGATATAGCAAATCTGACTTCAAAGAAACATCATTTTGATCAATCTATGTGAACTTCCATTGTTGAATCATTCTTTATCAAATAGAATGAAAAAAATTAATAATGCAAACAAATACTCTCTAACTAACTTAATAATCCTGATAAAACCTGCACAAATAGGCAAGATAAATAACTCCCACAAAAGATGTGAAATAAAACCCTAGAAAGGGAAACTTAACCTCCCCCCCCCCTGCCCCAAAGAAACTGTAAGTCACATAAGAAAGAAGGAAAGCTGACTTACACAACAAGAAAAAATTTATTAGAATGTACCAACAATACTACTCGAAATTGAAATTAACTAAACAAATCAGAGTAAAGAAAGGCTTACTATTGACTATATTTTGGCCAGTAACAACCCCAATAAATTAGACAAAAAGGGAACGAGAGAACAGATACAAAATTAGGGTTTAGGAAGGAAGAGAAAGAGGAGCAAAAGAGGAGTATCATTTCTCCATTCACATGTGCACGACAGTGTAAAAGAGAAAAAAAAATTGAATAATAGCATTTGAAATTGCCACCATTCCATTTAAATTAAAACTAACTCAATTTCCAAAAATGAGAGATAGGCTGCAACATATGTTACATAGACCTCTTTATTCACCTTGAAATACCCAAGTTCATTATCCATTGCGAACACTCCAACACAACATAAAATAAAAACATTATCTTTCATTTTGTACTAAAAACCATGGTTATGGGAACTGGACCGGATTGTGACTTGGTGAGCTTGCAAAATATGATTCATAATTTCATATTCAGTTAGAATACTCACCAATCATGCAAATATGTAATCACTTCACTTGTGGGAAAGTATGAAATCTAGTTCAACCACATGTATTCCAACTCTAGATTCATCAACTATTAATCCTCAATCAGTTCGTCAAAAGACTGATCCAGAATGATCGTATGTCATAATGGCACAATCTAGTAAAGAGAAGAAGTTATTTATTTGCAATTTTTCTGAAAACATAATTAAAGGGGAGATATTAATAGGAAGAAAATGCATATAGCTGGACAAAGTCGCGATGTAGCTCGATGCAAAAAGGTGCCTATTGATGTTTGCTTTCGGATGAATGAAACTCTGAAAGAGATTGCTTAATAAAAATTAGAGCAATGAATGAATATTGAAGAGGGGAGGCCCTTTATATCTTCTTGTCTTAAGAAAGAATTTCAAAGTCATAATGACGGTGTTCCAATTAATGAGGGTGGTGGTAGCAATTCAAATGGTGATAGTTAATTAAGTAAGAGGAAAGCAACTTTAGGAATCAATGCCTATTTTCCTCATGGGGTTACCTCTGGTGTCCAACCTTCAATCAAGGCAAAATTGCAAAGTTTTCAAAAGTGGAGGCAAGTTGATTTGTGTGTGGCTCAATTCTTTTATGATTGTTGCATTACATTTAATTGTGCTCAATTTATTTGCTATCAAGAAATGATTGATGCTATTGTCTCAATTGGTTCAGGATATAATGGTCCTAGTTACAATGCTTCGAGAGTCAAACTTCTTGGAGAAGTCAAAAATGAAGTTAAGTTGGTCATTGACTCTTACAGAAGTGTTCAAAATGGCACTGAATGCACTATCATTGGTGATGGATGAACTGATGGTGGACATAGAAGTTAAGTTGCACAACTTCTTTACCATTTGTTTTCTAAAATTGTTGATATGATTGGTACTCAAAATGTGGCACATGTTCTTACCAATAATGGGAGCAATTTTAAAGCTACTAGGAGGTTATTAAATGGGAAACATAGGAATATTTGTTGGTCTTCATGTGCTGCTCATTGTTTGAATTTGGTATTGCAAGATATTTCTAAAATGTCTCATATTGTTGACGTTGCTCAATGTGGATCTCAAGTGACCAAATTTTTATATGATCACAAATGGCCATTGGGTTGGTTAAAGAAAAGGCTGGTTAGATGGAAACATTACGTCCTGAGGATGTAAAGTTTGCCACCACATTTATTGCTTTGAAAACTCTTCATGACCGTAAGTTAGATTTGCAACCTATGGTTACTAACCCTGAATTTCATGGGTGGAGGCCTTCTAGGCTAGTAAGAGATAAAGCAACAAAAGAAATCATCGTGGATTCTAAGTTTTGGAATGATTGCTTAGTGACTGTGAAAATTGTTGGACATCTCATAAGATTGCTTCGTATTGTTGATTCTGATGAGAAGTTGTCTTTAGGTTATGTTTATGAGGTGATTCATATTGCAAGAAAGGCAATTAAGGAAATATTTAAGAATAAGAAGAGGTCATATAGGCCTTACACTCAAATTGTTAAGGATATATGGGATAGGCAATTGCGCAAAAGTATATATGGTACTAGTTATTAGTTGAATCCTGCATTTCAATATGATCAAAGTAGTTTTTACCAAAAGCCTGAGGTTATGATTGGTTTTCTCCATGTAATTGACTTCGAGCTTCTTAGGAGTAGTAGTTCTAAGCTCATTGAAGAGACTAGGGTCTTCCATGATCATAAGAAAGGATTTGGAAGGCAATTAGCTTTGACTAGTATCAAGACTACTCAGCCAGGTATTTTCTCATTTAAATTATTTTAATTGTTAGCGTTTCTTTAATATATTTGAGTTAATTTACCTCTGAATATATACATATTTATCTAATAGCTTAGTTTATTTTGTAATTTTAACGCGGATGAGTGGTGGTAAATATTTGGACAGGATTGTCCATCTCAAAAAGTTGGCTATAAACTTTTTAGTCAATCGTATCACCATCGGGGTGTGAGAGGAATTGGACTGTTGTCCAGCACATCACACCAAAAAGAGAAATAGGTTGGAACATGAGAAGATGAATGATCTTGTCTATGTGCATTATAATCTTTGATTGATCTTTGATTGAAGAATAGATAAGTTAACTTCTTTTTCCTTAGAGATGGTGATGAGAGTATGATGTTTATAATATGTCTATCTATATGATTAATGACTTTATAACAATAAAGGGCGCTATGATCCAATTAACCTTGATTGTATAGAGAGAATTGGTTTTTGTGTGGTTGAGGATGAACCTTAAAGTAAGTTAGATTATGATGAGTTGGAAGAAATGCTTCACAATGAACATGTCCATCAACCTTGCAATGAGCCCATAATCGGTATGTAAAGTGTAATTTATGTGAATATAAAGTACTTTAAACTTCATAGATTACTAACTCTCATTACTTCTGAATTTTGCTAGTTAACGTTGATGATGATGGTGATGATGGTGATGATGATGATGATGATGCCAAGGTAGTGGACCTCGTGATAGTGATGATGAAGATGACTTTGATGATGTTTCCCAAACGATTGGATTATTCTTCATTTGATGATGCTAGAGGGGCACATATAAGTGGATATTACAATGACTTTGATTCCAGGGATGATTAGTTATGCTATATTGTGTATTGGACATCAATCTTTGTTTCTTTGTTAGCTGTCATGTGACAATTTATTTGCCTTTATTGTTGACGTTATCTTTGTTAGACGTTAGTTTGTACTACTTTAGACAATAATCATATGAGTGTGCATTATTGTGTTTGTCTTTTGAATGTTCAAAAATGCTCAAATCTAGAAAAAAAAATACATAAAATATATACAATAAAATTTTTCAGGTTCAACCAGGTCATATCGGTCTAACTCGGTTTGACGGTAAACCATGAACCTGCTAGTTCGACCTGTTCAATCATCGGATCGGTTCTCTTAACATTGCTAAAAGCGTGGCACAAATTTTTGCAAACTGTTGAACCTTAGTCCTACGGCTAAATAAACATTCATTTAATACATACAGATGAGTTCCATTCAGCAACAAATGTTACCAAGGAAATCCAGGCAGAACAATCAAATTACCTCCGTATTCAAGACACTCATCCATTTTGTATCACTTAGGCATCACCTGCAAATTCAAGTAGAAGGTAATCAAAGCATAAGAAACAGTTTTTAACCCAATACACTACCAAACTACTGAAAACACGATTAGAGTCAACAGTTCATTTTCTTGGGCTAGAAATTGTGCCAACTGCTTTGTTTGAGTGTTTTAGTTTGTATTCCCGTGGCACCGTGTGGGTCCTCCAGGGTCAATTTTGATATTTTGTTTTTATTATTACTAGAACTACGTACCTACATGGCCCTATATAGAATCTATTCAATCTAAAAAAATAGTGTATTTACATAGAAGTTTGAAACAAGAAAGCTACAAGCCCTTGTACGTAGTACGAAACAAAACCCAAGAGATCAGTGAAATTGTACAAGAGTTCACTTATTCTGGGGCATCCTAGTTAGAGTTGGGAGAAATTCTTTGCCACTGACTAGCCTGGCCACGTTTGTAATATGCGTTTGAAGATGATGACTTCTTTTCCACACAAGTGTAACTAGGAACTAAGGCCCTGTTCTTTTCAGTGGGAAATGAGGGGTGTGGAATGGATGATTGTGGGAAAGGGGGGAAGGAGTGGGTGAGTGTGGTTTTTTTTTAATGTGGAAAAAAGTGGATGAATGTAGGTGAAAGTTGAATGTAGTTGAACGAAGTTGAAATATTAGTTATTAATATTTTTTTGTTTTATAATGTAATAATTTTATTGTGATAGTAATTAATGATGATGAAATTTTTTTTTCCGTTTATTCTGTTTGGTTCTGTTTTATTTTGTTTATTTTTTATTTTTTATTTTTGTGTTTTTGTATTTGTATTTTTTATTTTTTATTTTTTATTTTTTAATTTTTAATTTTTAATTTTTCACCTTTTTTAATTTTTTTAATTTTTAATTTTTTCAATTTTTAATTTTTAATTTTTAATTTTTAATTTTTAATTTTTTATTTTTAAAATTTTTAAATTTTTAAATTTTTAATTTTTTAAATTTTTAAATTTTTTAAATTTTAATTTTTTAATTCTAATTTTTAAATTTTTTAAAATTATTTTTATTTTTATTTTCAATTTAGTTTTCTTAAATTTTTTTTGTTTTAATTTTTATATTTTTTTGTATTTAGTTTTATTTTCTTATTTTTTTATTTTTGTATAATTTTTTTTTATTTTTTTATTTTTTTATCATTTTCCGTTGGTTGTTTTTCTGAAATAAAAAATAAAAAATACAAAAATACAAAAAAATAAAAAATAAAAAAAATTTATAATTTAAATTTTTTTTTAAAAAAATATAAATAAATACAAAGAAATTAACAAATTAAAAAATAAAAAATAAAAAAAAAGTATAAAAAAATAAAAAATTTAAAAATTTAAAAATTAAAAATTAAAAAATAGAATCAAAAAATTAAAAAAAATAAAAAATTAATGAAAAAGAAAAAAAATAAAACTGTTCCATAACATCCGAAAAATTAAAAGTTAAAAAATTAAAAAATTAAAAATTAAAAATTAAAAATAAATACAAAAAAATTAAAAATTCAAAAATTCAAAAATTCAAAATTAAAAAATAGAATTAAAAAATTATAAAAAATTAAAAAATTAAAAAATTAATGAAAAAGAAAAAAACTAAAACTGTTCCATAACATCCGAAAAATTAAAACTTCTCATAATTGCTATCAGATTATTCGTACACACAATTACGTAAATTATAAAAAATTTTAAAATATGAGAAATGGTTATTTTATGTAGATATGGGAAGGAGTGGGTGAATGTGAGACGGAGTGGTATTTTTTTTTACGTGTGGGAACGAGTGGGAAGAGGGGGGAAGAAGTGGGTGGGTGCGAGATGGGTCAATTTCCTAACGAAAAGAACAGGGTCTAAGTTGGGCGACGGTGGCATTGGGCACTCTCTTACCTAGTGGGCTTCCTTGTATATTTGAAGTAGGAGGAACAAGCATTCCTGTCGTAGCATTTGTCATCAGTGGCTTCAAATTTCTGGAAAGCTCCATAGCCATAATTGAGGGAATTAGTTTCTATCATATTCATTCCTCGATTTCATAAAATCTGAAGCTCCTTGAAAGGATGGTTTTTCACAAAATAGATTACGGACATTATGAATAATAGAAAATAGGCTAATAAAGAAGTAATAATGCAAAATCGTAATGCTTTAGTTATCTAATGCTACAAACTATATATCATTAATGATGGATCCATTTCTCATATTTAACTCACGGTCCACTAATAGCCAAGTATTCAGTATTAATACAGACTTCCGAAGGGGCTTATCGACAATGACGGCTATGGTAACAAAAAGGGATGAGGGGGATCATATCTAAAGCTTTCTAATATTAAAAAACAACAACTACGATATTTGAATTCCTACCATCTCAACTCCCAGGTGCATTTGTCATGTAGAAGAGACATCTACACTTGAAGTTTCATTTAAGACTAAAAAGACATTAATTTCTAAGAGTTTAACACCAATGTACGTATCCTTGTTTGGAAACTTTTACCCTAAGTATAAGCAACACAATCACGAAGTTCAAAACTGTCCACCTGACAGCAGGCTACATGAGTGACTATTTTGACCAACCAGATAATTGGCACCAAATTACATAAATCATTCATTACCCTATTCTTTAAACATAGTTGGATTTGCAAGAGACGCATATTTAGGAGCTGCGACATGAGTTTCTAGATAGTTCTTCGGGAGAAACCCCCCCTGGTTTAATAGTACTGATTAAAGTAACTCCTAAGCACTAATGGTAGTGCCATATGTTATATTTCACTGATAATCCGAAGATATTAATAGGAGGGTGTGACTGTCCAACCCCTCCTGGGCCACAAGCAGTTACCGAGAACGGTGTCAAGGATCATCGACTGGTCCTACAAATCACCATAAGCCTTTCCAGCATGCTACGTCCTCACTTACATGCTTCCAGGAAACTTCCCAAGGGATCACCCATTATAAGATTTTCCTACAACAAGCATGTTTAACTGCGGAGTTTTTAAGAGTGGACTTCCTAAAAAAAAGGTGCACTTTTGGTGATATACTTAGTCAGATCAAATCCTTTAAGCCACTTAGGGAGTGTTACAATCACCCCCACTAAGCACGCGGCATTCTCGTTGTGCCTCATTAACTGGCTGACTTACTAGTCCTCCTGACCAGCGATCCATCCCAATATCTTTGCCTTGCTTGGTGACTGCCCAGGATGATCATATCTACTGGCATAGCCCATAATTGTGGGTCGGCTTTGATGCCATCTATAACGCCTTGACCCCGTCTCGGGCCGGGGTAGTTACCAATAATGGCTTTAAAAATCGTTGACTGACATCACAAATCATCACAAGCCTTTTCAGCATGCTTCGTTCTTGCTCACATGCTACTTAGGAAACTTCCCAAGAAGTCACCCATCATAAGATTTCCCCACAATAAGCATACTTAACTATGGAGTTCTTAAGAGTGGACTTTTCGAAAAGAAATGTGTACTTTTGGTGATATAAGTAATCATTTCAATCATTTTTAAGCCATACTCGGGCATTAAATTGACCCGCACTTGAAGTGCACAACGTCCTCGTTGTGTCTTATTAATTGACTGACTTACGAGTCCTCTGGACTGATAGTCTATCCCAGTATCTTTGCCTCGCTAGGTGACCGCCTAAGGCTCTCCCATCCACTGGTGCAGTTCACGATCGTAGGTCAACTCTGATGTCATCTACAATGCTTCGATCCATCCCGGGTCGTGAGCAGTTACCAACAATAGTCTCAAGGATCATCGACTAGCCCCACAAATCACCACAAGCATTTCCAGCGTGCTTCATCCTCATTCACACGTTGCTCGGGAAACTAACTAGGATGTCACCCATTATAAGATTTCCTCATAGCAAATACGCTCTACTGTGAAGTTCTTAAAAGTTGACTTCTCGAAAAAGAATATATGCCTTTAGTCATATAACTAGTGACATCAAATACTTTAAGCCACTTACAAGCACCAACTCCAAACTACTCACCCTCATCATCGTGAACTTGTCCCGCCTCCTCCACTGTTACTCTCTTTTTGTATTACAGGTGTGGGAGCAACCACAGGTTCTTGGTTATTAGCATTAAAAATCCTTTTCAGAAATGCTCCAACAGGTACACGGTCCTTGGGCCTACTCCCACTAACCTCTTCCACATGCTCACCCTTCTCACTGTCATCCTCAGCAAAAGTACCCACTTCTCCCTCATGCACAGTTGTCGGTGTATCCATATGAGGGACATCTTCTATTCCTCGCTTAATGATGTCTCTAGCTTTAGCGCAGTCTTCATTGATGTCATTGTCATACTTCTCAACTCCAGTGCCACTAGCCTTCTTGGTAGTGGAGCCATATATATTCCTGACATTTTCTCCTCCATCGGGAGCCTTGTCATCCCTCATCTTCTTCACTATGACACGCACTTAGTCTGGCCTCTAACTCGAACACTTGAGTCTTGCATAACTTCAACTCTCTTCAAAGCTAAGAACACATTGTAGGAACAACAAAACAACTCTGAAATTAAAGTAAATAGAAAAGAGGAAAAAAGGAAAGAAAGCTTATCTTGCCTTTGAACTTGCCTTAAACAGGGACCACCCCCTCCCACTCAGTAAACAAAGCCGTGAATTCCAGCACCACTAGGTTTTGATCTCCCAAGTGCCCCCTTCATTGTCGACTACAAAGCCTCCAATTTGAAGAAGTTGTTATTATTGTTATTGTTGTTATTATTGTTGTTATTGCACGAAGGACATATTTTGGTGGAGGCCAGTGTTATTATAATTTTACTTTTTTTCATAATATAATGTTCACTTAATATTAGATCAAATTTTTTATTACTAATTATATGAAATTCTGAATTGGGAATAGTAGAAGGAAATTGTCTCTATACAAGCAATCATATGCATAGGATAATGCTATCTATATCTGAATCTCTTCAGATCCTGCGAAAGTAGACCCACATTGGGAGTAGGATGAGTAGTAGTTGTTGTAACTACTAATCACACCAGAAAAAGGGAAAAAGGCATCTAATACACTTATGTGCATTATTGCAATAGGGCAGCCTGATGCACAAGTATCCCGCGTTCACACAGGGTCTGGGGAAGGGCCGCACCCCAAGGGGTGAATTGTATATTATTGCATAATTTTCCATTATTATATATTATTGCATAATTTTTCAATATTTTGCAACTTATACGAAATTGTTGTCTATTTTTGGTAATCTCACTAATAATTGCTTTATGTTCTTTGGTCAAAATTACACTTGCAACTTTTATGGATGTTGTTTTTGGGTTGTAATTAAATTCTACATTTGATATTTGATTATGTGCCATAGACTATAGTACTGTATTATGAACTACAGGTATGTTAGCATGCCTTTTTAGAATGTATTAATTTTCATTTCAAGTAAGTTGGGATTTTATTTGGTTTCCTTCAGCTTTCTCGATCTAATTTTCATTTCATTACTTTGGATGAGTAAGATAATTAATCATTGAACATTGTCATTTTTTTAGGGTTATATGTGGAGGACGTGGAAGTTTTGTAAGTGCACTGATGTTAAATTAGTTATTTAAGTAATCAATTTACTTCATTTTGATTTAAATTCATTTTTGTTTACTTAGATTTGCTCATAGTTATTTTTCTCTCATTTTAGTGTGGTTTTCTTTTATCTGCTTTGTTACCAAATTAAAGGTGCTCATCGTTGTCAAATATATGATACAGGCTATTTGTTTTTTTCTTTATAAGAGATAGAAATGATCTGTTGCTAGGCCTTTGTGCTACATTTTTTTTTATCCCGAAATACCTTTGATTCTAGAATATTTTTTACATAAATACTACTCATATACACACTTTACTTAATTACGTTAAAAAGCAGGTTTATTTCTTTGAGAAATGCTGAAGAAGAAGCTACTTTTTTAATAAAAAATGCAAGTACAATAAGCTTTAGTTTTTTTCTATTAAATGTTTTCACAAAATCTTTCTTCTACAAAATGTTTTCACAAAATCTTATTTTATGGGTCCCCTGGATTCAGCCTCTCTACCGACAGGGATGCCGGTAGAGGTAAGGCTGCCTACATTTAGATCTTCCTAAACCCCTCAAAAGCAGGACCCCGCTGGGAGGTGTGTTGTTGTTGTTGTTTTACAATAAGCTTTAGGTAGCCCTTTTCTCAAGGGCCTTGTCTGAAGAAATTGAAGAAGCTATGTGATAGAGCAATTCATTGTTGCTATAGAAACTGGGGAGCCATTGATGGATTCATTTGTATATAGATTTTTTTATTAAATTTCTAATTTGGTCTCTTTTGCCTTGAAGCTTTCCGTATAATTGACTTCTTACTTTGATTTCTTATTCAAATAAAATTCCCTACTTTTTTTAATGATTTTTTTAAAATGGGATTTTTGGTTTATTAATCATTGTAAGCTTCTGCCGTAAGAAATCCAAAAAAACGCAAAGAGTTTTTGCTTGATAATTTATAGCTTTTGGGTGTTTTTCATTTGTGATTGGGGAAAAACTCGAGTATTGTCCAATGGGCTTTTTTCATGAAACTGCCCGACAAACCAGGCCCACACGCATGCCAATGGCCCACAGGAACATCGTCCTAAGGTTACCCACAAGCCCACGCCTGCTCAGGGGCCCGGAACGCAACCCTCGGGGCTTTCCTCTAGGCCCAATGGCTCCGGGACCGGAGACTCAAGCGGGCAGTTAAGGTAAAATTACTGTTCTACCCCTTTTCCAAACAGGCTATAAATAGTGATCTGTTTTCCTCGGGAAGGGGGCAGGCCACTAAAAACTGACTTTTTTATAGCGTTCATACCTTTTGGAACACTGAACTGACTTGAGCGTCGGAGAGGCGTTCTCCGGATCACCACCCGGGGTTGGCCTTTTTTGCAGGTCGGAGGACAAAGAGACGAGGACGACGTCGTGTTGATCGCTAGCTGTCAGATAAACCCGTTCTTTCGCCCCACGTCATCAACACAACCATGAAACAGATTCCCGGCGGAATCAGATTGGCGCCGTCTGTGGGGAAGGGACGGTAGCGATGGTAGTAAGCGAAGCAACACGGGCGCGGACTCGTAGGGACAAAGCCCCGGCTGCGGACACCTCTTCGCCCCCCATGGTAGAAGACACCCCCGAGAGTTCCCGGGCGAGCCTTTGGGCGGCTAGGGCATCACCTCCAGAGCGTGAAACTTACATTACGGTGAATACGCCGAAGAGTCTCATGCCCTACAGCACGGCCCCATGGCCGGTCGCTATACTCTTAGCCCCACTGCGCGATAGGGGTCCTACAGCACGGCCTAACGGTCAGTCGCTATACTCTTAGTCCCACTGCGGGCTAGGGGTTCTACAGCACGGCCCAATGGCCGGTCGCTACACTCTTAGGCCCACTGCGGGCTAGGGGTCCTGCAACACGGCCTCATGGCTGGTCGCTACACTCGTACCCCTTATGCGGGCTAAGGGTCCCAGAGCACGACCTTATGGCCGGTCGCTATACTCTTAGCCCCATTGCGGGCTAGGGGTCCTACAGCACGGCCTCATGGCCGGTCGCCACACTCTTAGCCCTTATTTGGGCTAAGGGTCCTACAGCACGGCCTCACGGCCAGTCGCTACATTCTTAGCCCTTATGCGAGCTAAGGGTCTCAGAGCACCGCCTTATGGTTGGTCGCTACACTCTTAGCCCCACTGCGGGCTAGGGGTCCTATAGCATGGCCTCACGGCCGGTCGCTACACTCTTAGCCCTTATACGAGCTAAGGGTCTCAAAGCACGGTCTTATGGCTAGTCGCTATACTTTTAGCCCCACTGCGGGCTACGGGTCCTACAGCACGACCTCATGGTCGGTCGCTACACTCTTAGCCCCCTTGTGGGCTAGGGTTCCTACAGCATGGCCTTATGGTCGGTCGCTACACTCTTAGCCCTTATGCGGGTTAAGGGTCTCAGAACACGGCCTACCGGCCGGTCGCTACACTCTTAGCCCCACTACGGGCTGGGGGTCCCAGAGCACAGCCTTATAGCCGGTCGCAACATTCTTAGCTCCTCTGCAGGTTAAGGGTCCGAGAGCACGACTTTATGGCCAGTCGCTACCCTCTTAGCCCTACTAGCGGCTGAGTTCCAGGGCGCGGCCTCAAGGTCGCCCGCTATAGGGTGTGACCTCAAGGACGTTCGCTCTACTTTGTCCCAGTAGGGGTTAAGTTCCAGGGCGCGGCCTCAGGGTCATCCGCTCTAGGGCGCGGCCTTAAGGTTGCCCGCTATAGGGCGCGACCTCAGGGACGTCCGCTCCAGGCCGCGGCAGCAGGGTCGCCCGCTATAGCGCGCGGCCCCCGTGGTCATCCCCTCCAGGGCGCGGCCTCAAGGTCGCCGGCTACAGGCCGTGACCTCAAGGAAGTTCGCTCTACTTCGCCCCAGTAAGGGCTAAGTTCCAGGGCGCAGCCTCACGGCCATCCGCTCCAGGGCGCGTCTGCAGGGTCGTCCGCTTTAGGGCACGGCCCTAGGGTCGTCCCCTCTAGGGCACGACCTCAAGGTCGCCCGCTACAGGGCGCGAACTCAAGGACGTCCGCCCCAGGGCGCGACTTCAGGGTCGTCCGCTCCAGGGCGCGACCGCAGGGTCGCCCGCTATAGCGCGCGGCCCCAGGGTCGTCCGCTCCAGGGCGCAACCTTACGGTCGCCCGCTCCAGGGCGCGACCTCAAGGACATTCGCTCTACTTCGCCCCAGTAGGGGCTAAGTTCCAGGGCACGGCCTCACGGCCGTCTGCTCCAGGGCGCATCCGTAGGGTCGTCCCCTCCAGGGTGCGGCCTCAAGATCGCCGGCTACAGGGCGCGGCCTCAGGGTCGTCCGCTCTAGTGCACGACCTCAAGGTCGCCCGCTACAGGACGCGACCTCAAGGACGTCCGCTCCAGGGCGCGGCCTCAGGGTCGTCCTCTCCAGGGCGCGGCCTCAAGGTCACCGGTTATAGGTCGTGACCTCAAGGAAGTTCGCTCTACTTCGCCCCAGTAGGGGTTAAGTTCCAGGACGCGGCCTCATGGTTGTCCACTCCAGGGCGCGTCCGCAGGGTCGTCCACTCCAGGGCGCAGCCTCAAGGTCGCCCGCTGCAAGCCGTGACCTCAAGAACGTTCGCTCTACTTCGCCACAGCAAGGGCTAAGTTCCAGGGCGTGGCCTCACGACCATCTGCTGCAGGGCGTGGCCCCAGGGTCGTCCCCTCCAGGGCACGGCGTCAGGGTCGTCCGCTCCAGGGCGGGCCCCCAAGTCATCCCCTCCAGGACGCGGCCTCAAGGTTGCCGGCTACAGGGTGCGACCTCAAGGACGTCCGCTACAGGGCGTGACCTCATGGACGTCCGCTCCAGGGCGCAGCCTCAGCGTCTTCCGCTCCAGGGCACAGCCGTAGGGTCGCCCACTATAAGCGTGCGGCCCAGGGTCGTCCCCTCCAGGGCGCAGCCTTAAGGTCTCCCGCTATAGGACGTGACCTCAAGGACGTTCGCTCTACTTCGTCCCAGTACGGGCTAAGTTCCAGGGCGCGGCCTCCCTGCCGTCTGCTCAAGGGCGCGACCGCAGGGTCGTCCGCTCCAGGGCGCGGCGGCAGGGTTGCCCGCTATAGCGAGCGGCTTCAAGGTCACCCGCTGCACGGCATGACCTCAATGACGTTCGCTCTACTTCGCCCCAGTAGGGGCTAAGCTCCAGGGCGCGGCTGCAGGGTCGCCCGCTACAGGGCGTCCGCTCCAGGGCGCGGCCTCAGGGTCGTCCACTCCAGGGCGCGGCCTCAGGGTCGTCCACTCCAGGGCGCGGCCGTAGGGTCGCCTGCTATAGCGCAGCCTCAAGGTCGCCCGCTATAGGGCGCGAACTCAGGGATGTCCGCCCCAGGGCGCGGCCTCAGGGTCGTCCGCTCTAGGGCGCGGTCGCAGGGTTGCCCGCTATAGCGCGCAGCCCAGGGTCGTCCCCTCCGGCGCGCGACCTCAAGGTCGCCCGCTACAGGGCGTGACCTGAAGGGCATTCGCTCTACTTCATCCCAGTAGGGGCTAAGTTCCAGGCGTGGCCTCAAGGTATTCCCATTCAAGGGCGCGATCACATCCCACGCTCGTAGGCAAGCCGGGGCCGTCGCCCATGAACGCGACCCTCAGTCAATCATCGTAGGCTCGGCTTACAGCCCCCGTTGTGTCGCCCGTACGCATGGCTGCGGCATCCCTAGCCCATGAGGGGCTAAGGATCGCTTAGCGTGAGCCTTCGGGCATGTCGCTCGTAGGCGCGACCCTCATCGTGTCGCTTGTAGGCGCAACCCTCGGCTCTCGGCCGGTTGCCCGTATGCGAGTCTCGTGACCCTGGGCCGGTCGCTGCTAAACGCAACTGTCGGCCGATCACTACATCTTTGGCGCTTAAGGGGCTAAGGATCGTTGAGCACGACCCTTTGGTGGTGTTACTCGTAGGCGCGCCCTCGGCCAGTCGTTCAGGGACACAGCCTGAGGCCTTCGGCCGGTCGCCCGTAGGTGCAGGTCTCGGCCGATCACCGGTAGGCACGACCCGCAGCCTCGGCCGGTCTTTTGTAAGCACGACCCACGTGCCTTGTCGTGACGATCCTAACCTCTTTTTGAAGGGCCAGCCTTCCAACCCCCTTAAAGTCGGATGAGAACACCACCAAACGGTATGACCAGAAGAAAAATAACAAGTTATAAGCAAGCAAGCAAATTAGGCAACGATATTTGGTGTCTATGGACTATGGTGGCACATTACAATACACACATATCAGAAGGCGGCACGGCATGGGAACGCCCATCACAGTCTCAAGCGTTTGCCAATATTTAAAGTGAGAGTCGTATATTTGCTTGACCCAATACGCTCGGAGCACATCAAAAAAAAAAGAAAGAAAGAAAAAGGGGACAACAATGCATAGAGTTTGCAATTTGACCACGGGCCCCACAATATTAATTATAATGCTCAACCCACTAGAAAAAGGGGGCAGGAGTAATTGAGCAGCAAGCACGCGCAGCAACCTCAGGGAAATGGATACGTCTTGAAGAATATTATATTACCACATGACTTTTTGTGTGTGGCTCGCACAAAATTCAAAATTTTTTTTAAAAAAAGAAGCAAAGTTATGAATGGGCGCCTGAAGGAGTGAGGCAAGAACGGCAACCAGCAATAGCAACCAAATGACACGGCAACGAGGGCCACCCGCCGGCTGCAAGAGTCGTCCACCAGCGACAGCGCTCGGCCAATCTGACAACCCGATAGGCCAAAAAGAGCTGAAGCTGGAACAAGTAGCTCGGCAGCCATGACAACCAGGTAATCAACGACAAGGTCGAGTGTCTATGGTGGGCTGCGCCCATAAGCCTGACGCTGGGGTGTCGACCGTCATGGTCTGAGCTTTTCTAGTCTAACCAGCTTGAGCGAAGATGACAACAAAATGGGCAGTGTCACGTGGTCATCCCTCCCTGCCAGAGGAGGTCGACTTCCCACGGTGGGACGTAGTCATCGGCCGCTCAGCATCAAATCCAGAGCTCAGGACGGCCAGAAACGTCTACCATACGGTATGATTTTGAGACCCTATGAACTCAATCATCCAAACGCCTAGCTGAACGAACCAAACGGCCGAGTTGCCGAGCGTCAGTGTTGGCCGTTCATCCATAGGGTCCCAATCAACCACCAAACGTCTATTCAGCAAGGTAGACATGCTAAGCCGTGGCCCCTCGCGAATTCGAGAAGCCAGGGAAAATGCACTCATTGTGCCAACAAGAACAGCAACCACTGGCTTTTTAGCTGTGAAGAATCACCCCGTTACATCGATGAGCCGCCCGCTCTTCTCACCCAGCTTCCAAAGGCTGGCATATACCAATTGCTTAGCCCTGGAAGAAGTCCCGGGCAAGTGATTTAAAATAAAAATAAAAGGGTGAGTGGAACTAAACCCACTACCAAGCTTATGTGAAAATAGAAAATGGCGTTTTCATTTCCGTATAAGTTAAATTTGGCATCAAGTCCACTGGGACTTTAGGAAGTTATCAAAATGAAAAATTCTGTCCTCAGGGGGGGTAGCAACTTATATGGAAATGCTCTGCCACACTTATGAAGATAATACACTTGTCCCTCATCAGCGCTCGATCAACGCTCATCCAGTTTAGCACTCGGTCGTCACATGCACTATGTCTAAAAGGCCTGCCATCCAACGCTCCTTGAATTGGCCATCCTAAAGCTCCTTCGGTGCCTTTAGCCCCAAGGGGCTTAGGCTGTTCCAGAACACGGTGTCATCTAGCCCATCACTTCTCTCATGCCTTTGACCATGGAGAAAGGACAATCAACAATTTCCCAAGTTCACCCGATGGAATTCTCGCCACGGATGTACTCCACATTTCGCCTGACTAATCACACGGTTCAATGTGCAGGCAAAATGTGAGGGGCTAAGTGATTAGGGAAAAACTCGAGTATTGTCCAATGGGCTTTTTTCATGAGACTGCCCGACAAACCAGGCCCACACGCATGCCAATGGCCCACAGGAACATCGTCCTAAGGTCACCCACAAGCCCACGCCTGCTCAGGGGCCCGGAACACAAGCATTGGGGCTTTCCTCTAGGCCCAATGGCTCCGAAACCGGAGACTCAAGCGGCCAGTTAAGGTAAAATTACTATTCTACCCCTTTTCCAAACAGGCTATAAATAGTGATCTGTTTTCCTC
>JACYFF010003369.1:64146283-64174020 GCA_017589665.1 Selenicereus undatus
TTTTTCTAACTAAAATGAATATGATTTGATTCATGAAATTTAATTTGAATACGATTCTATGTTTATAAGTTGGTATGATTATAAGTAACATGATAAGATTCGAGCATGCCATGTTTAATAATATGTTGTTAGGGTTTATATATTGACATTATTAGATTAACTTTTGGCATGGTTGTAAATTTTGACATGATTTAATATTATATGATTGTATGTAACTCAAGGGATTTGAAGATGTTTGTGCGATTTGTAATGTCATTACCTTTAATCAATGTAGCTAATTAATATATTAATGCAATTAATTATAAACTTAGAGGTGGTAACTACACATGAAATATGGATCATAACACCCCCCATCCCTTATTAGCTTGCTTGATGGTGACGATTCACCCCATACTGAGGGAATAGTACTAGCCTAATTTCCGCACATGATCCCCAAATGTCTTACCCTGATATGTACCACAAAACTACCATCATCATCTGTACCATTCATATTACCCACAACAACCTAACTCGAGGATTCCAAGTGTTGGTTCAAGTGAAATTTCTCGAAACTATCTTCCACCATAATACCCCCTACCACACAATGAATCTCAAAATTTGCATACTACTGAGTACCTGTATTACTCTTCATACTATCCTCCACTATCTCCTAACCAAAATTATTTTTCAATGGGAAGCAACTCCATACCCTCATCCACACCAACTGGATCAATGGTCAAGTAGGGCACTTAGAGACAAAAATTGAGCCCAATACTAATGAGGGAGAGGTGGAGGAAGTAGTGAGGGCATAGTAGTTGGTGCTAAAAAGTGGACAGTTGAAGAATATCAATGGCTAATATGTGCTTGGATTAATATAGACATGGATGCCATTGTCGGGGCTGATAAAAAAAATATAGCTTCTGGGCTAGGTTGGCCTCGAATTTTAATGAGCATCGCCCACAAGGAGCCTCTACATGTACTTCAAGGACATGTAATGGTCGATGGCTCCAGTGCTCCCCAC
Source organism: Selenicereus undatus (assembly GCA_017589665.1). Lineage (NCBI taxonomy): Eukaryota > Viridiplantae > Streptophyta > Magnoliopsida > Caryophyllales > Cactaceae > Selenicereus > Selenicereus undatus. The sequence continues at coordinate 64,147,284 of JACYFF010003369.1, forward strand.
ATGTCAATAAATGGACGAATATTATGTTGGAAGTGGAACATAATAATCACAGTAAGTGGAATGAGGATATGATTTTGAAGGAATGCCCATAGGTTGTACAAAGAACATACGGGGAGAAAGTTTGACTCGGAGCATTATTATGAGATGCTCAAGGACCAATCCAAATGGAAGATGATTTGTGACCTACATAAGTCAAGGATTGGGATCATAAAAAAGATCTAATCTCGACAATGAAGAGCCAGTGGATGAAAGTATGGGTAGAAGCAACTGACAAGAAAGGAGGAAAGCTGCAAACAGGGGCCACAGAAAAGGCTAACAACACTGTTGTTGAGTTAGTCACTAGCTATTTCAAGGAGTTTAGCAAAATCAATATTGATATGAACAAAATGTTCAAAGATTTGATAACAGCAATTGGAGAAAAGGAGACAGCAGCAAAGGTCATCGTTTGCTTAAGGGATGAAGAACGAGTCATAAGTTAATGATGCAGGAACACGTGGTGAGGGTCCATCAAGATAAAATAATTGTGGTGGACACCTCAAGCATGAGTCTTGAAGGTGCTACTTATTATGAGTCAATGAAAGCATAAATGAGGCGCAGGAGATTGGGGTATTCATCATCAACTCAATAATATGTCTACCCTCCCCCTTGTTACATAGATTCTAAGAAGTACATACTTCTTCATAGGTTATAAGATCCTATTGTGTAACTTTTATTTACCATGTGTTGCCTTAAACATTAAATGCTATAATCATGTTTTCTTAAAGAGTTGATAATTATTATGCCTCTTGTTTAATCAAATGCTTACATTTCCTACATTAATGCTTGATTAGCATTATGTTACACAGGTCAATGTTAGGAAGCTGCCCTTTGAAAGAGGATCCTCCTTATTGTCATCTTCATCATCGCCATCAGATGGTTTGATTTTCATAATCAACGATTTCGATGATGATATCATTTTGCCCTTTGCGTAAAATTTACTACATCGTCTACAACAAGCGGAGTAACATATGATGTTCCTTTGACAACTTAGGCAAGCAGCAACAGAGCTCACACCTTCGGCATCCGAGCCTCGAGTAAAGAAAATAAGTATTAAGAAGAGATAGAGAACAGGCACACGATCGTTTACACAAAGACTACTTCGCGAAAGATTCAATTTACAACAAACATCATTTCCATCGTAGATCAAGAAGCATTAATTGCATGCATTGGGAGTGGAAGAATCGTCTAGTGGCTTGGAAGACATCATTTCAAATGAAATTTTACAAAGGGGTTAGCTATCATCCATGAAGTTATTGTATCATACGACCTTTAGATGTGACATTCGTTCTTTGGTTTGCTTAGAAGCCTCAATGACATAAATGTCCTTGATCACTCATCGATTTTTTAAGAGCTATATGAAGATCGGGCTCCTAAATGTGAGTATATCGTCAATGATCATGCCTACAAGATAGGGTATTTACTAGGATGAGATTTATCCAAAATGGGTGAGATTTGTTAAAACTATCCCATTTCCACAAGGTCTGAAGATAAAACTCTTTGTTGAATGCCAAGAATTAGTTAGAAAGGACGTTGAGTGAGCCTTGGTGAGTTACAAGCTTGATTTTCCATTGTACGTGATGCCGCTTGTCTTATGGATGAAAACACATTAGTGTTATAATGAGAGCACGTGTGATACCCCAAAACATGATTGTCGAGGATGAGCAACATAACTACAAGTTTGCATTTAACTACGACGTTGTGGACAGCACAATCTCGGAGCCAATTATTAACCATGAGCACCGTCGGGGCTATGAGATATACTTTCAAAGATCAAAAGAAGTTTGTGAGCATGATACAAAAACACTTCTCCAAGTAGACTTGATTGAGGAAATATGAAAGCAGAATTTGGGGCAACGATAGAGATGATAGTTCAATGTTCATCGATTTGTATTGTTTTTTTTTTTTAGTTGAATGTTGAAATCAATGTATTTTTTAAAATGTTGAATTGTTTTTGTTTTTAGTTGAATGTCATAATCAATGTATCTTTTTCTTAACCAAGGTGTAGTTATTTGTTTTTTTTTCTTCATATCCAGCATGTATGTTAATTTTTAAGTCGTATGTGACGTGTCAATTTTTTAATTTATTACACTCAAATTTACTCAAGCACTGTGTGAATCTTTATGAAGTCATCCTCTTGTATTGTTTTTTTTTAAAAAAAAAATAAGAGCTTGTAATTAGTTGTGTTGTCAAATTATTAAGTGCAAATTATTTTTCACAAAAATAATAAACCTAAATAATAAAGCAAAACCTAAAAACTAAAGTAACTAGATATGTTTGGGTGTGGGATCCATATGTATTATCTTATTTGGTGAGCCAAAGTGGTGTATCTTACATTTGAGAGAGGAAAACTTGTGACGCAAAAAGTTTGCTCATAAACTGATGTGGAGGCAGTAGACCTCCCTGGTGAGCCAAAAATTGGGCTCACCATTGAACATGCTCTAAGTGAATAGAAGGGGGGGCTTGTGGACTTGAGTAGTCGAGAGAGACATGGAAGACGAAGACATGGCTTTGGAAAAGAGATGTCAATTTTAACTGCTTATTGTTGATAGAGGTGACTATGTGCTGATTTTTTTAAAAAGGAAATAGCTATTTTAATTAATTGTTGATATTGCGTTGAGATTAATTTGGACGTATGAGATTACACAAAATTTCATGAATTAAGGATAAGCCAACCTTTGACTGTTTTGAAAAAATTGCTATTATGTAGTATGTATTATGTATTATGTATTATGAATTATGTATATATATATATAGTAATACTAGTAGTAGAAGTAATATAGATATATAGATTTGGGTATTTTAAAATATCTTGTAGTTAATTTTTTGTTATTATTCTTTCTAATTTGTTACCCAAGCTATGGTTAGACATGCGGCTAGCCCTAAGACATGCATGCATGTATTAGCTATTTCACATCCATGAATAATATGAATGAGAGAGACAAATTGTGATCCCTAACAATATTATTTCTCAAATTCTAGATATCTTCATGGTATTAGAGCATTTTTCTCTTTACAAAAGAAAACGTAACCGAAGTGCATCCATGTCCGGTACGAAGTTCATGATAAAAAATCACTCTTCTTACTATTTACACCCTTCAAAGGAATTTAGAGCCTTGATCGAAGTTGTGGTGTTTGATGGAAAAGATATGATCTTTGAGAGAAGGAAGTGAGGATCTCTCTCATGGCCAAGAATGAGTTAGGGTTCAAAGAAGGAACACTATAGAAGCCTGAACCAAAGAAGAAGAAGAGAGATCAGAGTACAAGCTTGGGAGATGGTAATTCTATTATTTGCTCGTGGATGCTCAATGACATCATTTTGAAGCTTCGTACAAACATCGCTTATGTTGAAATGGCATAGCTTACGTGTCAAACTTAAGATAAAGCTAATAGAATGTAATCAAGGGGGATGGAAGTTCCATAATTTTAGTCAAAACTCATCGGGCTCCTGGGCAAGCTGGAAAACCAAGTGCATTTTCCTCCGTACACCTATGAAAAATGTGAATGTGGAACAGGTGATGCACATCAAGATAGCGTAGAAGAGGATGCCCATCAATTTTTGATGCGCTTGAATAATGAGATCTATTCAAACATTGGAGATTGAATTCTTACTCCTAGGCCTTTGTCATCCCTTGACAAAATTTTCAACATGGTGCATCAAGAGGAAAACCATGAAAGTATCACGATGGGTAGAGATTATTGAACTAAGATGGCAACAACGTCTACTGTGATGTGAAAACTTGTATAGACAACGACTGACAAGGGGGCTATAAACATTATGAGAGGTTTGGTCACGAGGATGCAAATTTCTTTGAAATAATATAGTCTCCACGTAGTTGGGATTCTCATGCTCATCGTCATGGAAGGTATGTAATAGAGGAGACGGTGGTTGAGACGGTGTCAACAAAAGGAGAAACAGGGGGCATGAAGCAAGACATGCTACCTCGACATCTTCAAACCATTAGAAAACGTGAACATACCCACGACATCATCACAGGTGACCATTTTAGGTCTTTCGTCGAGCAGCTATAGAGGCTTATGAGCCTCATTAATACATCTAAACGTGGGAATGAAAAATTTTCAAGTAAGCCCGTTGGATGCTTGATAGCGATGCATTGAATCACGTGATAGGTGATCGAATTTGTTGGAGAGATTCAAAAATAGACGTATAGCTGATTTTCTTAACGGTGCTCAAAATGTGGCCACTAAACAAGGTAGTATAACTTTGGCAAAAAGGATGAGTTTGAGGAAAGTGCTTATATGCCCAAACTTAATTGTAAGCTTGTCTGTATTGCAAGAATTAACAAGGCTTTGAATTGTACTGTGAAATTCCTTATATTCTTTACGTCTTGCATGTAATGCCCCAATTCTCAATCATATCGGTAGTCATAGCTAACTCAACATTGGCAGTCAATATAGTGCAAGAGTTTGGATTAGGGTGTTACTGCGATCCTAAAGAGGATAAAGCTTAATAAATTTACTTAACATAAGTATTAGGACACGCTTTAGCTTAAGCACACTTTATATATTTCCAAACTTAAATGGAAGTCCAACAACTCGCAAAGCTTACATTCCAATGATCCTTTTTTCAGATGTGTCACTGTTAGTTGGTATAGACTTCATTGACAATTTTCTTGCCTCTCTGGTGTTGCTAGGTAAGGACTTCACATTTTTTTTACCTAAAAGCATAAAATACAAAATATTCAATTAATGAGCCGAAGCTGATCAATATGTTTACTTCTATATTGTAAAGATAGAAATTTGTTTTTCAGTAAGTGTCCGCATTTTAATTCATATTAGTTCAAAACGTGGGGGTGGTTCATATTGAGTAGGTGCAAATCTCCAAGGGTAATCGAGAAGCTTGAGCTGAAGCCACGTAAACAAAATGGTGGGTCTAAGTCTTGACAGCTGATTAGTGTTCTGTCCATTAATTATGTGGCAAAATAATATTTGCAAATGATTCACTAAATACTTATATATTGTAATATTTTGTTATTCATAAATGATATGTGGTTTTTGAAGCATACAGGTAGTAAATGTTGCTAGAGTTAAAATCTCACCCATTCTCTCATATAAAGCATCTATTTATGGCTCAATGACTACGAAAGCACCGTGCTTCTGTTTCAAATCAATCTCTCATTATTAATAAGCTTTAAATAGTTTTTTTTTGTTATTACAACCTTTTTAAATAATCCAAATTTCGCTTGGTATTTGTCTATTACCATTATTAATATTAAATTGATTACATTGAACTTACAAATACAACGTATTCCCCATTTTTTATTATTAAATTTATTAAATTGTTTATATTAAGCCCCTTTTATCGTTGTTGTTATTATTATTACCATCAGTGATAACATTATTATCATTTGTTATCGATGTGATTATTATGATTATTATTATTACCATCATTGGTGTTGGTATTATTGCTGCCATCATTGTTATTACTATTATCATTTTTATTTCAATATAAGCCGTTCATAGTTTAGTAATTCATTAACAAGGGGGGGGGGGTTTAAGTCAGGTAGAACTAATTTATGGTTTAGTTTTATTTTAAATGTAATGTGCTCATTCCGGAACTAAGTTGAAGAGGTACTAATGTTTAAGATTTTTGTTTGAACTTTAATTATTGTTCACTTGTCTGAACTATAAAGGATGATCCCATGTTTAACCCATTAAGCATAATTCAACCTTTGATTATATCCATGGGTTGTAATAATACTTGCTTTTATCACTAACACTGCTCTTAACTTATTAACTTTATTACTTTCATTAGGCTACAAAAGTCAAGCTTCATGTTTTCCTTTCACCACGAATTTCAATAAAATTTCACACTGACTCAATTCAATCTCCCAACTCCAAAATTTAATGTCAAGTAAATTTATTTCAAAACCCCCTCCTTCCTTCTTCATATCTTCACCCTCACACTCTCCTTCATTCCTTTCAACCCTTCCATGGCAAAAGTACAACACACACACCAACCTACATTTCCCACAACCACAACCAAAATTCCTTAATAGTCAACTCAATGAACTTCTATGAGCTCAATTTCACATCACCTATTCAAAACCTCAACAAACATCCACCTACTCAAAACCTTAACAAACATCCAGACATTACGATCATGAAGATTATCATAATAAACCTTAATTTCACATAAATTAGCATTTATTGAAACTAAAGTAATGTATTTATCAATCAAATTAAGAAGTAAAATGGTAAAAATAATTTAGAGGGAACTTTGGATTTATCTCACAACCCCAAGAAAACAAGGCAAAGACGAGTCGGAGTTGGGGCACGATGGTGACCGAGCCTTCAGCGACCAGCTGGTGTCGGCGACAAGCTCAGTCGGTGGCAACGAGAGGCCGACAGAAGAGGGAGGCCGAATCGGGGGCGGGGGAGCACCTGCCAGAGGCAAGGGTGAGGGCGAATTCGTGTGGTTGGATTGGGGGGGTCTTTAGTATCTTTTAATTTTTAATTCCCCCACTAAATCTTTGTTTTTTTTTTGAACAAAATAAGGGAGGGCTATTCATTCATTCATCCTCAAAATATCATAAATAAGTACATCGTATATCTCAGAAGAACCCTCATCCATCCAAATTCGGTCCCCTACTTTATATGGATCAAGTTTAGCCAGGACATATGCAACTTGATTACTGTCTCTTTTCATGAAATAAAAGCTACAATGAAAAAAATCTTTTGACATTGTAATCACAAATTACAAAGATTGAATTTTTATAGATTCAATTGATTTGAATGGGTTACAATCTCTATGGATACAAAATCCTTTGATTCTTTCTCTCTCAAGGATGGATTTTTCAACCCTTGAAACAAAGGGGGTGGGGACCTATTTATAGGGAAATTCCTCCTCCCAAGTCAAGGCAAATTTGTAATCACAAATTACAAAGATTGAATTTTTATAGATTCAATTGATTTGAATGGGTTACAATCTCTATGGATACAAAATCATCTGATTCTTTCTCTCTCAAGGATGGATTTTCTAACCCTTGAAACAAAGGGAGTAGAGACCTATTTATAGGGAAACCCCTCATCCCAAGGTTATGGGCTTTGACCTAGGTTTTGAGCCTTTTAATGAGGCCTTATCCTAGGCTAACTGACTTTCATTTGTTTGACTTTGACTTTGGAGTCTTCCGGGCTTGAACCGAGCATTGACTTCGAAGTCGCCTCGAGCTTTAACCGGACGTTAACTTGAGAGTCATCTTTGATGTTTGACTTGTGAGTCGACGTTGACTTTGACCTTTGACTTTGACTTTGATTTTGACTTTAAACCGTGCCATCACTCGAACGTCTTCCGGGCTTTAGGTCGTGACTTGACTTGGTAGTCGTTTTGAGTCTCGATTTGGGTTTTGACTCGAGTTCTGACTGAACTCGAACTTAGTTTTGGTAGTCATCTGGGTTTTATCTCGGGCTTGAGTTGTGAGTCTTTGGGCTTGATTAAATTAATTAAAAGGGTTGGCCTAATTAATTAATTAAATTTAATTTTGATACGGCACGAACAAATTTTGAGTGCCTACAAACATATTTACAATATCTTCAATGAGAAGACGTACTTCATTATGAGGGATGTCACTAGTCTTGATCTTAGTAATAATGGATAAGGAATTACTTTCCACCTCGATTCTTCGAAATCCACTGTCCTTAGCAATCTCCATTCCATTCCAAAGCGAATAATAATACCACAATAACACCACCCACATGGTCTCGAATCATAATACCAAGTCCTATTCCCCATGCCGTTAACAGTACGGCGCATGTGTTTAGTTTGTAGGTGTCAACCACCAGAGGGCGCCATCTTACAGCAGGCAAGCGGGCTAATGTAGCATGTTGTCTTGTCCAATACCATTGCCCTGCTTCCAAATATCTTTCACATAATGACGTGGCCCATTGTATTGTTTGGTTTGGAAGTCTAGAGCTGTCATTAAGCACCTTTAGGTTGCGATTGTTTCATATAGCCTAGCAGATAGTCACGAAGTGAGCTGCATCTGTTTCATTCCACTCTTTTGTGAAGTAGCCAAACCATTCTGCACCATTAAATGCCTCAATCTCTCGTACCTCATCGCCCTTGTTGTACAACCCAAAACTTCTTGTGCTGTTGGACAATCTCAAAGGACATGGAGAGCCGTCTCTAGTGGGTATGAACAGACTACGCATGAGCCTTGCACTTGAAGCCCTCGTGAACGAAGATTTACACCACACGGTAGGACCCCTCTGTACACCTTCCACGCAAAATGCTGTACTCGTAGGCTGATTTTCAGACTCCAAATGTTAAGCCACTCAGAGCCCCTACTCCCAGAGGTTCCAGCTCTGTCTCTATCCAAATGCTACCACTTTGCGAGATGATAGCCTGACTTGACGGAGTATACGCCTGAGTTGGTGTAGTGCACGACCCGAATATCTAATGGCCACCTGATTGAGAGGTATTCTAAGCACATCATTCTGCCTGAATAGGTCCCTGACTTTTTCTTCACTCCCTTGACCCATCTCAAAATCAATAAGTTCACAAACGAGTATTGTGGGATCATCCGGGCAGCCCGGTGTTAGGACTTTGCTAGGTGTGGCTTTGGGGGGCCATCTGTCCAACCATACATCAATGTCACAGCCATTGCCAACTCGCCATCGACAGCCCATCTCAATTAACCATCGAACCCCCCATATGGTTCTCCAAAACGGTGACGGTTTATACCCAATTGAGGCATCTAAAAAGTTAGTTCGAGGGAAATGCCGACTCTTAATCACTACTCAGGCTAATATTTGGGTCATTCTTTATTCCAAGCAGTAGAGTCTATAAATTTAGACCCACGTTGTTCTCATTGTTTTAATAGTTTTCTAAATTATCTAGAAAAAAAAATATATGAATTTCACCCATATAGATAAATATGTGTCTTTGTATTCGTTTTATTCATCTATTCACATTATTGTTTTATTTACTTGGCATAGGCAAATAAATTATAATAAACATTCTAAATTATTATCTACCATGACAAACATCACTTGTAATCATTTTTTATAGATTTTCTTATTTATATTTATTTCAATGAATGATTTATACAAAGAATTGCTGAATCTTATTTTGAGGCCTCTTTGTTGTCTCGGCCTGCAAGTTACATAAGTGTTTCAAATGTTGAATTGAAATGTGACACTTACCTTTTTTTTACTTGGAATTAACTAAAGTAATTAGCATGATTCAGATTAGAGCTATTATAGCTTTAATTTCCCACCTTAAAATAAATTTCGTCCTCGACATTTACAAATTTAAGATGAATACTTGATTACCTCTTTGAATAAATAAGGATATTTGTTTCTCATTTCTTCTTTAAGCTTTCAAATGAGTTCTAATGACGTGTGGTTCGCCAACAAAACTTTAACCACATGTATGCTCTTATTCCAGAGTTGTCTAACTCTATAATCTAGTGTTTGCATGAGACACTCCTCATAAACTAGTTCTTAGCGACTTCTATAGATTCCATCTCAACCTCATGATATGGGTCGGAAACACTACGTTGTGCTATATGGAAATACTTGGCATACGCTCGAGTTTTGCGGTATAGCAAACTTATGATTCATTAGTTTTAACTTTTTGATGATCTCATAGGGCATATTATATCTAGCGCAAAATTTCCCTCTGACACTGAAATTCCTGACGCCATTAATGGGCAATTACTTAGGGAATACTTCTGTTCCCAGTTGGAATTCTAGTAGTCTCCTTATTTTTTTTCTTTTTTTAATCGGTGTGGCTTTTTTGTTGGATTTGGACACTCTTAGCTTGCACTGCAATCCTCCTTACCTTGTCAGCGGTTTCTTAGATTAACTTTGACCCTACAATCAATACTTCATCTAATTTTCTCCAGCATAATTAGGCATTTCTCAACATTTCAATCTTATTAAAAAGCCCTTGTTTTGTATTCTCAATTATAGTGTGCCCATTGAGGACCAAGCTATTAGTAATGTCCCAAGATTTGATGGTATGCTGTGACTTGGATCCACAGTATCCTTTGTGGCTAACATTGAAGGGATATCTTGTACCATGTTTTATTACTCTGAACCTACTTATCACATAACTTGCATTATCAGACTAATTAAGGCCTTGTTAGATCTAGATTTGGCATTAAATATGAATATGTCCAGTGCCAAGAGTGAAGAAAATGGTAACCAACTAAGTCATTATTGTCAAAATAAATAAACAATAAAGTTAGAAATGATTGAAAAAGGAGGGATTGTCATGATATAACTGCGAGAGGGGTAGTTATGAGTGTGTCAAAAATACAGAAATGGGGGCCACAAGAACCATAATTTGCAATCATAAATTGCAAGAGAAATCAAAAGATAGTTGACATCTCTTGGACCACGTCGATGCCAAAGACAAGCATTCTACACCATCTCAAACTAGATGGTGAGCTAGAGAAACAAATTATAGGTCAAATTGTGTTGTTTATAAAAGAAAAGACTTGAGCATTCGAAATAAGGAGGCAAAATTATTCTCTTACTTAAGGTTGTTTTTTAATAAGAGTTCTCATCGCTCCATCAAGTTGTTCAAATCGTGTATAAATGGGAATGAATTGTGACTATTTGAGATATACAAGGGATAAAAGATGTACCACTTTGGAAAATCCTCACTGGTTAAATGTCAAAACGATAAATATAGTATGGATATGGTAGGTGATGGTATAATCAAGATGTTTAACATATGGAGTATAAATAATGATCAAAGAGGGGTTCGAAGAAAGGACGTGGTAAACTTGGACTTATAGTTGAATTACAAAGAATGCAGTAGCAATTGAGTTTTGTCATGGTGTCCCTCTTGCCAAAATCGATAACATAGTTGGAGTAGATTGAATTGGGCAAGTAGAGTGTAGAACAACCTGGATTTATTATAAAATGAATTTGCAGGCATATGCCCTTCTCACGTGAAATAAATTCAAGTATCAAGAATGAATAGAGAGGAATCAAGATCATTTAAAAGGAGTAGAATCAAGTATGAAGAATGGCGGAATTATGCCTTCTCACATGAAATAAATTCCAATAACAAGAATGAATAGAGAGGAATCAATATCATTTAAAAGGAGTGGAATCAAGTATGAAGAATGGCGGAATTACAGCAATCAACACTCAACCGCATTAGTAAAGGCTGAATTAAAATTTTAATTCAAACAAGTTGTATGGGTTTATTACTATGAATACTACGGTGCAAGCTATATACATAGGTGCAAGATTAGCGAAATAAAGAATGAGACGGTAGAAATCACAAGGATCGAAATAGCAACATCCAATTGAGGTCAGTCAGGAATGTAACCCATAGTAAGCAACATGATTCAAAGATATGATTAATCATGCTAAAACGGGGCCATGGGCACTTTTGAGGATCCATAATACTCTAGAAGTTTGAGATGAAAAAGGAAAATTGAACAAAATTGGAAAGAAGCCAATTTCAAGGATAAGACAAACCCAAAAAAATGAGAAATATTAGAAGAAAAAACTTCGATACGCAAAGCAAGCTCTAATCGCTAAAGTTTGGATACTAAGTAGGATATGTTGAGCAAATGGTCTGGATAAAGAAAACGTATAATAAGAAAGAGATGAGACCAATAAACAAATTAAGATGATCAAAGGGAAACAAGTCAATGGAAAAACGCAAACGAAAATATCATTGGTGTAATATTTTAGTTAAAAGAACAAATGACAAATTATGAAATGTTGGGTAGGGAAAATAGTAATGTGAGGCAGGTCGGACAAAAATGACTATAAGCATAAATAATTCAAGAATCGAGGGTAGTAAAAATCATATATGTTTAAATATTAGTTACATACAAAACGAGCATTTGATATTAGTTCGAAGGCTAGACAAATAGTAAAAATAGATAATTTAAGTTGTGATCAAATGTTTAAGGGCATATCGAATATTGGGATTTGCAAAAAATGGAGTGTACGAGGCATTGACACAAGATTAGGCTACAGAATTATCCATCTACTTGAGGTGGGTATTCGTACAAAAAATGAGCTATTTTTAGGGTACTTTTACACCTGTTTTATGCTCATTTTAATCGTATTTTTAAGGTTTTAATTTGATTTTATTTTGTTTTGCAGGTTTTGAATAATTTTGGAAAAATACAAGGAATTACGAGAAAAAATGGTGGAAAAAGTCAGAAGTTGAAAAATGGGTCGAATTGACTTAAACCGGCCCAGGAATACAAATTACCAGCCCAAAATAAAAAAAAAAAAACCAGCCCAAATGAAACAAAACCGGCCCAGCCCCTGCCCTCCCGTGCGCTGCGCATGACCTCAACATAAACCCCCCTCCCTTTCTTAATTCGCTATCTTTCTCCTCTCGGTGAATCTCAGGAACCCCCAACCCAGAGAACCTGATCCCTTCCCCTGCTCCAACCCACAATTGCCATCCCCATTCTCGACCCCTCACATCTCTCTCTACTCCATCTCTCTCTCTCTTCAACTCACAACACCAGGAAAGCACACCGCGTAGAACGCCACTGATACAGCATAATTTCAGTATTTCTCAATTTTCATTATTTCCTTATTTCAGCTTCCTTATTTTTAGTTGTTTTCTTATTTTATCGTACTGTTAGTTATTAAGTGAGGTGTGAATGAGTGGGTTAGCAGGAAAATAGGAGCTGTAAGCAGTTATAGTCCTGGAACTATCAATGGAAGAAGACAGATTTTGAACGCCATATCTCTCTTTCGAGTATTTCTCTCTGTCTCTTTCTATTCAATTCATCTTTAATCATGCACGATCAGGCAATTATCGAAGCCCTTCTTCTCATTTTCTTGAGTGGCTTCCTTGATCCTGTATCGTTGGTATCAGAGCAAGATCAAGGGGATTTATAATCATCAATCTGGCACCCACAAAAAACCAAACAGCCATGGAAGACACCTTGAAAGCTCTAATTGAAGAGCATAGGAAATGGATGCAGGAGAAAATAGATGCACAAAATCAGAGGCTCGTTGATCAACAAACGCAAATGACTGAACTTCATCGGCAGGTGATGGGTCAAATTCTTGAGCAACTTCAAAATACTGATATGAGAAACAACAATAGAGGAGGCTTTGGTGATCCATTGGTAAGAAATTTTCTCCAATTTAATCCCAAAGTGGAGTTCCCTTGCTTTGATGGTAAGGATCCAAAGGGATGGATAAAGAAATGCACCCGGTACTTCACACTTTGCAAAATTACTGAAGAACAAAAGGTGGATTTAGCTACTTTGCATTTGAAGAGATAAGCCAAAATATGGTTCAACAGTTATATTTTGGGAAGAAGGAATCTCACTTGGGATGGGTTTATATTTGATATAAGGTTGTGGAGGAATTTAACAAGCTGGCTCAATCTGGATCCTTGGATGATGACATAGCTAAGTTTGAGGAGCTTAAGGCTCTCTTATTATTGAGGAACTCTACAATGCATGACTCTTACTTCCTAGAGAGTTTCATTGGTGGATTGTCTGATGCTGTTAAACCTATTGTGAGATCCTTCAAACTTGTTTCAGTCAGTGAGCGTATTGAGTATGCTAGGCAATAGGAAGAAGCAATCCAAGCCCTAAAAGTTCCTCCTAACAAAGTCCCCAAACCCTATACTCAACCCTCAAAGCCTTCCTTGACCTACCCGCAAATGTCCAAGCCACTGTTACCTACCCCATCTCAATCCAAACAACCATTCCAGAATACCAAGACAGCAATCCCAACCTAAAAACCAACCCGATACATCCCTGCAGCTAAAAGGGCTGAAAACATAACTAAGGGTTTATGCTACTTTTGTGACCAACCATTTGAGAAAGGTCATAAATGTTGTAGTAAAGGGAAGCAATTATTTTTGGTGGAAGTTTTGGCTGAGGAGGGCTTCGATAATTGCCTGATCGTGCCTGATTAGAGATGAATTGAGTAGAAAGAGAGAAATATTAGAAAGAGAGATATGGCATTCAAAATCTACCTTCTTCCATTGATAGTTCTAGGACTATAATTGCTTACAACTCCTATTTTTCTGCTAACCCACTCATCCACACCTCACTTAATAACCAACAGTACGATAAAATAAGAAAACAACTAAAAATAAGGAAGCTGAAATAAGGAAATAATGAAAATGAGAAATACTGAAATTATGTTGTATCAAAAGCCTTTGAAATTAAGAAAGATGGTTTCCAGTGGAGTAATGTAGCTACAGAAGCCTTTGAAATTCTAAAGAGAAAAATGTCATCTACTCCAGTGCTTGATTTGCCTGATTTCAGCCTACCCTTTGAGATTGAAACAGATGCATGAAGCTATGGGATAGGGGCAGTATTACAACAAAACAGGCACCCAATTGCCTTTATTAGCAAGAAGTTGGGTCCAAGGTGGCAGAATTTGTCTGTATGTGAGAAGGAGTTGCTGGCTATTATCTTTGCTGTACAAAAATGGGAGCAATGTCTCATTGGAAGGCCGTTTATTATCAAGACAAATCAAAAAAGCCTCAAGCATCTGCTAGAACAGAAAATATCAACACCGTTCCAACAGTTTTAGTTGTCCAAACTGATGGGTTTTGAGTATGAGATCCAGTACAAGAGTGGTACTAAGAACTTGGTCGCTGATGCACTCTCTAGGGTGCAGGGTTCTGAGCTGCTCCTAATGGCCCTCTCTACTATTGACTCTAATCTTTATACCTTAATTGAGGAAAGTTGGTCCAAAGATCCTATTTTGGCTAGCATTATCCAACAAAAACAGCATGATCCCACTGCTTTTCCCAAGTACCAGTTGGTGAGGAGACAGTTACAGAGGAAAGGGAAGTTGGTTATTGGTAATGACCCTCACTTAAAATTGCAGATTTTACAGTGGGTGCATTCATCACCTACTGGGGGTCATTCTAGCAGAGATGCCACCATGAAGAAGCTGAGGCATTTGTTTTTCTGGAAGGGAATGAACAAGGCGCTTCAAAAGTTCATTAGAGAATGTGATATGTCAAGTATGTAATTACAATACTAATGCTCCTTATGGACTTTTACAACCTTTACCTATACCGACTAGGGTATGGAAGGATATTTCCATGGACTTTATTGAAGGTTTGCCTAAGTCCTTGGGAAAAGAAGTTATTTGGGTGGTAGTGCATAGGCTTAGTAAATATGCTCACTTTGTTGCCTTAGCTCACCCTTATTCTACTGAAACTATGGCTCAAGCATATATGGACAATATATTTAGGCTGCATGGTCTCCCAAAAAGCATTGTCAGTGATAGAGACACTATATTTCTGAGCACCTTTTGGCAGAATCTTTTTACTACTTTGGGGGTTGATCTGCATATGTCCTCTACATACCATCCACAGTCTGATGGCTAGATTGAGGTAGTCAACTGGTGTTTGGAGCAATACTTACATGTATGTGTATCCAGGCCCCTAAGGAGTGGCTCAAATGGCTTCCCTTAGCTAAATATTCGTATAACACCTCATTTCACTCTGCTACTTAGTATACTCCCTTCGAGGTTTTATACAATCAACCATCCCCCCTTACACCTTCCTTATCTACCTAGCGAAGCTACCAATACCGCAGTAGATAAATCTATGCAAAGGAGATAGGCCACGATTAGGCAGTTGCAGCAGAATCTACTTAAAGCACAGCACAGAATGAAGTCTTTGGCTGATCATCACAGATCTGAGAAAAAATTCAAAATTGGTGATTGGGTGTGGTTGAAGTTGCAGCCTTATAGGCAGGATAGTTTTTCAAACAGGGGTAATGTGAAGCTGGGACCTAAGTACTTTGGTCCTTTCCTGATCACTGATGCAGTTGGCCAAGTAGCTTATAAGTTAGCTCTTCCTGCTGAAGCTCTTATTCATGCTACTGTGCATGTTTCTCAACTCAAACGTTTTTATGGCCAATTGCCTCATCACCCTTATATTCCTGATTGGTTGAGGGTCCAACATGTTGACATAGTAATGGTACCATACAAGATTTTAGCGAGAAAGATGGTGAAGCAGCAGAATAAGGTTGCTATACAGTATTTCGTACAATGGACAAACCAATCTGAAGGTCAAGCTACCTGGGTTTTTGCAGATGTTTTTGAGAAAAGGTATCCTTAGTTCCAGCAAGAAGATTAGCCTTGAGGAGAAGGCTCTTAAGGGAGGGAGTTTTGATACAACATAATTTCAGTATTTCTCAACTTTCATTATTTCTTTATTTCAGCTTCCTTATTTTTAGTTGTTTTCTTATTCTATCGTACTGTTGGTTATTAAGTGAGGTGTGGATGAGTGGGTTAGTAGGAAAACAGGAGTTGTAAGCAGTTATAGTCTTGGAACTATCAATGGAAGAAGGCAGATTTTGAATGCCATATCTCTCTTTCTAATATTTCTCTCTCTCTCTCTTTCTACTCAATTCATCTCTGATCAGGCACGATCAGGCAATTATCAAAGCCCTCCTTCTTATTTTCTTGAGTGGCTTCCTTGATCCTGTGTCAGCCACCTTGCACCATCACCACCATCCACGCAAGCGGGCAGATCTAAGGGTTGAGATGGAGAAGTGGTTCGGGTATAAATGAAGCTGGCGACACCATTGATGAAGTTTTTAAGTTATGTAATCTTAGGTTAGGTTTAATTTCAGCTTTAGGTTTAGTTTCAATTTTCATCTTTCCAATTGAAATTTCGGGTTAGGGTTTGGATTTTAGTTGGTTTTCGAAATGAGGTTTTAGTCTAGGTTTAGTTTTAAGTTTTTAGATTTCAATTTACAGGCTCTTGTTAGTTTCAATTTAAGATTTGAGGGTTTTGATTTTCGATTTCTTCGACTGTCTTAAGCTTTGTAATTTCGAATTTGGCTAATATTGAGTAGAGGATTATTGCGATTCTGTGTTTGATATTGCACGAACTTTGGCTCAATTATTCCCATTCTCGATTAATTCTAATTAGGGTTCTATGGAATGGTGTTCTGGGTTTGTAGCTGAAGCTGGGATGCCTCCTCTACTTTGGTTGAACTCCAAATTTTGATTTTGAAACATTTTCCAGGTTTGAGTACAATAAGTTGCAAATAACCCCTTCCCCCATGGTTGCAGTTTTCGTGATTATTGGCTTGCTCTAGTTTTGTTTCTCCCTCTCCTGTTTTCTGGTTTTGGTTTATTGGTATGCTTCTTTGCTTTCGTTCACAATCTCTGCCTTGCAGCTGAGTAGTCTGTTTTTGTTGGTCTGGTTGATGAAATTGTATTATGGTTTAGTTGAGTTAATTTGGGTGATTTTCATTTGCTCTGGTCGATTCTCAGAGTAAAAATTAGGTTGATTTTAGGGTCGAGATTGCAATTTCATATTCAGATGAGGATTTGATAATTTTAGGGTTTAATTTCTATTCGTTTTCTTAGTTTCCTCTAATTTCATATCTGCTCACGTTTCATGAATTTGGTTGTGATTGTGTTCTTTTGAGTGTATTTGATAGTTGCAGCTTGGTCTTGCTTAGTCTTGATTGATGTCGAAGTTGCCCTTGTTGTATTTATGAGGTTACTCACACAAGAGGGGGGGGTGAATTGTGTGTGACAAATTTTCGCACTTTTGAAAACACTCGTGGGGAACTGTTTCTGAACAACGTATGGATAGCAGAGAACTGTTCCTGCCAAGCTTTCGCAATGTGTTCGGGTAAGAATGAATGCAAAAATAAGAATGAAGACACAAGATTTTTACGTGGAAAACCACCTCTAGCCCATCTGAGGTGGGAAAACCACGACCTACCTCTGTAGGATTTTCACAAAAATTCTACTAACGGGCTGAACACGTTACAAAAGTAACCCCACGTTACAACTTGCAACAACACGTAATTGTCTACCCTAGACAATCACCCTACGTCCTTAGTTACCTTAAACTTAGGACAACTCTATTCGTTTATACAAACAAAATGAAGACACCTTACTTAGCAACTTCTAATAAAGCAAGTGTAAGGTACAATGAAGTGCCTAGTATGCCAATGAGGAAGACTCAATTTTTGCTCTCTTTTACAGGTTTTTCACTCTGGAAATTTTGCTCACTAAAAACTCACACAATCTGAAAAACCCACACACCAAAACGTTGGCAAAAACTCCTTTTATAGCTTGAAACAAAACGACTAGATGAGAGTTTTTTGTGGCTGCGCTTCTTTCACTACTAACGTGAAATAAAAGCCACATAATCCAGCAGCCAACATCCAGCTTTTTCACAGTCTTAGGACTTTGCTAAAAATAGGAGAAAGAAGATAAAATTTGACTAAGTGAAATCTTATCCAAATCTTATCCCAAAAAATTAGAGATTTTAAGTTTGAAAATCTGTTGGGTTGCAGTTGAAAAATACTTTATCAAGTGGCAAAAATTATCAACCCAAAAATAGAAAAGAATCGTAAAATCTTTTGCCAGACGTTTGCTGAGAACACTCAGGGTGCTTTACCAGGAACTGTTCCCAGTCAGGATCAGGCCCTGTTCCCAGAGTGTCAAAAAGATTTTATTTCAAAAGTGAACATGAAATTGGGATCCTCTCACTGGCATATTAACAGAAGTCTAATAAAGAAAAAATTCTACCAAACCCATGACTTCTTGTTTGATGAAGCAGGTGACTTGCAATGTCAACAACCTTGATACTGCTAAGAACTGTTCCTGAAGCTTGTTCCTGAAACTTCATGTTGTTCTTGGACTTGAAGTATTGCTGTTAGAAACTGTTTCTGGAACTTCAACTGATCGTACAAGCTCTGTGCTTAATCACTATTCTCAACCAATTTTATTAACCAATCAAAGCATAAAAACATTATAAGGACTAATACATTTGTGTTTGACATCATCAAAACCTTACACAAGTTACACAAGGAAAGAGTCAACAATTTCCCCCTTTTTGATGATGGCAAACCAAATGACCAAATCAAATAAGACCAAGGTCAATTAGGCCCAAGTGAAACCATTCAAGCTTTCTTTCCCCCTTTTGACATCATCGAAAAGAACACACAAGTGAGGATAGGAATAAGCAAGAGGGACAAGCATTGCAAATGAACCATTTTATAGCACTACCAAAACGGGATACAACAAGAACAGCCAACCAGAGAAAAAAAACACAGAACTGGAAAAGAAGAAACAGTTCTTAGGAAGGAGCAAATTTGGCAGCTAGGTCTGCTAGGGCCTTGAGAACAGCTTCATGACGCTGGGCGTTGAGGAGCTGTTCTGCAGTGACCACAGCCTTGACTGCAGCAAGTTCTGCTTTTAGCTGGGCTTGATCAGCAACCACAGAGGAGAGAGAATGCGCAGAGAGGGAAGTGGTGCTGGCAGAGAGAGTGGAGGCAGGAACAGGCTCTGGTGGTTGTTCCGAACCCTCACTTCCACCTTTGTTGGACAGAAAGCCACAGCTAACAAGGGTGCAGGTGCCAATTTCATCATTGACTTGGGCGAGCACCTTCTTTTGGAGAACAACTCCCAGCTTCTCTAAGACAAGGCAGAGAAGAAGCCCATAGCCTAGGTCATGATCTTTCGAGGTATTGGCTATACGGGCTATGTGGCTGATCATAAGGGCAGGCAGATTGATTTGAGACCCTGTGTCTAACAGGTCGATCAGACACAGGTCCATGGCATCTGCTCGATTTCGGCCTTGCCCCCGGGGAATGATGTTCTTAATGACAAACCAATAAAGGAGACGGTGAAGAGGAACCATCTCCGCCTTTTGAACATGGCGAGGAATGTCAAGGTCAGGTTTCTGGGCTATTTTTCGGCATAAGGCAAGGAGCTGATCCCTACTTAGTGCCGTTTTGTCCTCTCTGACATAATCCCTAAAACCCTCGGCAGGGACCCCAAGCAAAACACCCAAATCTTCAGCATCAAAGGAAAGTTCATGCCCTTGTACAGTGCTTGTCACCACTCCATTGGCAACCGCGCAATTGGCATAGAATTCTGCCAAATCGGGTACGGAACACCCTAGAGTCCCGTCTGAGAACAGTTCCAGCCACCCCTGCTGATCCAGTTTCTCAAGAAAGGACCCCAGGCCTTGTTCTCTAAGATGCCCAGGCCGAACAATCTTCCCCCTAACTACAGTCTTTTGCAAGAAATGCTCATACGAAGCACTGGGGGGAAGCTTGGTTTTGGATTTTGAGGAAGTAGGGGTGCGAGACGAAGTACCTTGTTCAGGAACTGTTCCTGAAACAGGGTGTTTCGATTTTGGCCTTTTGGTGGAGGCGGCATCAGGAACAGAGACCCTTGAGACCCGTTTCTTGGTCTTTGGAGTAGCGACCTTTTCGGCTGGCAAGGAGTGCTGAACAGCCGGTCCCGTACTTCGAGTGCGTGGCCGCCTTGGGAGGGTGGATTTTGCGGTGGTGCGGGTGGCTGAGGTTTTGACTCGGTTGGAGGTAGGAGGGTCAGAAATTTCAGGAATTGATCGGGTTCGTTTGAATCGAAGGGGCACATCGTCCTCAGAGGTCGATGTGCTGTCAACCCAGAATGGGGGAGGTTCTGGGACAGAGGGGGCTTCTTCGGATTCGAAATCCTCTGGTCTATCCTCATAGCCACTGAAATGCATCCAATCATAGTGTGGCGGTTCGTGGTCTGGTTGGTCAGGAACTGACCCAGTTGTTGGTTCTGGGTTGTCAGGGGTCAGTTCCTCTGACACCGATGGTGCAGGGTCAGACCCCGTCTGACCAATTGCAGGCAGAACCTGGAGTGGTTGTGGCTGGGTTTCATAAAGAACCAACTCCCGATCTTGAGTATTAGGACAAGAATTAAGATCCTCCAAGGTCTCCCCAGTGGGTTGAGGGTTGAAGGATTTTAAAAAGTTATAGACAAAAGGGGTGATGGAGAAAGAGGGTTCATGGGTTTTAACCATGGCGGAGGAGGATGAAGAAGAGGGAAGAAGATCAGCGAGGGAGTAAAAAGATGTTCTTGAAGATCGTTCCCTCAAGGATCGAGGTCTGGAACTCTTGCGCCAGGCAGATCCTCCTCTGGTTCTCGCCATTTATGAGTGAGGGAAGGAGTTCTTGCAAATGGCGGAGCAGTTTCTTGATGAGTGGGGAGGTATGAGTGGATGTAGTGGGAGCAGTTTCTTGATGCGAGTGGAGAGAGAGATAGGGACGCGTGGGGCTTTTAATGGGAGTAAAGAGAAGCCGACGGTTCAAGATTCAAGGCATTGCCTTGGGAAGAGAAAAAGCGAGTGAAGGGTTGGCTGCTTGACTTCTCCTCGTTTCCCCAAAAAAAGAGAAGCGTGCCAGTAAATGAGGGAGGGGTCTGTTCCTCTTGCTTGTTCTCACCACTTAGACACAATATAGGAAAAAAACATAGCAACATGAACAATAGCAGTAGATATCAAGCAGCTATCAGCAATTCATACAGCACACATATGCTTGGTACAGTAAGTTGAGAATATCCACAATATCGGTGGTCAGGGGTCTGTTTCTCGTCAGTCACTGAGGGTGGTCAATTCAGCCTAAGTACTCTTAATCAGGCCCAGCTCCAACCGATTTTTCTCAAACTGATCCCTATGTAAGGCCTTGGTGAAAATATCAGCAATTTGATTCTCAGTAGCACAAAATTGCATTGAAATAAGCCCTTTTTCCACATTGTCTCGCAGAAAATGGTGTCGGATGTCAATGTGTTTGGTCCTCTTATGTTGACAGGGATTTTTGGCAATATTTATTGCACTAGTGTTATCACAAAAGATTGGTATGCATCCTGTGTCAACATGAAAGTCTCTGAGTTGTTGCCTTATCCATAGCAGTTGGGCACAACATGAAACTGCTGCAACATATTCTGCCTCTGCTGTGGACATGGCAACTGAGTGCTGTTTCCTAGTTGCCCATGACACTAAACACGGGCCAAGAAAGTGAGCCATACCTGAAGTACTTTTCCTGTCTACCAGGAATCCTGCATAATCAGCATCTGCATATCCGACTAAATCAATACTGCACTCTCTAGGATACCATAGAACCAGGTCAGAAGTGTTCTTTAAATATCTAAAAATTCGTTTCACAGCCTTTAAATGAGTTTCTTTTGGATTGGACTGAAAACGAGCACATAAACCGACACTAAAGACAATGTCAGGTCTACTAGCAGTTAGGTAAAGGAGCGACCCAATCATCCCTCTATAGGATTTCTCCTCTACTGAGGGACTCCCATCATCCATAACCAATCTGGTAGAGGGTGAAATAGGAGTATCAATTGGTTTTGCCGCTTCCATCCCAAACCGCTTAAGTAGTTCCTTAACATACTTCTGTTGATGAATCATGGTGCCATTAGGAGTTTGTTTAATTTGTAAGCCTAAGAAAAAGTTTAGCTCACCCATCATACTCATCTCAAATTCACTTTTCATCAAGGTTGAAAAACCATCACACAAATCATTGTGTGTTGCACCAAAAATGATATCATCAACATAGACTTGAACAATCAATAAATGTTCCCCCTTGGATTTTAGGAACAAGGTATTGTCTACCTTGCCTCTATGAAAACCATTTTCAATTAAAAAGGTTGACAGGCGTTCATACCAAGCTCTAGGAGCTTGTTTTAAACCATAAAGAGCCTTGTCAAGTTTAAACACATAATCAGGAAATTCTTGACTTTCGAAACCAGGGGGTTGACTTACATACACTTCTTCCTTTAGGTACCCATTGAGAAATGCACTCTTGACGTCCATTTGATATAGCTTAATCCCCATGTGAGCTGCAAATGCTATTAAAATTCGGATAGCTTCAATTCTAGCAACAGGTGCAAAAGTCTCTTCATAGTCAATCCCTTCTTCTTGGTTGTACCCTTGGACCACTAGTCGGGCCTTGTTCCTGGTGATTGTTCCTACCTCATCCAGCTTGTTCTTGAACACCCACTTGGTACCAATGATTGATTTCTCTTTGGGTCGTGGTACAAGATGCCATACTTTATTCCTTTCAAACTGATTCAGTTCTTCTTGCATTGCAATAACCCAGTCCGCATCTGCAAGAGCTTCATTAATATTTTTTGGCTCAATGTAAGAAAGGAAAGCATAGAAAGCACAAAAATTCTTAAGCTTGGATCTGGTTTGCACTCCCTTATTTAAATCTGATAATATCTGGTCAAGAGGGTGTGAACTCTGATGCTTCCAAGGTCTTGGGGTCAGAGGATCCGTTGTCAAACTTTCTACTCTCGCTTGGATGCTTGGTGACGCTGGGTCAGGAACTGTTCCTGAGGAAGCTCCTGGAACTGTTCCTGAGCAAGCTCCTGGAACTGTTCCTGAGCAAGCTCCTGGAACTGTTTCCAAACCAGTTCTCAAATCTGTTCGTGGAGAGTTTGGCTCAGCAGCTTGACTCTGCTCCAGATTAGGTTGGGAATTACTTCCCCCTGTCTGACCATTCTCCATACCATCTTTTCTGCCCGTCTTACCTTCATGTACTACGACATTTTGTTCTTTTCTGGTAAGACCAAGCTCATATTCCTCATCTTGAATATCTTTCTCAAGTAAAGAGTTAGTTTCATCAAACAATACATGAACACTTTCTTCAACACATAAGGTTCTTTTGTTGAACACTTTATAAGCCTTACTGTGTGAAGAGTACCCTAAAAATATGGCTTCATCACTTCTTGGGTCAAACTTTTCCAAGGCATCTTTCCCATTATTATGCACATAACATTTGCAACCAAATACTCTCAAGTGCATAATGTTGGGTTTTCTACCTTTGAAAAGTTCATAGGGTGTCTTATTGAGAATAGGTCGAATCATGCATCTGTTAATAATGTAACATGATGTGTTCAATGCCTCTGCCCAAAAGCTTCTAGAGAGACTACTAGCAATCAACATGGTTCTAGTCATGTCTTCTAGAGTACGGTTCTTACGTTCAACCACCCCATTTTGTTGGGGTGTTCTAGGGGCAGAAAAATTATGCTCAACACCATGCATATTACAATAATCCATAAAACTTGAGTTCTCAAACTCTGTCCCATGATCAGACCTTAGACATACCAAAGAGTGTCCTACTCTCGTTTCAACCTTTTTAAGAAACACAATAAATTTTTCAAATGACTCATCTTTGGTAGCTAAAAACAAGGTCCATGTGAAACGAGAGTAATCATCCACTATTACTAGCACATACCTCTTTCCACCTCTGCTCATGACCCTCATGGGTCCACACAGATCAACATGCAATATTTCTAGAGGACGAGTAGTGCTAACTTTATTTTTTAATTTAAAAGAGGTCCTGACTTGCTTGCCTCTGGCACAAGCATCACATACCTTGTCATCATTGAATTTGATGGAAGGTAGGCCAATCACCAGATCTTTTGAAACCAACTTGTTCAAAAGAGAGAGGCTTGCATGACCTAGTCTTTTGTGCCAGAGTAAGACATCTTCACTTATAGCACTTAGGCAAGTCAGGCTACTTTGGGAAAGGGAAAGAATAGAGACTTTATAAACATTTTTGTGACGCTTCCCCCTCAACACAACATCTCCAGTATTGATATTGACTACCAAGCAATATTTAGCAGAAAATACTACTAAATTATCTTTATCGCATAATTGAGAAACACTTAGCAAGTTATGCTGTAGACCATCAACCAAATACACATTTTCAATTGAGTGGGAAGGTGACTCACCAATCTTGCCTATACCGGTAATGATCCCTGACTTACCGTTTCCAAAGGCCACGCTTCCCCCTTCAGAGGCTGTGAGTGAGAGGAAGTTTGATTTTTCACCGGTCATATGCCTTGAACAACCACTGTCTACATACCACATCTGCTTGTTCCCAAGCTTGTTTCCTAGGTTGTTCCCTCTCACTTTAGCCTACAAAACAGATTACGGGTTAGTTTTGGGAACCCAGATCCACTTGGGTCCCATTCTTTTTGACGAGTAAATCTCATTTTTCTTAACCCATATCTGTTTTACATAAATCATACTTCTTTCTATGGCATTCTTTCTTGACGGGCAAGTATAACGATAGTGACCGGTTTTACCACAGTGATAACAAACAATGTATTCAGGTAAACTTACATACTTCCTATTCACTGGGTAGTCAGCATGCTTAGCCTTAAAGCCTAGACCATTTTTATTCCTATTATGGTGTATGTTCAGCCACTTGAGTGCCGTTGAGGAACTGTTCCATTGCTTGTTCCTGGCAAGGTCTGACTCGGTCTCATTGAGTTTTTCAAGAAGCTGAGCACTCTCTATGGTCAAGTTCTCTATCCTTTGTTTCAGCTGAAGGCACTCTCCTTCCAGATCCTTCATTTTGTTGTTCACTACGTCCAGGTCATGGAATACAATTGCGGTCTGTTCCTCTAGCTCGACTTTTTCCTTTTTAAGGATGTCATTAGCAAACTCAACTACGCTAATGTCTCTTTTTAGCTCAGAACATGTGTCTTTTAGCATGACATTTTCAGTATTTAAAGCATCATATTCATCCATTAGCGTAGTAAGTAATTCCTCAAGCTTAAACTTACTCAGTCCACGTACCTTTCCTTTAAGTTCAGCAAGGCTGTCCATAGGTTCATCCTCAGATTCTGAGTCGCTTCTGGCCATCAGTGCCAGTTCAGCCTCTTCTTCATCTGAGTTCTCATCCTCTTCAGTTGTCTCTCCCCATGCTGCTAACATTGCACGTGAGAACCGCTTGGCAGCCTTGTTTGGGAACTGTTTCCTGCCTTGATGTCGGAACTGTTCCTGAGGTTGTTCCTCTTTCAGCAGGGGACAGTTCTTGACAAAGTGATCACGCTTACCACATTTGAAACATCCCGGGACCTGTTCCTTGTCACTGTTCTTGTTTTTGACAGGATTTTTCTTTTTCGACAGCTCCTTGGATTTTCTGAAGAATTTTTTGAATTTCCGAGTTATTAGGGCCATATCTTCTTCATCCATGTCTGAGTTGTCTTCTTCTAAGACTTTTAAAGCCAGCCCTCTATCTCTCTTGTTTTCTTCCTTTTGCTGCGAGCTCCTTCTGAGTTCATAGGTTTGAAGATTCCCTATGAGCTCATCAAGAGAGATACTTTTCATATCTTTGGCTTCCTGTATTGCGGTCACTTTAGCTTCCCAAGTCTGTGGTAGGAATCTCAGAATCTTCCTTACAAGCTCCTCGGTAGTGAAAGCTTTGCCCAAGGATTTGAGCTCATTGGTAATATGGGTGAATCTGGTGTACATCTCCATAATTGATTCTTTGTCCCCCATTTCAAACAACTCATACTTCCGCATGAGTAGCTCAATCCTCGATTGCTTCACTTGGCTTGTTCCTTCATGCGCTATCTCCAATGCGTCCCAAATTTGCTTGGCAGTTTCACACTCACAGATGCGTGAGTATTCATCAGGTCCAAGGCCAAAGTACAACAGTTTTTTGGCCTTGGCATTTTTCTCCATTTTCTTGAAGTCTTCAGCATTGAATTCTTCAGGTGTTTTGGGAACAGTTTCTCCTCTTTCATTAGCCTTTGTGGGAACAAGCGCACCTCCTTTGATAATCAACCACAGCTCATAGTCATCCGCTTGGATATAATTTTCCATGCGGTTTTTCCACCGGCTGTAGTGTTGCCCATTGAAATACGGAGGTCGAGTCACTGACTGTCCTTCAAGCATGCCTTGTGGAGTACTCATTTTTTGGATCTCTCAAGAGGTTAATCTTTGTAATTGAGAACCTGCTCTGATACCACTTGTTGTATTTATGAGGTTACTCACACAAGAGGGGGGGTGAATTGTGTGTGACAAATTTTCGCACTTTTGAAAACACTCGTGGGGAACTGTTTCTGAACAACGTATGGATAGCAGGGAACTGTTCCTGCCAAGCTTTCGCAATGTGTTCGGGTAAGAATGAAT
>JACYFF010003369.1:64195483-64236460 GCA_017589665.1 Selenicereus undatus
ATATATATATATATATATATATATATATATATATATTCCTGAAGTTCTCCCTTTAGAACCCACATTGCTAACTTAGTGCTTCTGGTGAAGGAAGTACTCTCAAAGATATTTACAACGTCCCTTGTTAACTGCACTAATGAATTTGTGTCATTCTATTTTATGTAATTCAGCAACATGTTGTGCATTTGTTTCAGGGTATTTAAATTCGTAATACTATAACTATGTTTTTATAGCATGTGAGTGTTGTATGAACATGTTTCAATTTCTAAGTGAAATCGTATAAAAGTGTTTCTATGTAACCTTGGATTTTTTATTCCATTTTATTTATTTAGTTACATATATATTCATATTTATGTGGTTAAATTTTTTTATTTAATATGATTTCGGTTGACCTAGTATGCTTGTGCTCGTAGTGTTTACTCTTTGGTTGCCATTAGTAGATTAGTGGAATGGTTTGTGATAGAGTGGTTAGGCACCCATAAAGGTTCCTAAAGGTTATGGGTTTGAGGCTTGGTATTCTTATTCTTTTTTAGTTTTTTTAAAAAAAAAGAAAAAAGGGGAGGGAAATTGTGGGGGGCCGTGAGGAGTACCGGGAAGGGGGGAAGGGGAAGAGAAACCCTAGCCTCCTTAAATTTTTTTTTTCCCTCTCTTTTCCTTCTCTATCTCTCACGCCACTCTCCATCTTTTATCTCTCTCCCTCTCCCTCTCTCCCTCACTCATGTCCCGTCACTGCCACCTAGCACCCCCCATTCTTCACCCTGCACTGCCCCACTTTCCCCCTCATGGTTTGCCTTAGATTTTGGAGTAAGAAGGGAATCATCATTTTTCAAAAACTGACTAAATGTAAGCTTTAGTGACGTTTCTGTTTTCGTTGGTTAAAGTTTTTACCTTTGGCTTGATTTGGGTTGGTTAGAGGACTTAGGAATTATTAGTATGGACGTAGGTAGATGGGCGACCCGTCGTAGTAGAAAACCCGAACCAAAAGAAGCTGTTTGAACGAGGACAAAGTGGCCAGAACACCTCTGATTTGGGTCTAAACATAATCGTTTTTAACAATTCGACCCATGATAGTGGACTAATCCAAAAATTATGAAAATTTTATGGTAATTAGGTCAGAATGTGCTACGCAATTTGGTTTTTGAATCAAGATAATCAAAGTAGTATAGAGTGAGTTATGATAGAGTTACTAAAGGATGCCCAGATCTTGAGGAAAACAACCCAGTTCTAGGCAGATTAGGGAAAAGCACCAAACATAGGAATTATAGAGGATGGATTGGCCTTTCTAGAATAGGCAATAATTTGGAGTTTTGACGTCCAGAACTAGAGATATGGGCTCTGAAAGTTAACTCCAGATTCTGACCGAATCTAGATTTGGGTGTAGGTAGATTTGGAAATTCCTAAGGGTGTCTAAAAATTGTAGAAAAATTATTATAAGCGGGGAATGGGCTTTATGTAAGATTTGGACTAAGTGAGGATGCTACTTTGGTCCAAGTGCTGATTATTAGGCCCAATTGAGAAACTAAGGCCTTAATTGTACGAATTTCAGGTAACAATCATGCCCTAACCCTTACCTAATTTTCGACTGAACGTGGAATGAAATAGTGTGTGGTGTGTGTTGGGCTATCTTGCTATGTTAGTGTGTGTTGGGAATTTGAACTGATTGTGTTGCAAAGAAAAACATATATATTGTGGGAATTTATTTGCGAAGTGTGATTTATGAGCATGTATATAGGCTGGTTGAATGTATTTGGTGTTGATGTTTTGAGGATTTTTCCCAAGTAAATGTGAGATAAAATATTTTTTGTGGCATGTGTTGAATTGTTTTGCTAAGCCTGTGAGTGCGTGGGTTACTAGATTGATTATGTTGCAAAAATAATGTAGAATTGTTTGGGAACAGAATGGGTTGGATTGGGTTGCGTATGTTGTTTAAAGATCAAGGTTAACTATGAATGAGTAAGTAACTGGCTACATGGGTGAGACTGAAAAGTTATGGCTAGAGGTAACCGTCTGAATTGACGGTAGGCCATGATATAGTTATCGATAACCGTCCGAATTGACGGTAGGCCATGATATGGTTACCGGTAACCGTCCGAATTGACGGTAGGTCAGGTTATGAATAGCAGTAACCGTCCAAGTTGACAGTAGGCTATGTTATGGTCAGCGATAACCATCCAAGTACACAGTAGGCCAAGGTGTGGTTAAGCGGCTTCGGTATGACTGTGTGCATCTCCTAAGAATGTATGAGTGTGGTATGTTTGTCTTTCCTACCCCTAAAATGTTTTAAAAATGAATTTGTGTGCGTGTTTTGACTATTAGGAGTGATTGTTATTGAGTTTAGTTCATTTTTTAAAATGTTTTGTTTTCAGGTGAACTACACGAGCATCGGATGGGAGTTCCAATTAATGCAAGGCCGCGAAATAAAATTTTGTTGAGTTCACTTAGTTTATATTTAGACTTGTTTAAGAATTGTGATTCAGGTTGTACTTTGTTATATTGTTGACAGACTCAGAATGATGTTATGGAGTGAGGATACAGTTGTATTAGAGTTTTCATTGATACTCAGCTTGGTAATTCCAATAAGGAAATACAACAGTAACACCCCACTTAGGTTTTCCACTGCCACGTAGATTAATATTAGTAATAAAGAAGAAATTAGAAATTTGGGGGTGTTATAGTTTTATATGAGATTATGTCTGAAGTTTTGAGGATGTAATTTTGCAACTTGTTACTCTCAATTCATTTTATATTTTGTGAATATGTTTTTATATTATGTTTCACGTTATTATATAAATATATTTTATATAATGATAACAATTTTTGGTTGGTTATACAATTGTGTATTATATGTTATTAAATAGAGAATTAAAATGATAAATGTTATGTAAATTCAGTTTGTATAATGTGCCTTCATGTAAATTTATTTTGCCGAATTAAGTTGAATATTTTTGTGATAATTAGTTGCCAATATGTCAACTAGTCTAACAATTTTGTGTGCGCCATAAGTTTTATAGAAAAATGTGGCTATTAAACTATAGAAATTTCTAATTCACAATTGTATGTGATAATTAAGAGTTCAACAAATTTTCAAACGTATGATATAAATGATGAAGTTCTTAGATGGTTTAATTATTTAGAAATATGCCCACTGTTCAATTTCTTTATATTATTCTAGATATGGCAACCAAGAACATGGTCGATGGTTTGTCAACTAATTGAAAATTGGATGGGACTAAGCATGACATCTGACATTTTGAAGGTTTAATTCCTTCTGAAATAAGGAGATGTATTAGGACACCTAATGAGTTTTACGTCTACTCTAGCAGACGAAGATAAGCATGGCAAGGATGTCACTACTAGTAAACAGTATCAACATAGCCTATTGGCATACCAAGGCTAGTTCAAAAACGATCGATCAGCACACTATATTATGTTGTGTTGTATGCAGGATTATTTGATAGGAGAATCATGAGTGCTTCCTTATTGCTGAGGACATGTGGGATCAACTTAAGATTAGGTTCAGCTAGATATCCGCAACAAGGTTGTGTACCTCGCATTTAAAGTGGATGCATATTTTATTGACTCCATTGATAGTATCCCCAAACACCTACAATCCATGAGTACCATCGTTCGTGATCATAAGGCATCGTTCGTGATCATAAGGCTACTGGGCGAGAGATCTCTATGGAAAAACAAGTGCTGAATGTGATTTGAACTCTCCCATATGATATTGATAATTGGACCCATATGATATTGATAATTGGAGGTGCCTTAAGCTTATTATGACCACATAAACACTTTCAGGGTGATCTTAAAACATCTCAAAATTGAAAAAGATCATTTAAAGTTGCTCACCTCCTCCAATGTGGCTTTTATTACTAGAGAAAATAGAGTCAAGGGCAACACACACTATCGAGTTCAACAGCCCAAGGAGGGTGTTCACCCCTTTTAGAGTTATAAGACAAAATGCGGTTTTGCCAACAAGCAAAAGGCTTAGGGCAATAGGAAGAAAAATATAATATGTATGTAATGCTATAACAATGGAAAGAAGGGACAGTTCGTTCGGAATTATCCCCGACCATGGTAAATTTCTCTTTTCACTAAAACTCCTAAATCATAGGTGTGTTCCCATGTATTTTGTTACTAACTCTCTTCTTTAATGGATTATAGATACGGCAACAACCAAAAACATAGTTAAGCATAACGTTGAATTTATGTAATTTCATCGCTACCCGATGGGTTCATAGACTATAGTACTATGGAACGATAATGAGAAAGATATCCTTCGCATAGGGACATACTAGCTCAAGCTCCATAGAAGAAGCAAGTTGCTTCTTCATGATGCTCTCTATGCACTAGAGGTGTGATGTTCCCTTACGTCTTTTGTTTCTTTAATGACGTTAGTTTTCCTTTTGGCTTTTGTACTTATGGTTTAGATATTTCTCATAAGGGAAATTTGCTTGTCTATACAACATTGAAATGAGATTTCATTGTTTTGAATTTGGACGATATTTATAATAATACATCTTCGGTTTTAGTTTCATATTTTGGCTCTAATTTTAAATCTATTAAGTGGCACACTCAACTCCATCATGTTTGCTAAGATGAAATGAGAAAGCTAGCTAAAAATGGCGCTTTAGGCCAAATGTGACCCATGTCTAGCTAGAAAAGTAACCATATATCCTTTTGATAAGGCTTTAAGGGCTCTGAGTCCCTTAGAGTTAATCCATTTTGACATTTGCACTCCTATAAATGAGAGAACATGTGATCGGGCCAAATATTTCATTATTTTATGGGTAATTAATCACAATATAGGCATGTATGCCTATTATCTCACCACAGGCAGTATGCATGTTCAATCACTTTGTTATAGAAGTGAAGACTCAATTCGAATCAAAAGTTAAAATTCTTCGAACCGATTAAAGTCATGAATATCTCTTTGGCATGTTCAAAGAGTTCTATGAGAAAAAGGGTATACGAAGGCAGTTGTCGATTTCACACACTCTACATCAAAATAGTGTTGTAGAGCATAGGAATTAGGCATTGCTTGATATAATGAAGTCAATGATGACACATGCTAACCTCCCAATTAGTTTTTGGACGATTATGCTGCTTACGACAACTTATACTGTTAACATTATGCCAACATAGAGTGTATCTCCAACTCTGTGTGAGCTATAACATGGTAAAAGGTGGTACTTGAATCAGTTATGCCCATGGAGTTCAAGTAGCTATATGTATAACCCAACCCACAAACATGGAAAACTTGGTTACAAGGGCTGCCAAGATGGTATTCATAAAGTATCTACGTGAAATACGGGGAACAATCAAACCAGGCACGATGAAAATTGATCTTGTAATGTCTATTTTCTTGAGAAAGAGTTACCAAGTGTTGGTAAAAAAAGGACCTGGAATTGTCTAAGTTATAACAAGACATTCAACCATCTTCTAGTGACACGAAGGATTTGAATTCTTCTAAACTTACCAAGGATGGTACACCTCTTATATCCAACAAGAATGGTGGAGGTTTGTCCGCTTAACAGAATGAGATTCATCACAAATCTCTAATTTTAAGGAAGAATCAACTTGAGAATAAGGTGTTTCCTGAATCACCAAGTCTTGAACATAGGGTTAGTCAACATGTTCGAGGATCCCACATCTCAAAAGGATAGTAGGAGTGGTTCTCCACATAGGTCCCACACCTTTGTAAGAGAAAGGGGAAAGGATTCCTTATCCAGGCAAACAAATGATGAAGGTCCTCGAATCTAAAGCAGTGAATGTGGAAGAACTATTACGCAATATTTCCAAATCAAAGTGGAAATATTGTTGTGGACACCATTAGAACTAAAGGGCCTTCTCTTTCCAAAAGGCGGTTGATTCACCCAATCACAAAAAATGGATGGATGATGGATGAGATGATTCAATGCCAAGAAATAAGGTTTGGGAACCCAATGATCTTCTACCTTGACATAATTCAATTGGATTCTTTATGATAGAATGTTGGGCAGATGGACCGATCGATAAGTTCAAGACCCATCTAGTGGCCGAAGGGTTTGCCTAAATTGAAGGTATAGATAACGGACTTTTTCTTCTATGATGGGATTTTCCTCTACCAACATACTTCTAGCCTTAGTTGCTTATTTAGGCTTAGATTTATTTCAAATGGACGTAAAATGTGTTTAACACAATGGTAACCTTGAGGAAGAGATCTATATGGAGTGACCCATTGGTTTTGTATCAAAGGGTCAAGAGGACAAGGTACGTCATCTTAAAAGGTCTATATATGATCTTTAGCAGTCTTCTAAATCTTAGTACTTTAGATTTCATAGCCATTCTTCTTTTGGCTTATCCATGGTTTCAGGAGGCCATTATGCATATGTTAAGAGAACAATTAGGGATCATGTTTCACACCCTTTATCTGGATAACATACTTTTGGCTAGGAATAACTTCGAGATAATAGAAGCCACTAAGCAATGGTTATCCTCTGTCTTTGAGATAAGAGACATAGCTGAAGTTAGGTATTTCTTAGGTGTAAAAATCATTCGAAACCATCCCAAAAGCTCCTTAGTTTGTACAAGGAACGGTAGATTGAAAAGCTCTTGGAATTTTTGGGACATAGTTCCAAACTTGTATTCACTCCAATTAAGAAGAGAGTCTAACCTTAAGTCATGATCAATGTCCTAAAATGGATTATTAAAAAGAGAAAATTAGTTACGTTTCTTGTGCTAGTGCCATAGGAAGCTTGATATTTGTCATGTCATATATATGGCTTAGCATTTTCGATTAGTTTGGTAAGTCACAATCAGAGTAACCAAGGGTCTGCACATTAGTAAGCCATTAAGAGAATCATATGCCACCTTCATGGTACCACTAACTTGGTCCTTTTTGTTAGGGACTTACGGCTGAGAGGACATTTGAATGCTGATTGAGGTGGTGACCTAAATGAGTTTAGGTTAACTTTAGAATATGTCTTCACCCTAGGTGAGGGAGTCATATCATGGTGCAATAAGAAGGAGGATTACATAGTATCATTGACTCTAGAGGTAGAGTACATTATTGGTTGCCTTAATACTCAAGAGGAAATATGGCTTTGGAATTGTCTTCAGGATCTTAATGTCATTCTTAGGGTTGATGATCCTATTGAAATGTTATGCAATAATACTATTGTCGTTTGTTTTTGCATCGATTGAAAAATCCATTAGAAGGCTAAACACATTAAGAGGTTATCATTTTATATGAAATGCTCTAAACACATTATTGGTTGCCTTAATACTCAAGAGGAAATATGGCTTTGGAATTGTCTTCAGGATCTTAATGTCATTCTTAGGGTTGATGATCCTATTGAAATGTTATGCGATAATACTATTGTTGTTTGTTTTTGCATCGATTGAAAAATCCATTAGAAGGCTAAACACATTAAGAGGTTATCATTTTATATGAAATGCTCTAAAGACAATGCAGGTTGTCATTAAGTATATACCCAACAACAAGATGATTGTTGATCCATTGACTAAACCTATTCATGGATATGCTTTCAAATCTCATATGATGAGTCTAAGGCTTCACAAGATTTAGTTCTTGGATGTATCTTGTTATTTGATGGACATATTTCTTTTGAAATGAGCATTTACGCAATAAAGATTGATGTTTCCTTTTCCTAATGTTCATGATTTATTATCATGTGTTAGGCATATTGAAATGTCAAAAACTTTTAATTGGCCTAGTCATACAGGTAATCGTCCTAACTTTTGAATGGCTAGCATGATGAGACTAAGTCATATTAGTGCTAGGTGTGTAATAGTGATTCATCATACTAATAGTGTATGAATGATGCATTATAGTTGCCTTGGTAAGTCAAAGATAATACCCTAGGAAGTCAAATATAAAATATCTATTTTCTTATGTAAGGCCTAAAATCTGAATCTTAAGTGTCAAGATTAACATTTAG
This sequence comes from Selenicereus undatus, assembly GCA_017589665.1. Classification (NCBI taxonomy): domain Eukaryota; kingdom Viridiplantae; phylum Streptophyta; class Magnoliopsida; order Caryophyllales; family Cactaceae; genus Selenicereus; species Selenicereus undatus. The sequence goes on from JACYFF010003369.1 coordinate 64,203,430, forward strand.
CATATTGATCTAGTGGCTTAGGTCAGATTTTTCGGTACATTCCAAATTGGCAATTCACAACGTATAATAGAGTAACATGCCATGACATATTTTATATTATGTGTGCTTATAAGACTACCAATATTTGGAGTGATAATTAACTCCCGTACTTTATCACTTTATGATCCTATGTACAACCCTTTACCTTAAAGCTATGATATAAAGTCGAACCTTGATGTTGCTACCTTAATGTGTTTCTTAAGGGTTAAGATGACATGGGTCAATAAAGAACATTAGGAAAGCAGTTAAGCTATGAAGGAATATTATGAGTGTTTAAGGAAAAATCTATCCATTTTCGTCACATCAGCTCAGGTTCTTGTATTGGTATATATAATCATATGGTGTATCGTTTAGCATGAAGGGACTTAATATAACACTATTGATTACTTTTTGGTTACACACCTTATTCTTGGTATAAAGCTTAAAGAGTTATGATTTACAAAGAGAGATGTGACTTATGGTTCATGTACCCAGGTGAAGGTTGCTAGCTGGCCTAGGATACTAAATGCAGATGGTTAGCAACCCACCTTAGTGGTTGGCAGTTAATAGGACCCTAACATATTTAATGGGAGGGTTAGGGGTTCAATCAGGAAGTAGTTGCAGAACCCTCGATGTACTCTCTATATCTCCATCTCTTTTACTGTTATCTTTCCATTGCCTAAGGCTAGGGTTTGAGCCATGAAATCAATGGTGATTCCAGTAGCCATTGCTTAATCATCTGTTTCAGTTCGTTGGCAATTCTTGGGCAATTAGATTCTTTGCTTCTGCACCAAAAGTTCAGTCCTTTAATTACCTACAATCCTAAACTGCAATCCGTATGTCATGTTTGCATGCAGGTAGTACTTTCTTCTGGGAAGAGACAACATTTGCTTACTTCTGATTGTTAAGCTATATTACCTTCCTCTGTTATATTGTGCTTGTATTTCATAGCTTCAGCAACTTGTCTTTTTAATTTATCTTAGTCATTCCTTGCTATGTGGCCTTAATTTTTCCCATTAAATGTTTTTATAAAATCTTTCTTGTACAAAATATTTTCACAAAATCCTTTTTGTGTGTCTCTTGGAATCAGCCACTTTACCAGTAGGAATGCCAGCAGAGGTAAGGTTGCCTACAGCTGGATCTCCCCAGACCCCGCGAAAGCGGGACCCACACTGGGAGGTGTTGTTGTTGTTGCTGCAAGGGCAACAACTGCATAGGTTGGAGACTTTAAGGTAGAGCCGGCAAGAGACATTTGAGGGTGAAGATCAGGCTTGAGGTTGTCAATGGATCTTGTAAGAACCATAATGAAGCTTCTTGAGAGTTCAAATGATGGAGTCAATGCGATAATATGGAGAAGTGAGTTTGGGAAGAATTACAGTATATTTAACATTTGCCCTAATGCAATTATGGAGCAACTAATAACTATAAGTGCGATCTGTTGAAAAAGATTCAATGTCTAGGGTCAAGGAATCATTTGATGTAGTTTCTCAAGGTTTAAATAGTAGTAATGATAAAAAAAAAAAAACAAAAGGATAGATACAATCTATTACATTGTCTACCATATTGAAAAGCAAAAGGAAATCACTGACATCCTTAATGCTAAAAGTGCAATGACTTATGCTATATCCAAATTATCAAATATGGGTTACGGTAACTCTAACGAGAAGGATTCCAGAAGGAACAAGATAGAACGATCTTGTGAATGCCGTAAATCAAAGGCCGCACTATTTATCAATGTTTTAAACTTTTTTCGATTTGTATTCTCTTTCCTTGCCTATTTTCAACTCTCTTATTCCACATTCTTGTCTCTACTTGATTCCATTCATAATTTTGTTTGACCTAGAACAATTCTTAGAGATTAAGTTTTATTTAATAGCCTTTTGAAATCAAGAGAAGGATATTGACTATTTTCATTTCTTGTAGGATGATGCATTATGTAGTTTGAAAATTCTAGTAGGATTCCATATCTTGGGGTAGAGCTCTAAAATTTTTATAGAACTCTAGTAACATCATTAAGAAATGACATATTCATTTTGTCCAAATTATAAGGTTCAAAATTTGTAGAAGATCCTTGAAACCCTTGACACTAAGAGAGCTCTACTTTAGAGTGTTGTTGGCTTGGGCTGCATTAGGGTCAGTTCATATTCAGTATTTTGGAGGAGCAGTTAACAAGTTAAAGTAGGTAGGCACAGGAAAGGAGCATGTTGGGAACTATTTGGAGTAGGGAGAAGTAGGCTCGAGTGTTTTAGAGCGTAATTGTAATGCAAAGATTATACGACGGAAGATTTGCACACAACTGTAATGCATTATGGAATATGTTTATGATAGCCATTTGCAAGTAGACAAATGCACTTGGTTACAACAAAAAGTTACATGTAGGATGTCATTAGTTGTTTGTCAATGAAATAATAATAGTTATAGCATTCCTACATTCTTTAATTACTTGTTTATTTTGCATATCGTACAGCCCAGAGTTGGCGATTTTGAATGTTTGTTGGTCTTCGTAAAATTAGAATATCCTTTTTTTTCATGTGTTTGGATGATGCTGTGTAGTGATCAACATGATATAATTATGCCAATTTGTTGTTCTTTATTTACCTGAGGCGCTCTCGACCATAAAACGTAGCAAAGAGTGGCAGAAATTAAAAATCTCTTTATCTCCAATAGGTGGCGTGGATTTTTGAAATATTGAACATAATAACAAACTCATCTTTTCATCTATAGGGCAAAATATCCAATGGTGTCTGAATATACTAAATCAATCAAATAGTATTTCCCTAATCATAGTGCAAAAGGTGATAGTAAGAATTATTTGAACTAAGATTTAGCGATTTCGCAAAGTCAATCTCACGTTATAACAAGTATGTTTTACTAATTATCCATCTCAGCTCACATTACAATTGTGCCCATTACTTCATCTTTTTTAAATTTCTCATTCACATTTTTTAAAGAAATTATTTTTTTAAAAAAAATTTACTCTTTGTCTTCCCGACGGAGATTGTGTCTTGGCAATGGTTGTCTTTTTTTTTTTGGTTTATTCAGAAAACCTTTTATTTTTGTTTGTGGTTTTAAGCATTTTGGAGGGGTTAGAGTGATTTGAATTGGGTTGAGAAAGAAATTAATAGGTTGGAGCAAGTTAAAGAGATTTTTGAGATGAAGTAAGCCAGAGAGGATTGGGGCTAAACCAAAGAGCTATGCTTCGTTTCACCTGTCTATTCCGTTCATTGATCAGCAAATATATACAACCTACAGTTTACACCCTAGTGAAATAAGGAAGGTTGATAACTTGAAGATATTATCTTCTACTTGCAAATATTAACTAATGCCATTAAAAGATATTATACAATATTACAATCTTATCAACGAAATCTTATCGTAATACTCCCCCTAAAGTGGGAGCATGAGAATCAATCATTCCCAACTTGCCTCGTAGAAAGATGAATTGTTTTCGTCCCAGGGCCTTGGTAAAAATATATGTTTGTTGCTGTGTGGTGTGAATGTAGGAGAATGTAAGATGACCGACAACTAATCGTTGCCGTACAAAGTGGCAATCAACCTCAATATACTCGGTGCGCTCACGAAACACCGGATTTTTAGCAATGTGAAGTGTCGCTTGACTATCACAGGAGAGTTGCGTAGCTGATGTGTGAAACACCCCAAGGGAAGCAAGTAACGCTTTGAGCCATATAAATTCACTGGCAGTCGCAACCATAGAACGATACTCAGCTTCAGTAGATGATCGGCAAACAATAGTTTGTTTCTTGGTCTTCCAAGAAATGGGAGATCCACCCAGTGTGACTAAGTATCCAGTAATGAATCATCTGGTAATGGGACATGCACCCTAGTCGGCATCACAATAAGCCCGAATGTGAAGATCACAATTAGATCGAAGTAAGATATCATAGTGTGGAGTACCTTTCAGGTATCGAAGTGCTCGATGAGCAGCCTCCATATGTTCTTCTTTGGGATCCTGCATAAACTGAGATAAGATATGAACAGCATAGCAAAGTTCTGGACGAGTGATGGTAAGATAAATAAGACGGCCAACCATGTGACGATATTGGTGAGGATCCGATAATGTGCGGCCTTTACCTAAGGGAAGCTTATGGTTTTCCTCCATGGGAAATGAAAAGGGCTTACTTCCCTAGAGTCCACTTTCCTCAACTATTTCACGTGCATATTTGTGCTGGCAGAGAAAAAGCCCTCGTGATCTTCTGGCAACTTCAATACCCAAAAAATATTTTAAAGGACTGAGGTCTTTAATCCGAAAGTAGTCATTCAAATAGGCTTTGAACTCACCACAGGCTAGTGATTCATTACCAGCCAGAATAATATCGTCAACATATACTAAAAGAGCCAAGAACACTGCACTTTTCTGGTACGTAAATAGGGAATAATCGGCATAAGATCTCATAAATCCAGAAGTGGTAAGTGTGGAAGAGAGCTTGGCAAACCATTCACAAGGCGCCTGGTGTAATACATAAAGATATTTACGTAGCTTGCATACTTTGGAAGGAGGTCTGGTAGTAAAACCGGGTAGCAATCTCACGTAGACTTCTTCTTCGAGGTCGCTATGAAGGAACGCATTGTTGACATCCATCTGATGTATCTAACAAGATTCTTACACTAGATAACTTAGCTACTAAACCAAAAGTTTCAGTGAAATCAAAACCTCAAGGTGCTGGTCCCCTCTGACGACCAGTTGAGCCTTGAAACGTTCAATGGTACCATCGAACTTATATTTTACCTTATAAACCCACTTACAACTGATTGGCTTCTTCCCCGGAGGTAGATCCTCAATAGTCCAGGTTTTGTTTTCTTCTAAGGCACGAATTTCTTTAGACATGGCTTGCCACCAACGATAGTCCTTTACAGCTTCATAGTAGTACCTAGGCTAGCGGCCAGAAAGGCCTTATGATTATCCGAAAAATTATTGCAAGAGATATAATTGACAAGGAGATAAGGAGTACCTAAAGAGTCTAGTGGAGGAGAGGAGTCAGAATCTTGCACATTATAGTAGAAATAGTCATCTAGATGAGATAGGGCCCGTCTGGCTCTCGTAGGCTGATCATGGACTGTTGAATGGGGCCGATCCTGAGATGTATCGCTCCCCTTTACTGAGGACGACCCACAATCAGGCAATCCAATGGTTGCGTCAGTTGGTTCGGAGGTGATGATCAACCCAGGCCCACTAGGTGTTACAAGTTGGACCATTGCAGGAGGCAACCCAGGGTTAGTGGGCTGATCTGCTAGTACTAGAGTCTGGTCCGTATACCTCATTTGGGGTACGATGTCAATAGGCCGAGGGGGGTAAACATTGGGCCCGCCTTCCTGGTCCACTGCTATGATTTGTTCGGGAGTCCCATGACCACTATTTTTAGCTTCAAAGATTCTCCAATTATCCAAACACATATCATTGATTTCTTTAACTTGCCCAAGCAGTCGATCCTTTTTAGGCTGGCCATTTTTATGAGTGGAAAAGGGAAATATTGTTTCAAAGTACGTCCCATTGCGGCTAACCACAATTTCATGAGTCTCCAAACCTTAAACCTTCCACCCCTTCTTTCCAAAAGGATAAGCTAAGAAGATGCATTTACGGCTTCGAGGAGCAAATTTATCCTTAAGCCTTGGTTTAAAATGCACATAGCGTAGACATTCAAACATTTTAATATGATCATAGGAGGGGATAGCATTGAACAAAACTTCGTAGGGGGTTTTCCCATGTAAGAGTTCGCTAGGAGTTCTATTAATCAAATATGCTGCCGTTAGAACACTTTCCCCCCAAAAATCAATAGGCAAATGAGCTTGAAAACATAGAGCCCTAGCAACATTGAAGATATGCCTATGTTTTCTTTTGACTTGCCCATTCTGCTAAGGCGTCTCCCGATAACTTGTGTGATGCACAATTCCTTTTAGGTGATAAAATTGTTTCATAGGCCTAGAAACAAATTCTAATCCATTATCACTTCAAATTATTTTCACATCTCTTCCAAATTGTGTTTTGACCATAATCACAAAGTTTTACAACAAACATGAGGCTTCCCCTTTTTCCCTCATTAAGTATACCCATGTGGCCCGACTAGCATCATCCACAATCATAAGAAAATATTGCGCACCACATAAAAATGGAATTTTATATGCTCCCCAAATATCATAATGTAGTAATCCAAATAGTTTAGTTTTATGACTATCATTAGCAACAAATTGAGTTCGTGTTTACCTAGCACAAAAACAAATATCACATGGTTCTTTATTTCCGGTACAACTAATATTAAAACTCTTAGGTAACAAGGACAGAACTTGATTTGAAGGGTGTCCTAAACGCCCATGCCATAGATCGTGAGAGCCTAACACATTCACTCGAGCTGTTGTTGACGTGAGCTTGTCAACGTAATAGACTCCTCCTTGCATTCGACCCACTTCAATCTGGCTCTTCGTGATACAGTCCTGTATAATACACAAATCCTCGTCAAATATCACAATACAATGCATTTCTCAAATTAATTAAGCTACAGAGACAAGATTGCATGAAAAATTAGGCACGTAAGGGACTTTATCCAACTTTATATTGGAGTTTAAGCTTGTACTGCCTTCGATGCTTGCCACCACTTTCACTCCATTGGCAAATTTACCAGAATAAGACTTACAGGTGACTTGATTTTAAGGCATTGCAATTCCCCGGTCATATGTCCGGGTGGCCCGGAATCTATGATCCAAGATGACTTACCTTGCAATTTTTCATATTCAGGTTTAGACGGTTCGATTAAGCTAAGCAACCGCTGGACTTGTTCGCTGGTGAGCCCGGGCTACACAATATTACTTTGGTCCTCATGACTGGTGGTCTGTATCGACGGCTACTGTCCGGATGCGTCTTGCCCAGCTGCCCAGTATGCTATCTCTTGCCCAGTTCCTCAGCCACAACCGCCAACAAAGCTACTAGTCGTCTGACCTCCTCGCGAACCTCTGCTCCGATTTTGGCCCCTTCTGCGGACGCCCCAACCGGGTGGGTATCCTACGAGTTCATAGAAGTTTGTGTCATCTTGGCCGAACTTACGGCAGTGCTTATAGGTTCCTCTTTCTTCTCACGTCTTGCTATGATTAGCGGCATAGGCAGTCGCTGTTTCGGATCGGTCTTCACGACCCACCATAAGCTTTCGATGTTGTTCTTCTTGGATAATAATGTTGAAAATTTTCTCCTAAGACGGGAGTGGTTCCGTGGCAAGAATTTGGCCATGAATTTGTGAATAAAGATCATCATGTAGGCCAAAAAGAAATTGATAAGATTTCTCGGCCTCAAACATTTGTCGGATCCTTGATTCTATATTGCATTCACAACCTTTGCATGTACATGTAGGTATTTTAACATGGTTTTCAAGTTCACTCCCAAGCCCTCTTAGCTTAGAATAGCACTCTACCACTGTCATGCCTCCCTGTCTACACTCTGCTATACTTGCTTTTAACTGATAGATTTTAGGTGCGCTTGCCATACTGTATCTCTTATGTAGGTCTTCCCACATTGATTTTGCCGTATCGGCGTATGCTATACTCGGTCGTAGCTTTCGATCGATGACGTTTAACAACCATGAACAAACCATTGAGTTTACCATTTTCCAAGCATGGCATTCGGTAAAAATCACCCTCCTTGATTTCGAGTTTTGTCAGGGTCCCATCGATAAATCCTAGTTTATTTTTCGATTTCAAAGTTGTTCGAACATCCTTCTGCCAGAGATAGCAGTTGTCGCCGTCAAATATTTTTGCTGTGATCAACATACCCAGCCCTTCAAATGGATGCCGATAGTATGGTGAGTGAGGTTTGATCACGAACTTCTTTGTCTCTTCGCCTTTAGTCATGGCTAGTTGGACGGGTTGTGTGAATCAAGCAAGATTTTTTTTTTTTCAATTTAGACGGCAATGCTCTGATACCGTAAAGAGATTTTTGAGACAAAGTAAGCAAGAGAGGAATGGGGCTAAACCGAAGAGCTGTGCTTTGTTTCACCTGTTTATTCCATTCATTGATCAGCAAATATATACAACCTAGAGTTTACAACCTAGCGAAATAAGTAAGCTTACAAGGCTATACAACTTGAAGATATTATCGTCTGCTTGCAAATATTAACTAATGCCATCAAAAGATATTATACAATATTACAATCATATCAACGAAATCTTACCGTAATACAAGTAGTAGAATTAATGGGCTGAAAACGACCATGCCCTTAGATCGTCTAAGCTATAGACTAAGTGATTGTATCCTATTGCTTATGCTTCTTTCTTTTCTGATTGATTGCTAGCCTTTTATAGTATGAAGTCTCATGAGATGGTGTTGGAAAAGTTTTGAAGTTTTGTATACTCTTGTCAAAAGAAGTCTTGTTTTGTAGAGAGACAAAATGTCGCACATGGTAAGATTAAATTGGGAAGCTGTACCTTTTATATGGTAGAATCATTTTAACTATAATGACTAATTAAGAGGACATAAAAATGTCTAGAATCATGTAATCATAAGAAATGACCGTCATAGCAAAGTTGGCACCCCTACTCAGGCGAAATAATTTCCATGACAGTGGTCTACACAATTCCACAACATTTCTGTTGTAAGCTTCTCAGCTCCTGGTGTTCTTAAGCCTGATATTTGAGTTCCCTTATTGTTCTGCCATTCCTTGGGGACCAAGTGTTGTGCTTCTAGAACTTGCATTTTTCCAGCTCATTGGTGTATTTCCAGCTCCCTTTGGTCTCTCCCATGTTTAAGTTAGATCTTTCTTGCTATCTATTGTGATTGTTGTCTAATATTTTCGATAGAAGGTTTAGGTAAAGAAGTTGTTGCTAGTGGTTGCAATGAAAAATTTTGTTTAGGATAATGAATTGACTTTCAAGATCATCAAATTAAAGGTATCTTTGGCTAACCCTATGCTCCAGCTAGTTGTAATGAAAAATAACAAAGTCTTATTTACTCTCCATAACCAAAAACAGTCAAGGGCTAGAATCAAGGGATTAGATGCCTAAAATGTCTTTCGAGCTTAACTCTAAGAAAGGAGTTACGAGATCACGTTAAAACTAATGACAAGACCCAAGAAAATGGTTAGACATTATATACCAAAGTATTTAAGAAAATATTAAGTTATGAAAGTACTATATACAATTTTATGATAAAATAAGTAAACCAGAAAAGTTGGTGCGTGAGCTGGTCAATAAACACTACCGATGATAAAGATGGGCATCAAACAACTCATAAAAAAAAAACTCGAGGAAGAAATTTTAAATCACAAATTTTCAAGCAACAGCCCGCATGATTTAAAACTTATAAACAACACAAAAATAAATAATTTTATAAAAGTGAACACGTAGATGTAAAAGCTGAACGACACCTTGAATTGACAATTAGTGTTGGTGAGTTCAACTTAAGCGAAATTAGTGGACTTACATCTTGAACTAAGATTAATTGGCTAAATCTAATCGGCACACGCAAGATGCAAGATAATTTTATCAATTATACTGAAGGGGCATTATTATAGATATGTGCACGATATCTTGTCTCATGAACACCCATTAGAGAATAGTCCAAATATCTCACAGTGGCTACCACACTTACTAAGTAAACTTCCGAGAGTGATCTATGACTACCACTCCACAAAATTATGCCTTTGGTTCGTTAAGTTTCCCATCTCCTTTGTCTCTTTTCAAAGATAGCATTAGGATAGGCTAGTGAAAATAACTCAATCATAGTCCCTAAAGAGCACTTTGCTATAGTCATAATTCCCCACAAAAATTTAGTGCTCTTTTAGTGCACACATCAGCTGCATTTGTACCCACTCAGCATTTATTCATGGGATCACCATACCTGTGCAGGTGAGAATTCCAGTCCCGTCGATGATATAGTTAGCTCTTAAGCTAATTCATCGCAAAGGTCACGTGACTCATTTTTCATGCTTTACTTTTCATCCATTCCCACCTTTTGATGTGCACCAAGATCCATTGATTTTGTGTTACAAGGGCACAAAATTTATATAATAAATTATACCTCATTAACAATAGCATGCTTGTAATTAAGCAACTCTATTAAGGTAAACAAATTGTAACAAGTGAACTTAACCATAAGAAGCTAAACAACTTAATGTACTGCCTAAATAATATAATTCAACTTTAGCATCAATAAACATGGTTCCCCCCCCCCCCCCACCCCCAAATCTGAAATCATCCTACATGGAGAATGCTATCGACTCTTAAGGAGCATAACATATAACTCAGTCTCAAAAGGCTTATTACACAAAGATTATAATAATATCAACACATACATGGCCGACTTTATGGCAATGTTTGCATACATCTAAAAAGGCATAAGCTAACACTAGGGGTGTGTTTGGTAGGGGGGAAAACCATTTTTCTAGAAAATCATTTTTCATGAAAAATATTTTTCCAAAAAAAATAATTTTTCACTTACATTTTCAGCTGTTTGGTATAATGGAAAACAATTTTCTTTCCACTTTATTTTTTGCTATTTGATATAATAAACCCCCCGCCCTCACTTCATTTCTTTTTACCATCAACCCCTCCCCTGCTCACTACTATGACCCGACCCAACTAAGGAATTTTGTTTCTCTCTCCTCTTCAAAATCAAACCAAAAATATTAGTAAGAAATATACTCGGTAATAAATCTAGAAAAAGAGAGAGTTAACATTAATGAATCTCAATTTTTGTATTATTCCCAAGGATTACCCAGTTGACTTTCAGTGATATTAAACCCAAGTTAAAGAAAAGGGCAGATGGGGAGATGATGGGTGATCTCAGATTGCGAAGCTCTTCAGAAGGACAATGGTAACAAGGTCAGAAAGCTTAAGAAAGAATTACAGATATTGACGATCGAAATCATCGATGAAGATGATGAACATGAAGAAGAGAGGAAAATAAGAGACAAAATGAGAGTGGAAATACAGTGATTTTGAGCACAATTAAAAGAAAATAGAACGAGACACAAAATTGGATAACGAAAATTGGGCCTGGGAAATCATTTTTCCTATTTTTTCAAAGTAAAATAATTTCCTTCAAATGGGATAAAATGATTTTCCCCTGAAAATGATTTTCCCCTCCTTGTTTTGCCAAATGGCATAAAATGGAAAAATTATTTTTTAAAAAATTGATTTTTCCTCTTACCAAACATACCCTAGGTTAAAACCGCCACATAAAAGATATTTATCTCCACAAAGATATATGACACATTGACATATCATCAACTTTCATGCTAACACTTGAAATGTAACCGTCCTACATTTCCAAAATCACATTATAAAAGATCGTGGTTGCAGCTAAAGCTAGGAAAATTTGACCCAACACGATAATCCGACCCAAACCCGACCTAAAGTTACTGAGAGAAACATGAATCTGACACGAACCGAACCAATTTTGACCTGAAGTTGAAACAATTTCACCATTTAGCTTGAAAACATGTTATTTTTCAATTTTGAGTCAATTTACACTATTTTTAAGGCTGACACGAAATTGACACGTTTATTAAATGGGTTGACCCGAGCTGAACCCATCTCTAGTTGCAACTGCATTAATTGAAATCTTGTTGCATTCCACAAATATATCACCATAAAATCTCAAGCTTTCAAATAGAACGAGTATTTGAAAGTTGTAAGTCATTGTTCAAAACTGAGGACTTGGCTTTTTAGTCCCTAACATGTATAGTATTGATTTTTTTCGTGCCTTACCTTTTTAACCATATTTTTTAGTACCCTCAGGTTATGTATTTAATTAAAACAGAGATATATCCAGTGAGATTATAGTCAGAGCAAGATTGTGACAGTTTTGCCCCCATAAAGGGGAGAAATCGGGGAGGAAGTGGTTAGGTGCTTTAACTTTTTCACCCCTGCTTATTGGAGCAAAAATGAGAAAAATAGAAATTGAAACGCTCCAAAAACCTAGAACCCTCCAAAACTCCATTAGCATAGCGTCAACATCTAACAAATTGAAGGAGAAAGTTGGTTGGAAACATCAAAATGAAAGTGAGTTTGGAAAACATAATGTTGCAGCAAAATTCAAAAAGATTGAAGATTACCAACAAAGAAAGAAAAGAGGAAAGAACCCACAAAAATCTCAAATCTATTTGAGATTGTTGTAAGATGATGCTGATTGTGTGTTTGTGATGGTTTTTAACTTTTTGAAGTTGAAAACATTGGGATGGATAGGTGTTTTGTTGATCGTAAGGGGATTTTCATATTTTTTTGCAAAATTATGTTTTGAGATTTAAAATTATAGGATATGTGAAATTGAAATTTAGAGCACATCGATGTGAAATTCTAATGCAATGTAGCCTAATTCAAATTGAAAATGAACATTTTGTCACAGTTTGACAGGTAATGTAGAAAATGAAGAAATGGATGAATGTAACTCAAGTTTAGTGATTAAATGAAATGATGGGTAGTTCTTTATATTTTCAGCATGTAATATAGTGTGGTTGGTTATCTGTTTTGAGTAAATGTACAAAAATTAACTAATGACTTATGAAAATTGAATGTGTGTAGAACTATAAAAAGGCTATGAAGATTCTGCATGTTAGGTCCAAGGGGAATACCACGGACTTAGGGTAGCGTGACACAGATAAGATGACTACTCTAGATTTGCACAATATTACTAAGTGTAAAATGAGGAGCAAAGGGAATTTTCCAAGGTTCCATGCTTTCTATTACTATAAACCAAGACAAGTGTGTAAAAAACATTGGATTCTAAAAGATCAAAACTTACTAGGTTGTCTTGTGAGTGGGGTAGTGAGCTTATGATTGTCGTAAACATGGTGGATAGTCGTAAACGCAATAATTTGTGCAAATTGCCCTTGATGTTAGACAAGCAGTAATAGGACAAGTTAGCAAACGAAATAGAATTGAGTCAATCAAACACACAAGTGAAGAACAGAAAGGTTATGGATCAAATGGTGATGAGGGTGTTGTGTTATTTAGTACCACTTGGACTTCAAAAAATATAGTGGATCTTGAGTTTTAAACTGTGAGCAAAGAACTAATAATGTCATTAGAGGACATTGATGCGTTCATTCCAAGTCAACCAAAGCATAGTGAAGGTGAAAGCGAAAGGCAACCAATAAGGACTAAGGCTAACATCGGAATAAGGAGATTAATGCATCATAAGGCCTCTTGAATTGATTAGGTCCAGTACTTTTAACAACCCACCCAAAAACAGGCCCATGAAAAGTCCATTATAAATTCTACAGTTGAGCAAGTCCCTCTACATGTAGAGTTCCATTATAAGGGACAAAGTTAGGCCTTTACTTAAAGGATCATAACCCAAATGACCATAGTTTATACATAAAGCACACCTAGCCCTACCTCAAGCCAACAAACCCATTTAGTCTGCCATCATTCCTAGCCCACTTAGCCCTACTTCAAGCCAGCTTAACCCTATTAGGCCTATCATAACTGCTAACCTAACTAGCAATAGGTATGTTACTAGACAAAGCCCTCTTATTCCACTAAGGAACACAGAGGGCGGTCATACCTTAAGCCTACCCAAACTCACTGACTCTAGTATAGTTCCCAGACCATCTACAACCAGCCCTATAACTGGAAGGATGCCACTTAGCCAACTTAGAAGCAAAGAGCCCAACCATTAATCAACCAAACCAAAACTAGTGTACTTCACAATAATATCTAGCCCATGTAGAAGATGGCCTTCACTAAAAGCAACCCACTTAGCCTACTTACAAACAATAAGACAGCCCTAAATCAACCCAATCAAAACTAATGCACTCCATAATAGTATGAAGCCTAGCTAAGAATAAACACTAAGCCCGCTTGGAAAAAGCCAAGAAAGAAGTCTAAGCTCAACCCAGCCCATAGGTACTCTCCCCATAGGTCCTGTTATTGAGCCTTTAATGGCTACCAAATCCAGTTAGAACATTACCAGCAACTCTGTCATTCGGCATCCCCGTGACGTACCTGTTGTCAATGTCACAAGTAGGAAGGGAAAAGAACTTGTTATTGAGGAAGATGAAGGATGGGGCAGTGATTGGATAGACTATGACTATAAGGATTTAGATTATGTAGCAAGATTAGAGGAGAAACACTATAAGTCTGATACTTCATTAGAAGATGAACAAATCCAAGGGGAGATAGGTGAGCACCATGTGTTTGGTGATAATGAAGATGCTAATGTTGTTGACCCAATAAGAAGACGTATGATGGACAGATGTGGGAACCTTAGCCTAATGAGAAGTCAGTATTAAGTAGTGCGACATGTTCATAAATAAAGCATAGTGCAGACAGGTGGTGAGAGATTACCATGTACAGGAGAGTAAAAATTTGATCAAGCTGAAGAACGTTGCAACTAGATACAATGTCAAATGTGCATTTAAAATCTTGCTTATGCGGGCTTCATACTTCTAGACTTCTAGATAGGAGAACTTTTCAAGTGAAAACATACAACGCCAAACATCATGATAGTTGTCTATGGTTGATGGACAATCGTATGGCTTCCTCTAGGTTGATATATGAAAAATTGCTTGATGACTTCAAACAAAACCTTTATCTAAAACCTGTGGATGTCAAGAATATGTTGTTGCACAATAAGGGTTGATGTTGAAGGATCATGTGAGTAGTACAGGAAGTGAGCTAATTTTGTACAAGATTGAAGGAAAAAGTCATAAGCCTGCTTAGAACGTTGAGATGGTGAGAAACACAAATCCTGGGTCCTATGCTTAGATTGGTTGGGATGTACCTTCACCTAATGAAGAGCCACAAGCATAACAAGCAATCAAGAAAGCATTTTTCAAAATCTAAGGCCCAAATGGATGTTTATAAGCTTCAAAAGGTCTCATTAATGGATTTCAAAGAGATTGTAGGCTAGTTATTAGAGTAGATGAGGCTCATTCAAAAGGGTCTTTTAGAGGTGTTTTACTCACTGTAGTAGGTATAATCCTACTAAATACTATATACCCGTAGCAGTAGCTATTGTGGAGTATAAGAACAAAGATAGCTGGACCTATTTTCTGGCCTAGAGTTAAAGGTGCTTCTTTAGAAAGCCACTAATGCATACAATATCTAGGAACATGAAATTACAATAGGACAGCTTGAAGAGGTCAGTCGAGCAGCTCATGCTGGCTTTCTTAGAGAGCCAAAACAACACTAGTGGATGTATTTGTTTGATTCTGAACATAAAGCTCCAGACAAAAATGGTGTAGGTCATTAGAAAATTGAGAGAAAACCCAATTACGATTTTCTTAGAAGGTATTAGGAAGAATATGGTTGGTTGGATTTTGCAAAGGAAGAAGTTGAGGGTTAGAAGGGAAACGTTGTTCCTTCTGTGAAAAATAAGCTAAAAAATTTGGCAAGAGAGGCTTGGCTTTGTGATATAGTTCCTAATGGATACATGGCTTTTAATGTCACTAATAACGAATGAATTAATTATACTATTAACTTGAATAATAGGGATTGTGTCTGTGGGGAATAGGAGATAAGTGGCATACCATGTAAATATGCTGCTAGATGCCTTTTTCATTTTAACTATAGGCTAAAAGACTATACTAACCCATATTATTTAGTTGAGATATACAAAGCTACTTATAGAGGGGTCATTGGTTCCAATCCAAAATGAGAAGTTTTAATCCAAATTCCAATGGCCCTTACTCGATCTACCTATGATTACATTGAAGACAAGACCAACAATAAAAGAGATGACAGAGGGACCTAAGGAGTCAAGGAAATAGCCCAAAAGATGCAGAACTATAAGATGCACGAAGTGTGAAGGATTTCACCACAATTCAGCCACCTGCCATGGTCAAGGGAACAGCCTTCCAAGACAATAAGGAAAGGGGAGACCCTGTCTTATGGTAATGTGGAAAGGAATAGACCTAAAGGAAGGCTAAGGAAGCAAGCTCCACAACTCAGTAGCTGTGTGCAGACATCCACCCAGCTTCAGTTATCTAGCCAGCCTCACACATCCAGCCAGCCTCACTCATCTACGACCATCACTAAATCCTCTACATTTGATGTTTAATGTGTCAATTGGAATAATTAGGTCATTAAGACAAAGTTGTTTTGGGGCTAGGAAGAAATGTTGAGCTTAGACTTTAACATGTTATGGTCTAATTTGTAAACATTTGCACAACTTATCATGTTAATTGGATGAATTCATGTTTATGTTTGCTAGCTAGTATATATGCAATTATGTTCTTGGTTTAGTTCAGGCAATATTAATGTATTGCATATAGAAAAGCTGTAAAGGTCACCTACTTCATTGCTTAAAGGTACACATTCATTATAATTTTGGGTTTAAGTTCAACATATGACAAGCCATTCATTGACATTATCACAAGAAAGATGCAAACCATACTGTTACTTCAAAACAAAGTCATTCCATGAATTTTATTGCTTCAAAACAACTTACAAACACACTTCTCAAACCATATCAGTGCCCACTGCCCTTTTCTTAAATCTTTTCATTTCATTGATATTATCACAACAAATATCCAAACCACAAAATTCAAAGCAAACAACATTTGCAAAGCATCATAAACCCTTGTTTCCATTAGCTTCTTTCCATCTTCACCACCTTCACTACATGTCATATTTGAATCAAAATGTTCTGATTTTCATCTCTCATGGCATCTTTAATTTCTTGTATCTTCATGCTTGGTCCATGACTTCCTACCTCAACTTCATGAATCTTTCCCTTTGGAGCTACCCACATCGCAAACTCACCATTTAAAGCACTCATAAGAAGGTTGAATTTAGTATTTTGAAGGGTTTGAAATTGTGTGTTATTGTATTATGTTTTCCATACATTTTGGACATCTTTTTCTACTACAAGAGCTACTAGAGCTCTCCATTCTTACACACTACCATATGCGACAAATTAGTTTCACAAAAAGGACAAATTTGCTATACCCTAGTCCCATGGTGTGTCAAAAAAACAAAAATTTACATAACCACTAAGAGATTTACCTGTGCTCTACTTCAGCTATGGATGACGAAGGAGAAATTGCAATGGGGCTATTGCAATGGAGTTGTGAGGATAAATCAGATAATTGTTTTGTGAGAAGAAAGAGGAAGGCAATTTCTCTTTTTTTATATAATGATTTTGGCCAAAGAACATCAAAGTTCACATCGACATGGGCAATTCTGGGTTTTAACTACCATTTCACCATTTAAGTGACACTAAGTCAGCATGTCCCCTGAAATTCAAACTTTAAGCCTTTATTTGTTTCCACTCCTAATGGTGAGGGCACTAAAAAAACTAGGTGAAAAGGTGACACGTGAAAAAATCAATGTCACATATGTTTGGACACTTAAAAGTCAACTCTTTGTTCAAAACCTCATAATGCAGCATAATAGTTGAAATTTCTAAAAACATAATTCACCAAACATTGCCTCAAGAACAATAGGGTGAAAATTAAAAGGCTAGGTACTCGATGAAGATGATCATGCATCTCATTATGAAGTCCATAACTACTTTTAATATGTCAAAAATCACTTCATGCTCATAATATTATAACCAAACAATGAATGAGCAGCAATACGATGATCACTTCATGCTCATAATATTATAGCGTCCACTCTTACCATGATTCATAAGCATATATCACAGTGATAGCCAACAAATCAATTAATAGCTAATTAAATTGGCATCATTAGACTTTCTGTAGTATATGTCCCCTTGCAAATACTGATTTTTAAGTTACTCAAACTTCTTCCCCATTGTAATATTTGTCGTCTTGTACTGGGGGCATGCAAATTCATCCAAACAACACAATGATAGAGAAATAATAGTTTATCATCTTGCAAAGCAATGCACGTTATACTTCAATAAAATGAATGCATGTAGAAAACATGTACGTAGAAAACATCTAGGGTGTGCTTGGTAGGGGAAAAAATCATTTTCCCAAAAAATCATTTTCTATGAAAAATATTTTTCCAAGAAAAATGATTTTTTATTTACATTTTCAGTTGTTTGGTAGAATGAAAAATCATTTTCTTTCCACTTCATTTTTTGCTATTTGATAAAATGAACCCCCGGTCCTCACTTCATTTCTTTTTACCATGAACTCCCTTCCCTACTTACTACTCTGACCCGACCCAACCAACGAATTCGGTTTCTCTCTCCTCTTCAAAATCAGACCCAAAATATCAGTAAGAAATATACCCAGTAACAAACCCAGCAAAAGAGAGAGTCAACATTAATGAATCTCAATTTTTTCACTATTCCCAAGGATTACCCAGTTGACTTTGAATGATATTAAATTCAGATCAAAAAAATGATGAATAGAAAGAAGATGGGTGTCTCAGATTGCAAAGTTCTTCAAAAGGGCAACTGTAACAAGATCAGAGAACTCAAGAAATAATTACAGAGATTAACGATGGAAATCATTAATGAACACGAAGAAGAGGGGAAGAATGAGAGACAAAATGAGAATGAAAATAGAGTGATTCTAGGCACAATTAAAAGAAATAGAATGAGAGATAAAATTGGGCAACGAAAATTGGGCTTGGAAAATTGTTTTCCCTATTTTTTCAAGGGAAAACAACTTCCTTCAAATGGGGTAAAATGATTTTTCCCTCCTTATTTTACCAAACGGCGTAAAATAGGAAAATTATTTTCCGGAAAAATGATCTTCCCCCCTACCAAACATGCCCCTAGATGAAAGTTAATACTTTCAAGCAAAAATAAAACCTCCAAACATGATAAATCTTCATTATATGTCAATAACTTTATGTCATATAGCACATCAATGTATATGGAATCTAGAAATAAGCATTCAAAAACATGGCCTATTTTTTATTCCTTTAATTTCTAAGTCCACTGGATACTAGGCAGTTCCATAACATCTCTTGGGAGTGAAATATAAATCATATACACATGTAATTACATCGAATTTGAGCATGTACATCATACATACAAACTCTATAATATAAGCAGTGACGTGTATAAATCATATATAAATTAAATAAATAGGGTAAAGAGAATAGAAGTAGTGCAATAGCAATGGGTTGAAGCACGTTAGGAACTTCTCTAAAAGAAAGCAAACACCCCCACTGCATTGATAAAAATTTTGTCAGATGCGTTCCTCTCCCATTATATCACGACAACCAATCAGATTCTTTGGATAGCAGTGAGTGGAATTCTTGAACAAACTACTTTGACTTGAATTGCTCAAAATAATAGTTTATAGAATTATTTTAAGGTATCGCCATCAATAAAACAATTTCGAAGGATAAATAATATTGTGCATGGAATCTATTTTGCAAATATCCCTATTGCCTAGGATTGGAATCAATTGAAAACAAAGTCTCATTTACTCACCATAACCAAAATTAGTCAAGGGCTAGAATCAAGAGGTTAAATCATTAAAATATCTCTCATATCGAAATAGGTTGCCAGTTCAAGTTAAAACTGATTCCAACAACCAAGAGAATGGTTAGATGTTGGCCCCATTCTTTTCTATGACAAGAGGTAATAATTTTCCAACTTGTAGTTGCTTACAACTTCTTATAACTGTAACAAATTATTACATCTCCTTTCATGTTATTCCTTTTTAACAAACTATTGCCCAATGTACGCAATTTATATGATACAACTAGGGTGAATACTGCAATTTGTCCGCCTGGCCTTGTTAGGTTTCATTAAACGCGCTGCAACAAGCCAACAAGGAACGCACATGTGCGGCTAGGCACGCATTGATAATGCTTATGGAGCTGTGATCCTTGTGGACCATCTGCTGATTGCTAACAGTAGTTGCAGGAAGCCATTGTTGAAGATGATGATAATGGGAAGTAGCAGAAGAAGAAAGAAGAGAAAGAAGAGAACGATGCAAAAGCAGAAACTCGAGTATCTTGTAATCTTGGATGTGTGTATATGTTATTAGAAGGTCAGCAATTATTCTGTTTATATACAAGCATTTTAGCTGGGTGAAATATCAAGAATTGGTTAGGCAGTTATGCCAAGCTGTCATGTGGGCCCCAATCCTTTCTCTTCAGGTCTTCTTTTCTGTTGCTGTGATATACATATCTTATCACCCCCCTCAAGCTGGAATGGTGAGGATGAGGAACCATACCCAGCTTGGCCAAGAGAATGTCTTGTTGAGAAGATGGTAGAATTTTTGTCAGAACATCTGCAAGCTGCTGCTGTGTAGGTAGGTATGTAAGCTGAAGTACGCCCTCTAGAACCTTTTTCCTCGTAAAGTGACAATCTATTTCAATGTGTTTCGTGCGTTCATGAAACACAAGATTCCGGCCAATATGGATGGCAGACTGGTTATCACAGTTAAGCATAACAGGCTTTAGGGAATGGACGCCAAGTTCTTCAAGGACTCTTACGAGCCATGTAATCTCTGCTGCTGTTTGGGACATGGCCCTATACTCGGCTTCTGAGGAGGATCTTGAAACTGTGTTCTGCTTTTTACTCTTCCAACTGATAGGAGAAAGACCAAAAAGAATGATGTAACCGGTGGTGGATCTTCTAGAAAAAGGACAAGCCGCCCAATCAGAGTCTGAATATGCTTGTATTGATAGATGGTCAGACCCTTGAAGGAGAATACCCATTCCTATTGTAGATTGGACGTATCTTAGGGTATGGTGCAATGCCTGTAAGTGAGATGTTCGCGGCTTCTGCATAAACTGGCTCAAGGTTCGAGCTGTAAAACTGAGATCTGGACGAGTGTTTGTGAGGAAATTTAATTTGCCAATCATTGCTCTATAATATGTAGGATCAGGTAGTAGGTCACCCTCATCTGGTTGAAGTTTACAGTTAAGAGGTAAAGGTGTTGCAGCAGGTTTGGAACTGGTCAAACCACTGTCCTTTAGAAATTCAAGTGTGAATTTCTTTTGGGACAAAACTATACCTTCTGGAACATAGCTAACTTCAAATCCAAGAAAGTAGTGAAGTTGGCCAAGATCTTTAATCCCAAAACACTTATTCAAGTGATGTTTAACATGATCAATCTCTGCTTGATCTGAACCAGTAATCAAAATATCATCCACATAGACAGCCACAAGGATAATGTGGGTAGCTGATTTGTTTAGGAATAATGAATAATCATTTCGGGATTCTTGATAACCTAGAGAAGTTAAAGTGCTGCTCAACTTGCTAAACCATTGCCGGTTTGCTTGCTTCAAACCATAAAGAGACTTCCTCAACTTGTAGACTTTGTTGGAAGGGTTGGGAATCCCTTTTGGTACCTCCATGTAAACTTCCTCATTAAGGTCTCCATGAAGAAAAGCATTGTTCACATCTAATTGTGATAAAATCCATTTCTTGGATGCTGCAAGGGCTATAATGCTTCTGATTGTAGCCATTTTTACAACAGGTGAAAAAACTTCCTGGTAATCCACACCGTGCTTTTCAGTAAAGCCCCTAATGACAAGCCTGGCTTTCAACCTCTCTAAAGTGCCATCTGACTTGAGCTTAATTTTATAAACCCACTTGTTGCTAATTGCTCGTTTACCAGGAGGCAAATCAACAAAATCCCAGGTCTGATTGAGTATCAAAGCATCTATTTCTTTCTCCATGGCTTCCACCCAACCTGGTTCTCTAGAGGCTTCTTCATAAGATTTAGGCTCAACATATTTTGTCAAATTAGAAATCAAAGCATGATGCTTTGCTGGAAGATGTGAGGAATCAATCATGCCACAAAAATAATCCTTCAAATAATGAGGTTGTTGGTGTGGTCTTGAGGATCTCCTTGTAGAAGTTGCAACTGGTAATGGGACAGGAGGTGGTATAGAGGAAGGAGATGAATTAGTAGATTGAAAAGACATGGATTGTTCTGCAGAATGCATGCTGACAGTGTTGGGTGTGGATGTTTGAGTAAAGAAATTTGGTTCAGGCTGCTGAAATGTATGAGTTTCTGGAACTAGTTCTGTAATAGTTGGCAAAGGAGTGGGGTTTTGATGAGTAACATGCTGAAAAGGAAATATGTTCTCATGAAAGTAGACATCTCTAGATGTGAAAACCCTCTTAGTTTCCAAGTCAAGTAGTTTGTAAGCCTTTTGGTCATATGGATAACCAATGAAAATGCAGGGATGACCCCTGGGCTGAAGCTTATCTCTTTGTCTTTTCAGTGTAGAAGCATAGCAAAGACAACCAAAGATTTTCAAGTGTTCACAACAAGGCTTGACCTTGTAAAGTGCCTCAAAAGGAGATATATTGTTTAACACAGCTGTAGGCATCCTGTTTATGAGATACATAGCAGTCAGCAGTGCCTCTCCCCAATAATGTCTAGGTAGATTTGATTGAAACATAAGAGCCCTAGTGACTTGCAACAAGTGTTGATGCTTCCTCTCTACCACTCCATTCTGTTGAGGAGTATCAACACAAGATGTCTGATGAATTATGCCTTGAGTTTTGTAAAATTCTAAAGCTGAGGTCTCCTTAAATTCCATGCCATTGTCAGTCCTCAGAACTTTAACATGAGTATTAAATTGTTGCTGAACAAAAGTAATGAAGGCCTTGAGTAAGGGAAAGGCATTACTCTTGTGTCCCATTAAATGTACCCATGTTGCCCTTGAATAATCATCCACTATAGTCAAAAAATATTGAGAACCATTGTATGTCTTGTGAGGATATGGCCCCCAAATATCAACATGTATGAGTTCAAAACAAAACATAGATCTTGTGTTACTCAAGGAGAAAGAATTTCTGTGCAACTTTGCCATTGGACAAATTTGGCAAACTCCATGTTTAGCTTTATTACAATGAGGAACATTGACATATTGAAGCGGCTCAAATGGTAAATGACCAAATCTAAAATGCCATAATTCTGAATCAGAAAAACACACTGTAATAGCCTTCAAACTCTTCCCAGATGAGTGCAAGGACTGACTCTGATCATGCTGAAGTGCCATAAACTCTTCCCCTTTCTTCATGCAATACAACCCTTTATTTTCTTTACCAAGGATGACAGCTTTCTTCATACTTTGGTCCTGTAGGAAACAGCACTCGGGAGTGAAAATAACATTTTCTGAGAACTGCTTGGTTAACTTGCTTATGGACAGTAGATTAAACTGGAATTCTAGAGTGTAGAAAACATCTTTCAAGGCCATACCATTTCCCAAGAATAATGAGCCAACATGTAAAATTTGTGCCTTCTTTCCATTAGGCATAGTAATGTAACATGTTTGTTGCAGTGGTTTTACATCATGCAATAGAGATAGATCATGTGTAATATGATCACTAGCCCCACTGTCTAGAATCCAATTGTTGTTGCCAATTGTGGTAAGAAAACAAAAACTTTTACCTGCCAGAAATCCAGTAGCTGTAGGACCATTCTGAGGCAATTGGTGCTCACTAGTCTGTTGGCTGAGTATCTGCAACAATTGACTGTATTGCTCTGGAGTGAGGGATTGGACTGCTGGAGTTGTAGCCAGATTACCTTGAACAGCATATGTATCATAATTGTGTCCAGAAGCATGTCCAAGAGAATCTGTGTCATGGGACTGAACCACAGCTGCTACCTTCCTGCCTTTGTGGAACTTGTGTCCAGGAGGGTACCCATGCAACTTATAGCATTTCTGAATTGTATGTCCTATCAGTTTGCAATAATCACAAAACAGTTGTTTTCTGTCATGAACTCCTCCTTTAGGAATATTCTTGAAACTGTTATGGAAGGCAGAACCTGGATTGTAACCCCCAGCTGGGACAGGTCTTGGTTGAAAATTAGAGGTCCTTTGTTGAGTAACTAAGGCTCTGTGTTCTTCAACAGAGTCCTGGCCATATAAACTGGTATGGAAGGCTGTAGAATCATGACTGAACTTTGATATGGCAGAGAGAGATCTTTGCTTTTCTTCTTGCTGAATCAAACTGTAGACTTGATTTATGTTAGGAAGAGGTTTCATCATGAGTATACTTCCTCTAATTACTTTGTAATCATCATTGAGACCAACCAAGAATTGCATAAGCTGTTGGTCTTGGATTAACTTCTGTGCGGCCTTGAAACTGGCACATTCAATGCCACAGTTGCAAAGAGGGATTGTGATTATGCTATTATAATCATCCCATTTCTTCTTTATCTGAGTGAAGTAATCAGCCACAGACAAGTTGTTCTGTGAAATAGTGCATAAATCTCTTTGAATTTTAAAAATCCGAATACCATCAGCTTCCCCAAATCTTTGCTCGAGTTGTACCCAGACTGCATTGGCCGCGGGAGAAAAAAGCAAACTTTGTCTAATATCTTTGATCACAGCATTTATAATCCAGGAAATCACCATTTTATCACATCTATCCCAATGCCCAGCTAATGGTGAATCACTAGGTGGTTTAGAGCAGGTTCCTAGTGCAAAACCGAGTTTGTTCTTGGCAATTAAAGCCACTTCCATGGCCTTCTTCCAATGGCCATAGTTCTCTCCATTCATTAACTCACTAACCAAGATATTGTTTGGGTTGTCTGAAGGATGCAAGAATAATTCGTGCGAAGGATCATTGACATTCAAGTTTGCATCCATTTTTCTTTTCTTTAACCAATCAAGAATCTAGGTTTATGCAATTTTTAGATTGAATCTGATTGCAAAAAAAAAATGCAATGTCGACTTACTAGAAGGAAAAGAAAAGATTAGAACAGGTATCTTGATATTTTACCTGATCTTATAGATTCAGAGGAAAGAAGAATGATCTGCTGCTTATGAAAGCTCTGATACCATGCTAACAGTAGTTGCATGAAGCCATTGTTGAAGATGATGATAATGGGAAGTAGCAGAAGAAGAAAGAAGAGAAAGAAGAGAATGATGCAAAAGTAGAAACTCGAGTATCTTGTAATCTTGGATGTGTGTATATGTTATTAGAAGGTCAGCAATTATTCTGTTTATATACAAGCATTTTAGCTGGGTGAAATATCAAGAATTGGTTAGGCAGTTATGCCAAGCTGTCACGTGGGCCCTAATCCTTTCTCTTCAGGTCTTCTTTTCTGTTGCTGTGCTATACATATCTTATCACTGATCAAAGACTCAATTAGTGTTACAAACTTGGATTTTCTTCTAAACATCCCCCCGGAAACAAATAGTAAATTCATGAACTAGCTAAATATGTTTGAGTCTTAGAATTGTCATACCTTTAGTATTTTCTTCCTTTTTAATGGCTTCATCTAGAAAATTGATACTGCAAGTATTTTTAATCTTTCAACAATTTTTTTAACTTCTGGTTAATTATTTTTTAAACACATTGACATAGTATACAAAGAAATTATTATATCAATCAAATATTTCAAAAATGTTAAACGTATAACTTTGTGCAGTATGAGATAGTATTGCTTACTAAATCATATTGAATATGAAATACATTGAGCTCATTAAATATCTATCACAACTCACTACGTAACTAGCATAGTTCAATAAAACAATAGTACATATCATTGAAAACTAGTTTTTTTCAAGTTTTGAGTTATATGATAGCTCACTCATTGCTTATTGTGACATAAGAGCATTGTATTGTATTTCATTCAACTAAATTTATGTATTTCTTATTCAACTAAATTAGGTCTATTTTACTTTTGCTCTCTCTACACACACATGTATGTATGACAATCACTAAATTTACGTCATGACTCAGTAAAACACATAACATAAATGCAAAATAAATTTTTCAAGTACATATTTGCTCACTAAATATACATTATATCTCTAACCAAAACATAATAGAAATAACTCACAAGAAAGTCAAAGTACAAGTTTCTAAATTTATCAAATACATCATTCTTGTATATGTAAAGGTCTTATATTGAAATTAACCAAATGATATCATAGCATACTAGGAGACGAATACAAAAATTGCTCACTAAATATATGCCCCAGCTCTCCCAAAATTATATTGGAGCTCACTAAGAAAATAATATTATACCTGAAATATGGATAAGAATGTGTAATTCTATATTGTATTGTTTGCTCACTCATATAGAATAGAAACTTTAGTGACATCTGTGCGTTGCATGGATGTGAAATATTTGCTCATTTGTTACAATGTGATACATCTTAGTATGCATACAAACATATTATAAGATTGTACGAATAGTTTTCTGTTGATAATATTAAAATCATAGTGGATGTAAAACAGTGAAATATATATTAAAAAAATATAAATGAATATTTCATGAAAGCATTAGTGATTAATACGAAAGTAGCATCTTTATAGCATATTAATTTGTATTATGTAATGATACTTAAGAGCATCATATATTTGACCATACGATTGTTTGACCTATGGCTCCTCCTTTGAATTTAATATTCTACATAATTATTTGACAATCGATAGCTCAATTAAATCCAGAAATTTCATAGTCAAAAAATTGTGTGCATTGTTATATTTTCAATCATGTCTCATGTGTCATCACTAAAGTTTTTAGGTAATTATTACTTTTCCTTTGTCTTTATTACCATTTAATGAACAGTTACTTCAATTGACTAGAACAAACCAATTGAAGAATATGAAAAGTTAGCAAAGAGCAAAATGAAATAAATTAGAGGCACGAAGATATGTTAATTATTACAAAATATTATATAAAGATAAAACATAAATATAGTGTTAGCCACTAATTTTGAGACACTTGTCAAAAGAATATTGAGAACTCAATTTTATATTGATCTATATAGATATAGATAGATAGTAGATAGATAGTAAGCATCGCTCACTGAATCGTATTGGTCACTATGTTTTGTAATTCACTAAATATTTATTTCAGCTCACTAAATAAATATCGTAACTCATTAAACAAAAATAGTACAAGTAATTGAAACTTTTCAAGTATATCATTCTCATGCAATTAAGAATCTTATGTGCTAGTTAGCCAAAAGATATATAATAGTAAGCACGCTAATTAGAAGATAGATATAAAGTACTGTTGACTAAACACATACTATAGCTCAACAAAAGTTATAATGCAACTTGAAATCATGCCTCAAAATGTAACAAGAATTGTTATGTACTCTCACTAAAATTATGCACTATATTGTTTGTTTGTTCATTTTTTATTATGAACAATTAGTATTGCTCACTAAATCATATTTAGCTTACAACATATAGCTTCTTATAGCTTCTTATATCTCCTTCCATCTTCTTACATCTCTTTACGTCTTCTTATATCTTCTTAAATATCCTTATATATTTCTTTATAACATTCAACTTATCATCTATTTTATTTCTCATATTTATATAGAAATATGTATATATTTTTTTATATCCTAACAATATGAAAAATATTATAACTTTTTTATGAGTACAATATTTGCATAAATATAAAAATAGATTTTAACAATGTGATTTAACATTTGATTTTCGACATGAAGCATGTATGCCATTACAGTAAACATAAGTCAACATGTTTTAAAATTGTAATAAAAAAATCATATTTATGTTTGAATGTTGACATGAATCATGCATGAAAATAATCAAACTGTAGGTGATGAAAGTATTTCAACTATTTCATCCATAAGTTTATTCATGACAACTTGATTGTTGTCATTGTACAATTGAACATTGGATTGAATTTAATTTCAAAATGTTAAATTCAAATAGGATTTTATTCTTAGGGTTCTATTCAATTTTGTTGAGAAAATTATTAC
Organism: Selenicereus undatus; assembly: GCA_017589665.1. Classification (NCBI taxonomy): domain Eukaryota; kingdom Viridiplantae; phylum Streptophyta; class Magnoliopsida; order Caryophyllales; family Cactaceae; genus Selenicereus; species Selenicereus undatus. The sequence goes on from JACYFF010003369.1 coordinate 64,230,991, forward strand.
TTTTTAATTTGCTTATAGGAAACTGAAACTAATGTTAACACCAAAAAATCACCTCAAGTGTAGAACATATTCAGTTTTACATATATTCTCAGCTTGAATTTATCTCATTGACATTTAATTGACTTGTTTAAATGTTTATTTTCATTAATTATCTTATTTCAATATTAGTTTCTATTATCCAAAACCATAATTGTAGAAAAATATTTTTTTTCTATAATGTTAAAATATAACTTGTTTAGTGATGTTATAAAATGTATTTCATAAATATTAGCAATACACGTAATTTATTTTCATGAAATAAGTCTTTTCATAATTCATACATTAAATACCAGCAATTATACAAACATATTTAATAATTATACTATACAACTTTTTAATAATTTAACAACTTCTTACATCTATCCTTATAGCTTATACAACTCCTTACATCTGTTTACATTTTCTTACATCTTATTACAACTTCTTAATTCTTCTTACAGTTTCTTACATCTTATTACAACTTCTTACATCTTCTTCCAGCTCCTTACATTTTCTCATAGCTTACAGCTACATTTTATCATGAAAAAGAACAGCCCTAAATATATTTCATAACTTATGAAGTGTCTATCACAACTCCTAAAATGTCTCATTAAAAAGTAGTACAAGTAACTAAAACATTTTAAGTATGTCATTCTTGTGCATTTTAAGAATCTTATGTGTGAGTTAACCACAAGATACATCATAGCATGTGCGTAGGAATTAGAGTTGGGAAAGACTGACCCATTATGATAACCCGACACAAACCCGACCTGAAGTACCTAACAGGAACCGAACTGATTTCTACCCGAAGTCAACACGATTTGACCATTTAGCTTGAAAATGTTAATATTTTTTAATTTTGAATAAGCCTAAACTATTTTCAGGGCTAACACAAGATTGGCCTGTTTATTAATGGGTTGACCCGTACCGACATGTTACCCAACTCTAGTTAGAATACAAATATAAAGTATTGCTCATTAAACATATATTATAACTCACCAAAAGTCACATTGGCACATTGTAGCTCACTAAGAGATCATACATCAAAATATGAACAAAAATATGTATGTGCCGGCTAAAATTGTATTATATGTTTGCTTACTCTTTTTTATTAATAATAATTAGCACTACTCACAAAATTATATTGATCACCAAATATATTTCATCACTCACTGAAAAATTATTACAGTTCACAAAATAAAATTTAAAAAATTATAGATAACTAGAATATATATTGCTGAGCTTAGGATTAGGCCTCACAAAACTGACCCGAGACCCGAACCAAACGACCCAGACCCATACCCGACCCGACATCCGAAATATGCTCACCGAAAGTGGGCCCGCGACCCGACCCGAATCATACCTGACCCGAAATTTTCTACAAAGTTGCTTGTTTTGGCATGACGAGTGTAGTTGACCAAAAATTGGTAAACCCGAAATCGACCCGAACCCAACCATACCCGACCCAAACCAAAACGACCCGCAATGTTACTTAACCCGAACATGACCCGATCTGAACTTGACCCAACCCGTACCCGAACCGAATGACCCATTTGCCAGGTCTACTTAGGATGCACAATAACGTTTTTTTTTGTGAAATATACATTTAATGAGTTTTCCCTAAGCGAACTTCAGATATGTAAGACACATTTGGTCTAGATCTATGTGCTCATTAAAAGTATCTATTAGCACATTAAAAATGTGTCTCAGCTTACTAATATGTTTTAGTGAGTTATATGGCATTCGTAGTGAGTGAAACTAGGTGTATAGTAGCATGTTTTAGTGAGCTACATAATATTTTTAGTGAGCCGAAATCTGGTTGTACAATTGGTCCTGCGCAATCAGTTGCATGATATAACAGTTGCCCAATGTATGTTTTTTTTTTTTTTGGGGTGCTTGTTCATGACATGTTTCATTTATAACTAATGTTTGATAACATCCTAGTTGTCATTTTTTTCTCATATTTCTTAATATATATAATAGAGGTATAAACCTAATATTTTGGTATATGCTAACAATACGAAAAATCTATATGTGTTTTTATGGATAGAACATTTATATAAACATATTTGTTCAAAATTATTATGACAAGTATAATATACATTCAATAAATATAACATAATAAAGCTATATGGTAAATCAAATTATGTTCCATAAATGTAGCATAGTAAACCAACATATATTGCTTTAATGCAAGCTTAATGTTTTGAAAGTTTTATTTTTATTATTTTCCAATAATTTCAAATTAAAAATATTAATTTTAATTTGTTAAATTTAAATAATTTTTGATTTGAAGGATTTTATTTAATTTTCTAGAGAAAACTTGATTTAATCTTCACAAGGTTATTTTAGTTAAACAAGTCTTGTTTTGTTTGCTTGTAGAGAGATAAATTAATTTTATTTAAGCAAATAACCTCAAGTCCATAACATATTTGTTCTATAAATTTATGTCAAATATTTATTTTATTGTTATCTAATTGGTTTGTGAAAGGTTTATTCTCATTGATTATGTTATTTCACTATTATTTTTGTTCATTGATGTTGGCCCGATTTTGGCTAGTTAAATCACCTAAGAGGAGGGAATTGAATAGGTGATGATCAAAGTCTCAAAATATTCAAAATACAAATGCAGAAAGTAAATGTGGACAAAACACGAGTATTTTTTAACGAGGTTAGCCTCAGCCAGGCTTAGCCCCAGCCTAGAGTTCCTTAACTCTAGGATTATCCCAATTTTATTAGGAGTGATTACACAACTCTAGACTACACCTACTCTAAGTTCCAAGTTATAAGTTGACCCTTCAAGAAATCGTTGGTAGAGTCGACCCTTCAACTCTATATCCCACCTAATAACAATATTGAACAATACAGCTCAAATAAGTTAATAGCAATTTGAAGCTCAAAGTATGCAAGTGTATGTTGTTACTCTTTTCTCTTTGTTGTGCATATTTTCCAACTGTAGAAACCTTATTAATTTATAGGCAAGTGATGCTGAAGAGGTTGAAAGAACTTTAGGAAAGTGACCGTTGCTCCAAGGAAGGAAAGGATGATTCTCAGCATTGGTTCAAGCCCTTGAATCCCCTATTTCAAGCCCTTGGATCTGGCAGTTCTGCTACAACATCCATGATTTGATTCCAACGGTTACTTGCCTTGCTAGAGAGATATGCTATAGTTGATTGCATCAACATCCTTCTAAAGAATATATTATCATAGTTAGGCAAATGATGATTATTTCAAAAGTATTAGCATATAGAGAATCATAATATTATCTCAAGATCACATAATCAACTTTGAATATAAAGATCACATATTCAAATTTAAATACTAAATTATCCCAAAGATAAAATCAATTATGTCAATATCTACTTATAATCATATTACATTAAATAATAGAAACACTAAGGTAGGTCCAAATATAAATATACCAATAAACCAATTCATTTTTGTATTTCATCAAAACATATTAATATATTGTAAGCTTAAGAAAGCTAACAATATCCCCGTTTTTTATGAAAGACAAAACCCAATAAAAACAACATATGAATACAATTTTGACTGTTAGACCATGAATGCATTGCTAGATACTTCCCCCCTTTTTGTGTTTCATCAAAAACTTAGCACAAGAGTGGGGGAAAAATTTGAAGCATAAAATTATGACAAACACAAATAAAGCTCCCCCTTAACAAATCAATGACATATAAAGATGCTCCCCCTGAATCTATGGCACTCCTAAAAAAACATATAAGGGGTTAAATACTAACAATAAAATCAATTGCATACACTAATACTCATTGACTTGAAATTCTAGTAAGCAACATAAGGATGTAACAAGGGATTGACATACATTGACATTAATAAAATTCTCCTCCTATCGAGAGTAAATCAAGGCTATCAAAAAATGATCAAGTGATATAATTTTTTTTTCTTATAGAAACAAGCAATATCATCTATCCAAGTATTAGAGAGCATAATAATTATGGACAAAAGCATTGAGATCATATGTGCAAAATTAGATGTCACAATAGTATAACATATATTGGAATATTAATCATGTTCACATTCCAAAGATAATAACATCATAGGTTCTGCCTAATTTTCAAGGCCTTGGATCGTATTTCAGGGCCTTGAAATCTCGGCAATGACAAAAAAAATAAACTTACCTTTTTTTTACTTGTGGCAAACCATAACTTACTGTATGTCATTGCAAAACTCCAATTTTTTCTTGTCCACTTGAATTTTTAGGAGAATTAAATGCTATCGGAAGTTGATTATTAGTACCTACATGAAGAGTTAGTAACTTTCCATAAACATGTGCATTCTTTGTTGATTCGTTCAAAAATGATGCCCTTCGACCAAATCTTGCCACCTTTTTCTTCTTGGGTTCAAGATTGTTAGAAATAAGAAAAATTAATGAGGTAAAATTTTTCTATCCCTCAATCTTGGCACATGTTCCTGATTTTAACACCACAATTAATAGTTTTTGACCGTTGAAAATTTGGTGTTGTATTTAAATTATAAAAAATGTGACGAGTTGGAGATAAACTATTGTTTGAAAATTTAAGCATGGATTTCACCTCATACTCACCACTTTGAAGAATAGATGAGTAACAACAATCTTTATTTTCCTCTCCATTTTCAAGAAATTCCTCAATTTGGGCATGCTTGACATCATTAGGTATAAACTGTTAAGTCAAATTTCACGCATTGTTTTTATAATTATTTTTAGTATATTATATACATTATTTCGTTTAATTTGATTTGTTTTATATATTTTTCAGGATTAATGTTTATTTAATAAAGAAGAGGAAAAAGGACGTAGAAGCTCAGTTTTACACACTTGACTACAAGACGGCCCACAAAAATAATAATTATGAAAATTTTTATTCTCATAATTATTATATTGGGCTATGATTGTAAGAGTTGGGAAGAGGCTTGAAGTCTTGGGGGAGAAGACATCTATGGAGAGAGGAGAAGAAAACCCAAGCAAACCCTAAATCATCACCACCTTATAACTCCTCCACGGCACACAAACATGATCTCCTCCATCACCTTCTTCTCTTCAGGGAGTTACTCACGCAGCCCCCTCATCTCTTTCATCAACCTCCTCACGCAGCTCCCTGTGCTTCCCCATCTCCCTCATCACGGTTCATCACCATCATCCTTCATCTCCATCAAGCATCATCGTAACCATCTTAACGCCACCCCAGCAGCCCTTCTTTCTCTTCACGTCACACCCCTCTTTCTTCTCTATCTTCATCTTCTCCTCACCATCATCACCGTGCATCACCATCATCTTCTATCATCATCATCGATCATCATCATTGTCTTCGGCACCATATTCACGCACTCCCCCTTTCAAAGTAGGATTACTATTTTGTATTACTATTTTGTATTATTGTTATTATTAGTATTATTATTATTATTATTATTATTATTATTATTATTATTATTATTA
>JACYFF010003369.1:64247252-64298660 GCA_017589665.1 Selenicereus undatus
TATGTAAGATGGCTTAGATTTACATTTCCTATAACTGGCTTTTACATTTGTTTGAATTCACACTTTGAAAACATTATTTTTTCTGAAATGAATAATTATGATTTTTCAAGTTTTTAGTTTGAGATCTTAATTTAAAAATTTGGAAAATATTTCATAACAATTTGTATTATAATTTCTTTAATTTCTTTACAGATACTATGATATGAGAGTGAACTTGAATTATTACATTAGTGTTAATTATTTTCTTTTAATAAATTTATACCATAGCAATGTTTATGATATGGAAGCATGTAAATTGTAGAAGTCATAATGTAATTCTAAAAAGAGAAAGGAGTAAATTATTCTACCTAAAATGGGAAAAAATATTTTCACTTTGAATAGAACTTAAGCTGATTTTACGTTCTTTTGCTTTCACACCGTCTTACAATCTTTCTCTGTTGCATTTCCGTTTCCTCGAAATATGGTTCAAAGATTAAGACAGTGACATATGGTTCGAAGATTAATGCTATGCAATTTGTCGTCAGAGTTAATAAGATAGAGAGCTCATTAGATTTATCCTCAACTAGATTTTATATTTTGAAAGCCATGGAAGATATCATCATTAGCAATGTTGAACGTGATTGATATTTTCTGGGAGAGGGTGAATAATGTATATAGTATGTGATTATTTTTAAAAGAAATTAATATAGATCAATTCACGAAACACATAACATTTATTTGGATCTTTGCTCGCATTTGGAAGTTGGTGAGCAATAAACATATATCACCTACTTGGCAAACTAAGAAAAAGCACAGACGAGAGCTCTGTACGTATGATGGCTGTCATTAACATTTATTTGAATCTTTGCTTGCATTTATAGTAAGGGTGTCTTTGGTAGGGGGGAAAATCATCTTCTTAGAAATTCATTTTTCATGAAAAATATTTCCCAAGAAAAATAATTTTCCACTTACATTTTCAGCTGTTTGGTAGAATGAAAAACCATTTTCTTTCTACTTCATTTTTTGCTATTTGATTGAATGAACCCCCTCATTCTCACTTCATTTCTTTTTACCATCAACCCCTTCCTCTGCTTACTGTTCTAACTTGACCCAACCAACGAATTCTATTTCTTTCCCCTCTTCAAAATCGAACCCAAAACATCAGTAAGAAATATACCCGATAATAAACTTAGAAAAAGATAGAGTCAACACTAATGAATCTCAATTTTTTCACTATGCCCAAGGATTATCCAGTTGACTTTGAGTAATATTAAACCCATATTAAAAAAAATGGTGAACGGGGAGATTATGGGTGTCTCAGATTACAAAATTCTTCAAAAGGGCAATAGTAACAAGGTCAAAGAACTCAAGAAATAATTGTAGAGATTGATGATGGAAATCATCAATGAAGATGATGAACATGAAGAAGGGGGGAAGAATGAGAGACAAAATGAGAGTGAAAATAGAGTGATTTTGGGCTCAATTAAAAGAAAATAGAACGAGAGACAAAATTGGACATCAAAAATTGAGCTTGGAAAATGATTTTCTCTACTTTTTCAAGGGAAAACAATTTCCTTCAAATAGGGTAAAGTGATTTTCCCTAAAAATGATTTTCCCCTCCTTGTTTTACCAAACGGCATAAAATAGGAAAATTATTTTCCGAAAAAATAATTTTCTCCTCTACCAAACACACCCTAAATGTTCCAAGAATCTCCTCTAGCGATATTGGCTTTTGTAGCAAAAGATAAAGTTTGTTGAAGGGTAAAATGACACAACGCCACCCATGTACAAGATAGTCATGATTGATACTGTTGGAGTAACGTCTACAAAAATTGAAATATGATATATGCATAAATAATAATTAATGAAATAATCATTTATGAAGAGATGTAATAGTTAATTTGTACTCGTACCTAAAAGGGTGCGTTTATGAAGAGTTATATATCCTTTTGTGTTATTTATAAATGTTATCCTTTCATTGAAAAGGTGTGAGTATCTTTATAAATATGAGACATGGTGGCATGTGCATTGTATGCTTTGGTTGAGATGATCAACTTGTATTAGCACCATAATCCCTAGAATCTATATTAGCTTTTGGATACATAGGGTCCTATTATTGAGAGCACAACATGAAAATAGAGAAGACTTCTTTGTATCTCAAAAACTTATTCAGTACACCATGTTGCATGTGCGGGTGAGTAATCCTTAGAAAAAAACATACTTAGACCTACATAGAAACCTCGATTAATTTGACACTAAGTTTGTCTGAGATAAACAATATACTTGTCCATCAACCAAATTTTACGCTATAATTTAAAGACTCGATTCCTTTAATTACAGAGAAGTTGTTTTAATTATTTGTTAAATTCAAGGTTTGATGGAAGTTAGAGACATGACAATTAGGGATGTGATCTTCGTGTAGTGTATTTTTCTCTTGATATAATCAACATAATGTTGTAGGTTTGATTATACTGCAATGTATTTAGTGACCTCTGACGACAATTATTATAGTATGTAAATTTGATTGTCCAATTAAGAATGATCTATAGTCAAGTATGGAGCTCATTTATTTTAAACTTATATAAGATAAGATGATTTTCTATCCTATCAAAAAAACCAAAGCTTCAAATGATGCATTCTAATTAAACTAATGTTTGACTTGGAATCTGTAGGTATTCCAATCCAATGGCCAAAGACTTTATTAAGGGAAAATGAAAAGATTTCATTTTTGAAGTTTGATGAAACTTCGTTCAAACTATCCTCCTTTATGGAAAATATGATAGCGATCTTTTCATGATTATGTTGAAGGGAACCAATGGTTACTATCATGAGGGATACGTTATATCTTGTGTCATTGTTGTCAAAGACAGTATATGTTGGCAAATTTAAGTTTTGATGCCAAGGGCATACGATATTTGAACACATGTGTCTACAAGCTATTTTCAACTTGGATTGCACGATTTTGTTGTGCAAATCACATGCAAATAATAATCATGGGCATGTTTAACCTTTATTACAGAAGTGGTTAAACTGAAGTTATACGGTGATCTTATCATCATATGAGTAATTGTTCCTAGTGAGGATATCATATATTATACTTTACAATGGTATCATCTTTTTGATCATGTGGGTTTAATAAGTCGGTGTGACATACCTATGGTTAACCTCGATGGACATTTACATTTAAGTAAAAGCCTAATATTTTTTGTTGGGTGTGAGCACTTCTGATTCATCAAGAAGGATAAATGAATTATCCTTGATAGAAATATGGCATATTATATTATTTATCTATTTCTATATAAATCTAATCTAGTGGAATATTTGACTTCATGTATATTGTTATTTAGACTTGTAATATATATTTTAGTATGATGTCTAAATGTAGATGTACCTATCTTGGACATCCAGATGGTATTGCTCCAATTTTGAGGTCTATTCAAATGGTATTAGTGATTCATAATGTTATCTTAAATTGATACTTAAATGTGAATGGATCTTGAATAAGACAAAAGCTTGCTGTAAATAAATATGATGTTTTATTTATTTTCATGAGATTTAATATAAACTAAAATATGAAAAGTGCACCTTGGATTTGTTAGAATATTTTAGTTTGGCTAATTTTGTGTCTATGCATAGAAATTTAACTTTTTGAGTTGTTCATGAGCATGAGACTTTTAGAATGTCAAAAGAATTGGATGGATATGGATGGAATGTGAACAAATACATATTTACATTAATAAATAGATACATGTATGACTTAAAATGTGCCACAATCTCTTAGTCAACATATCCAAACCTTAATATGCACACTAGGGGTTCTAGGAACCAAAAGGCCAAAATAGGCCCAAATAGACAATATTCGACATCTGGTTAAGATTCATTCTATATTTTCACCACACTTTAAGGTGCATAAAATTATTGAGTTTATGTACTAATTCTATTCATTGAATGTGCTTTCCAATGGCATATTTTACACCAAAATATGATACCCAATAAAAAAGATATAAGTTGAATATTGACGGTTGTGCTAAAAAAAAATACATGTTCCCTATTTCACTTATATATTCTTTTACATTTATCCAAAAGTTATGAAAATTAGTGTCATTAAAAAATGTATTCAATAAGTTTTCAACAAAAAAATGAACTACTCAAATGGAGGTTGGATGACAAAATTATGTCTATAACAAGTTGTAGCCCGTCTAGACTCTTGCCTAAACCATTAAGGAATTGGGACGGGTACCTAACTGTAGGAACAGGCCGAGTTGTCAAAGTTCTTAATCACTTCTAAAATAGGTCTAAGCTACTATAGTTCTATTTGGGCATCACTGATCCATTTAGATTAATCCTACTAGGAGTTGAAGTAGCTATCCTTTCCTTAATCACCTCGATTTGCCTTCATCAAGCATTATAAAAGGGGGGCTACCCTGTAAATTTGAGATCATTAGAAAATTAGAAAGGAAACATCATAAAATTGGTGAGGAAACACCATAAATTCGAGAGAGAACACTAAAAGGTTAAGAGAACCTAACCAGACCCTTTTCAAATTCATCCTCAAAACCCTTTAAGGCACAAGTCAAGGCTCGTAATTTTTGATCCCAGGGTTTCTAAGTCACTCCGGTAGGTAAGCTGAGGTCACCATTTCAAACTTAAATCTTCCGTTCCTTTCTTTGCTCTCTTTCACTTTGCTTTTTTTAATATTAATTTTGGGTTTAAGGAAGATGTAATCATTAATTAGGGTAGCCCCAGTTCACTGTAGTTAATAGCATTATTTCTTTCAATTCTACTAGATTGAGATTATACTTTTGACTTCTATTATCTAATTTATCCTAAGATGCCGCATATTTGTTTGTTTTTAGTGTAATTAGATTTAGTTTCTCGTATTGATTAGTAGAGGTTGTCAGTGATGACAGGCAGTGTTGTGATGCATTCCATCATCACATCCTACCTTCGCCCGCAAATCTGGATTCTTGTTTCGAGCCTCAACAGTCAGATAGTCTCGACACTAGGGATTATTCAGAGACCCTTCAAAAACTTTTTGAAATAATCTTATTGTCTCTTTTGGTGTCCCCTCGGTTTACGACTCATATAACCAAATGGTCCCTATGGTGTCCCTTTGGTCATTGCTCATTTCAAAACTTTAATTTGATTTGTAGGTTTTTTCTAAAACTCATTGGTGACTTTATTTTTCTTTTTTACATAGCTTCAGATTACAACAGAGCGAGTTCATGATCCAGATAGGGATATTGTCTGGATCATGAACAGGGCTCAGTTCTAGCCCATTAGGGTTGCAGCTCAGTTTGTTAGTCCAGCGAGGCATTCATTGCCTAGAACTAGGTTAGCAATTGGACTTAGCTCTGGCCTAGGAACCTGGCCAGTTTCCTGGATCAAGAGTTGTGGCCCAATTCCCTACCTGGGCCTCTATTATGCACTAGTTTGGACTATTTTCGCTAGACAAAAATCCAAACACCTAGAAGGCGATTCCAAACCATTCGTGGAGAACTGTACTCGAGGGGTTAACCTAGGGATGTGGTCCTCAAACATTGTCATTTTAAGCTTCAAGCTTGTTTTTGTTAAAGATGGTGCCACCCAACTAAGCGGGCGTCCCCTTGTGAATGTGCCTTTAAGCATCATCGATAAATTTTGCACAAAATTGATAATGAAAACATATTTATGAATTATACTTAAATAATAATTAATTAATTAATTAATGCAATGCAGCTTTTGATAAATAATTAATTTTAATTTAATTATTTATAAAGAGGTACAAATTGCAAAACTTATGTCTTTTCAAATGAATGATGAAAGGGTATGTTTCTTTGTTGAAGAAGCATGATGAAGTCTATGAACATGTGACATTGTGGTATAAGCATAAGATACCTTGATTGGCATTATAAAGAGAGTCCCTCAGCCTCATTAAATTCCGAACCTATCCGCTCATACCAAGGGCACCATAATTCCAGCACAACCCCGAAATTTGGTACGTCTTCTCATCCACCAAATGAATTCCCTTTAAGGTGTTCCATGTCCGTTAAGAATCCTAGTGAGTCTACCTTAGGAACATAAAATAAATTCAAGTAGTGATTTCCATTTTCTTTCCTTGAAATGGAGAAAATTGCAGCTCCTACAATGCAAATTTTTATTGATAAATTTGCTGAATTTAGGTTGAATTTGGGTCCCTCCTAATGATGCCCAATTGATACAAGTATGAATTTTTTTAGCGTAAGATGTCTATTTTGTCCTTATGTGCTAAAAATTTGCATTGAATTCTATTTGAGGAAGAAATGGTCAAAATTAAAATGAGTATACATAAAATTCGGTTTTGTAGCTATCTGAATTTGGGCTCTATTTGAGGTGGTTGTGGTTGTTATCCTTGGCATTTCTCACTATGTAGTGAATCTACACTCACCAAGGAATGAGCTCTAGATGGTGACACCTTCATTGATGAGAACAACCTTCTAAAAGCTTCTTAGAAAATAAAGAAGAAATCCTAAAATTTACAGCTCATAGCAATCGATATTGTCTTTAGATATTTTTCTAAGATATTTTATAGGCCTCTCATTGGTCAATTTATCCCACTAATGTGTTAAATTATTCACCTCATTTTTTTGGGTATTTATAGACCTATGCTATCAATGTATACTCGGCTTTGAGTTGATGATTAAATGAAAGGCAAAAGGGTAAGTTCTGTGTAAAATCTCTTCATCTTTATCTCTTAAGTTAGAGTGGTGATTTAAGTCCTTCATTTATAATTTTTCTTTGGTGGCTCTAAGCCTTCAGGAGAAAAATTTGGCGGAAAGTAATTATCTTATTTTAGGATCTCATTTCTACACTATTAATCATCACTCATCTTGATTGTTTGATATTGGACCCAAAGAGGAGCATCCTTTGATCTTCTATTGCTCTTGAATGATTTAAGATCCTGGGCATAAAGATTGATCCTCATCAAGTTGTTATCAATGATAGAGCTCCTCTTTTGGTTGTTCAATCAAATCCTTCATCCCTATTGATTCCATCAAAACCTCACCTTCATCCAAAAAACACCCTTAAAATCCATGCTTTGGTTTCTCCAATTGCTTCCATTTACTCACCTTAATCAAACCTTCCTTAGTCCATAAAGAACCTTCAAAATAGCCCAAACACAACCCTAAACTTAACAAACAAAATAGAACAAACAAAAAAGAAACCTTCCCAAAAACTAGAGAACTAAGGCAGTCAAAGCCAACTACGGACAGTCAATGGTGAAGTCCACAGTCCATGGCCGACTCGTGGTGAGAACCACGACCTATGTTGCCCCCTATTTTCTCTACTTTCCCATCTAGAGCTAACCACCACCCCTCTGTGGGCACTACTGCACTATGTGGTTCCCTTATTCTCATTCTAACCTTTATTGTTTACTCCCACATAGCAAATGAAGAAGACCCATCTCATTCTGGGTACATTCCTCTCATGCAGGTGCATGAGATGAAGACAGATAAGGCCATCCCTTAACTTCAAGAGCAAGTGAAAACGCTCACTAGAGAGCTTGAGCAAGTAACAGGCTTCATTCCTACCAAGCAACGAGCACATCACCACCAAGAGCTCAATGTTAGCCCTATAACCATTTATTGTTCATCATCTCATGAAGATTACGATCATGATGATACCGATGTAAGTAGATAAGGAAATCAAGGGATGATCTTAGAGATTTCAACGTTGAGGCATAAAAGTCTGATAGAAACCTGAACCTGAAAAGCTACACAGATTTGGTTCAATCTATAGAGCGGATCTTTGAGCTTAAAGAGTACAATGATGAGAAGTCATTTAAATTGGTTATCCTCAATATGATAAGAAATGCCTCATTATGGTATGAGAATTTGAAGAAGAATAGAGCAAGGGAAACAAAGTCTAAAATCAAGACATGGTCCAAAATATAAGAAGCACATGGACAAGGGATTCCTACCACCCTTCTATAAGTAATAGCTCTATCTCAAGATTCCTCTTTTAGCCAAGAGAATCTTAAGGTAGAGGAGTACATTCGGAAGTTAGAACAACTTCAAATCATATTCGGATTGAATGAAGAATGCCAACTCACAATTGTTAGATTCATGAACGGTCTATCTCCTAACATTGACAACAAGATAGACTTACAGCCTTATACTTCATTTGATGATGTGTGCAATCTAGCTATTAAAATTAAGGATCAACTCAAGGGTCGAAAACCTTTCTTAACCCCCCACTATAAAATTGTCTGAAATCTCCATAATGTGATTTTCACCTCACCCTAATACCAAGACCACTCCAACTCTCATCAATGTCCTATACAAGGGCAAGGGAAATACTAGTGAACCCCTAAAGAGTTTGGAAGGAAATAAATGTTTTAAATGTTATGCCTATGGTTACTTCCAAGCTTATTGCCCCCCGCCCCAATAGGAAGACTTTCACCATTAGAGAGGTAGAAAAGATCCAAACCCTTGAAAAAAGAAACTAGTGATGAGGAGTTTGATGATGAGGAACATACATTGTTCACTATGGATGTTGGTGAATAATTGGGAATCCAAAGAGCCTATCATGTTAAAGAGGTTCCTTTTGAACCTAGCCAAAGGGAGCAAATCTTCTATACTTAGTGTACAATTGAAGGAAAGGTATGTGTGCTAATCTTCGATGGAGGAAGTTGCACCAACATAGCTTTAATAACCCTCATCAATAAGCTATAATTACCCATCACGATGCATATAGCCCCTAGACTCTCCATTGGCTGAAGCAAGGGAGCGATGTAATTGTTTCCAAGAAGCTCTTATTTAGGACCATATTATGGTGAACTGCTATGTCATGTTCTCCATATGGATGCTTGTCATTTATTGCTAGGGATATCTTGGTCATTTCATAATCATGTGATTTACAAGGGACATGTAAATACATATGTATTCAAATACAATGGTCGTATTCTTAATTTGGCTTCAATGCCCCAAGCCTAATCCTCACAAAATTAAGTCACGGAACGGAAGTGAGAAAACCTCTACATGAGTGAAACAAGGGTAGAAAGACCCATTAGTAAGAGAAAACCTCTTTTTTCCTTATGTATGGTAGAATCAAACATTAGTGAGAAAGTAAAGCTCGTGCATCATCTAGCTCAATCACTCTTAAGAGAGTTTGAGGATGTCTTCCCCCAATGACTTGCCCACTTCCTCCCTTGAGAGGAATGGAGAACCAAAATTGATCTCCTACTGGGTGCTAATTTACCTAACAAGCTAGTCTATAGGTGTAAACATAATGATTCAAAACAGTTACAAAGGCAAGTCCAAGAGTTCCTTGACAATGGGTATATTAGGGAAAACTTGAGTCCATGTTCGGTTTCTACCCTTGTGGTAGCCAAAAATAGATAAGACTTGGCGTTTGTATGTTGACTCTAGGTCCATAAAAAATGTTACCATGAAGTATAGGTTTTCTATTCTTTGATTGGATGATATGCTTCATGAGTTTCCTGGATCTAAGGTGTCCTCTAGAATTGACCTTAGGAGTGGGTGTCATTGAATTAGAATGATAGAAGGTGAAGAATGGAAAAACACTTTCAAGACTAAGTATGGCTTATCTGAGCGGCTTGTTATGCCTATTGGGTTATCTAATGCTCCTAGTGTCTTCATGAGACTCATGAATGAGCTTCTAAGGCCTTTTATTAGGAAATTTGTTGTGATGTTCTTTGATGATATCTTTGTGTATAGCTGTGATGAGGCACCTCATGTTGAACATTTTTCCCAAGCCTCTCTTATTTTGAGGCAACAAAAACTATATGTTATTCTCACCCCAAGTTCTCTTTCTTGGCTATGTTATTTCAAGAAAGGGCATACAAGTGGATGAGCCCAACGTTGAAGGCATCAGGAGTTGGCCTATGCCTTCCTCTATCATGGAGTTTAGAAGCTTTCACGAGTTGACATCGTTCTACTGATGATTCATCGAAGACTTTAGGTCCTTTATGGCTTGCTGAACTGAGTGCATGAAGAGGGGAAGTTTTGAATTGACAAACGCCACCTAACAAGCCTTTGAAATGATAAAAGACAAGCTATGTTCAGCTCCTAGTTTGGGTCTTGCCAACTTTGAGCTCCTTTTTAAGGTTGAGTGTGGTGCTAGTGGAGTTGACATCAAGGCGGTCCTTACCCAAGCCAAGTGGCCCTTGACCCATAGTAAGAAGTTGAGATGTCGTAAACTCGTCTACTCCACTTATGATAGGGAACTTTATGCTATCATATGGGCTCTCACCTATTCGAATCAATATGTCAATCCTAAGCCCTTTGTGATACATTCGGATCACAAGGCCTTGTCTTTCGTCAATGAACAAGCTAAGTTCAATTCAAGGCATGCCAAGTGGGTGTAATCTCTCCAAACAGTTTCCTTTACTTTCATGCACAGAGATGGCAAAGATATATACTTCTCCCCATTCGTAAGGCCAAAGTCTTGGGATTGTATACCATCCAAGAGCTCTACAAGGAAGTTGAGGGTTTCTATGAAGTCATTGCAAACTCTAAGGATCATGATCCTTGTATCTTGTACGATGAGTTTCTCTTCAATAACAACAAGTTATGTGTTCTTAGAGGCTCTCTATAGGAGCTACTTGTGAGGGAGCTCATGAGGGTGCTTTAGGAGGTCATTTTAGCGCCAATAGACAATTGAGATCTTACAAGAGCATTTTCATTGGCCTAGAATGGCTAGTGATGTCTACAATGTTGTCTCCAAATGTGCTACATGTCATAGAACCAAGAGAAATTTCCACCAAGGGTTATGCATTCATCTTTTAATTCTAAATGGCCCTTGGGAATATGTGAGCATGGACTTCATTTTGTGTTTGCTAAGAACCCAAGTGTGGGCTCCTACATATGCAACTTCTCACACTCGTTTTGAAGCTTTTGTTAAAGGTTAATCCTCCTAGTCCTATAGATCTTCTTCTTTTCTCCATTGAGTGTCTGGCTAGCTTTGATTCCTAAGAGAGAGCTAAAGGAATAAAGAAGCCTTATGAGAAAATTGGAGCCCAAATAGAGAAGGTCAATGCTTTTTACAAGGCTAGTGCAAACAAGCGTATGAAGCCCTTGATTTTCAATCTGAAGAATTGGTTTTTTTGCACCTAAGGAAGTAAAGATTCCTAAATAGGAGGAAAACTAAGCTCATGGGTTGTGGAGATGGTCCCTTAAGGTGCTTGAATGAATAAGACATAGTGTCTACAAATTGGGGCTTCCCGGAAGAGTGATACTTTCAACTTGGGCCATCTTACTCATTATTTGGAAGATAACTTTGAGATGAGCTCAAATCTTTCTCAATAAAGGGAGGTTGATACATGCTGAGCCTCAAACCGACTTTTTCCTACTCCGTCATTCTCACTACATTCCAAACCTTTCTCCTCATATTAAGGGCACCAGCATTATAGCACTATCCTTGGCTTTGGTTCGACTTTCTGTCCACCAAATGATGCTCATCTAGGATGTTCCATGCTTTGTTGGGAAGCCTAGAGAGTCTAATTTAGGAATATGAAAGAAATTCTAGTAGTACTTCACCTTGTCTTTCCTTGAAATGCTAAAAACCATAACTGTTGTTGCGTTGGTTTTTATAGTTAAATTTTTTTAACTTGGGTTAAATTTGGTTCCCTCCAAATGATGCCCAATTGAAGCAAGTCCAAGTTTTATTATCCCTTAGTTGTCTATTTTGGCCCCATGTGCTTAAATTGGCGTTGGATTTGGGAGAGATGGTCAAATTTTAAATGGGTATGCATAAAATCTAGTTTTGGGGCAATCTAGATTTTGCTGTATTTTAGGTTGTTACATCAATCATTCTTAGCATTTCCAATTATGGAGTGAATATACACTCACCTAGGAAGGAACTAAAGTGAAGGCACCCCCATTGGTGGAGTGTAATCTTCTAGGAGCTTCCTAAAAAATAAAAGAAATGTTGGAATTTAATGCTCATGGCAGTTGTCATTATCTTCGGATTTTTTGTTTATTTTCTAGGATATTTTGTAAGACTTTCATTAGTCCACTTGTCCCACTAATTTATCAATTATTCCCCCTATTTTTGGATATTTATAGACTCACACCCTTGATATATACTCAACCTTGGTTGATAATGAAATGAAAGGTAAAATTTCAACTTCTCTCTAAAATCTCTTCATTATTATCTTCTAATTTAGAGTGGGTCGACTTGGAGTCTTTCCTTTATAATTTTTCTTTGGCGGCTCTAACCATTTAGGAACGAGATTGGTGGAAAGTAATTATCTTAGATTAGGATTTCATTTGTTTGGTCCTTAATCTCCAATCACCTTGATTTGTTTAAGATTGGATCCAAAGAGGATCATCCTTTGGTCTTGTCTTTCTCTTGAGGGATTTAAGATCTTGAGCATGAGGATTGATCCTCATTAGTTTCTCATTATTACCATCAACACACTATGTTTTGGGTTGTTATATATGGTTTGTACAAGTGAAGTGACCCTTATTCCCAAATTGCGTGCTAGATTGACAGTGGTGTGGGCTAGGTTTGGTTTGTGGTGGTTAGGGAGGAAGAAATGCCCTTATATTTTAGAAACCTTCATATATCTTCCTTATAAGGGGGTAGCTTTATGGATATAAGTTTTCCTCCAACCAACAACATATTAGATATCTATTGCAACTCAAAATTAAAATAGGAAACACATGTAGGAATACCAATTATTTTTCATTTATTACTCAGAGCACTAACTATTTGATTTTAATGATTTAGCTCATCTAGATACAATCTGGATATACATATATTAGGCATTATCAACGCTGCTAACTTCATCATTTATTGTTAAAATTGTACTCTTGCCCTTCTTATGTGAAAGAAAGTGCTCCTACGTCGCTTTTAGTAAGTTAAAGTATGATTTATCTAACAAGGAACAAAACATAGGTTTTTTAGACGGTCGCATGGAGTTATGCAATTGTTTAATTTCCAAAATGTTTTCTCTCATACCTTCTTGGAGGCTTCAACTAACTCAAGTTTGACGGATAACTTTCTTCAGTAGAAGTAGCTACTAGTTTGTCATTCATGACTGGTTAGACGGTTCAATTAGAAGTTATTCATTTTCTTCACGTAACACCTATTTTTGTTTCAAAAGATACTACATTGTGCGATGGGCTCAAAACCGCAATCGATGCTAGGCTCTATCATATCTAGGTCGAAGGTGATACTCAAATCCTCATCAAGATAGTTCGAGCTCTCTTGTTAATATACCGTGGCATATTTGCCCTTTAGTTCTTGACATTCATGCTAGGCTTTTGTGAAGGTAATATAGCTACTAAGTTGCAAAATATGGTTGTATTTGTGGAGACTTAGAGAAGAAAAAAGGTAATGTAACCCTGGAATCCTGGAGTTATTTTAATAGGGAATTATATAAGAGAAAAAAATCCTCTACTCCATTGCGCCCCCTCAATCTGATCGAGGGAACACACAGACATATTGGTCCTTAAAAATAAAAATTGTGTAGACAAAATGCCTTTAGTAAAAATATCAACAATTAGTAAGCGCATAGGAATATACCGAATGACTAAATCACCACTGGCAACCCACTCCCAAACAAAATGATACAACGGTAGCATGTTTGCTGTGATCATGCAAAACTAGATTGGCAGACATGCAGGTGACACTAACATTGTTACAATAGAGACAAACCGAGTCACAAAGATTAATCCCCAGATCATACAAGAGCTTGCGGATCCAGATAGTTTTGCAATAGTAGAATGAAGAGCACGATATTCCGCTTCTGTTGAGGATTTCAATACTATTGGTTGCTTCTTAGATCTCCAAGCACTTAGGTTAGCTCTAAAATACATAACATAGCCAATGGTGTAGCGATAAAAATCCTTATGGTCGAGTCAATTAGAATTAGAATCGAAAATAATGTGGGAAGACGAATTAGAAGGTCGAATTAACAAGTCCTGGTCCTAAGTGATAGAAACCAAGCTCATACATTCCAAGTCCAGTAAGCTCAATCAAGCAAGACTGATGTTCAAGCAATGGTTCAGCAAGTCTTGAGCCAAGAAGGTCGGCTCAATGGTGACCCATACAGGCCAAATCAATCTTTGGTCTGTTAGCTTGGTTCAGTGATCAATAAACTTTTGGGAAGTAACTTAGTTTAATTACTAGCTAAATCATTAGCTGATAATTACGAAAAGCTGCTTCTAATTTTGAGAGTGTAGCTCAGCTAGCACAGCAACCACACTTAGTCCAATCAACGAGCATGCCCAGATTTCAGTCCAGCACAACAGTATTTTGTGAGTCAAAAGTACAAATCTTTGTAGCAAGCTTTTGGGACGTTTAAGGGCATAAAAGGTTGTCTAAAATATTATCAAATAAGGCCCTAAAACAGCTCATTTAGCTAACATCACATCTGCTTTTAACCAGCATAAAATCAAAGGAAACACCATTTGATCCATTGGACACCAGGCTACTGTACTTGCTGACAGGCCAGGCTAATCACTAGATCAGCAGCTTCAAATGACTCCTCAAGACCATCATTACCAGTACTCACATGCTACCAAGGCTTGACTCCTCAGTAATGGAGATTAGGAAAGGAATTAGGTGTCAAAGAACAGTTTACGCTATTGTTTTTAGGCTGTTTTTGTTTAAACTCTCTTCCCTATTTTGGTTGATTTCTGTTTTCTATTTTAGCCATTGAGAGAGGGTGTAAGGCTGATTATAAAAGCCTCATTTTCAATTGTAATATTCAATTGTTGAATGATAAAGTTGAGCATTGCTCCTTCCCTCATAATCTCTCTAGCTATCCTACAGTCTGGCCATTGTAGGTGGTGTTTTAGGAGTCTTGGTGGTTATTCTGGTAGTGTATCTATATCGAAAATACCCCCAAGGGCTCTGAGCTTATTTTGGTGATGTGTCTATATCCAAACCAAGTTCAGTTTATCCTTGGTCCACTTGTGAACAATTGCTATTCAGCTCAATTCAATCAGACCTGAACCAAACAGCTCACTTGTTGCTTCTATTTATCTCAGTTTTGGTTTGTCTTACTTGATTATACATCATATTTGATATCAGAGTTTAGGCTACTCTCCTAGGCCTGAATCAGTAGCCCCAAACACAACCCCTTAGTTAAACACATAGTCCATAAAGAACCTGTTTTTCCCAGAATAGGCAAGATGAGTGACAGCATGTCTTTAGAAGAGAAGCTTGAAACACTAATGAAGAATTATGAGTACTTGGAGAAACAAAATGAGTATTCAAGGAAGCAGTTGGGATAATCTCTCAAGAACAAGATAAGAGCCTTACATTCTGAGACTCACAGCTCTTCTAAGCAGTCACATGAGGAGGAGGTTGATAGTTAAGGCAACCCCATTGCTTCTTCTAGTGACAGTGAGTCTGAGCCAAGGCAAAGGAGAGGCAGAAAACACCAACACAAGCCATCTAGCTTTGACATCAAAATTGAAGTTCCAGAATTTGAGGGAAGGCTAGATCTTGATGAATTCCTTGACTGGTTACACACAGTTGAGAGACTCTTTGATTACAAAGACATCCTAGAAAATAAGAAGGTCAAGCTTACGGCCTTAAGACTGAGAAAGTATGCCTCTCTCTAGGGGACCAACCTCTGTGCCAAGAGAGCTAAGAAAGCGAAGAACAAGATCGGAACCTGGGCCAAAATGAAATCTAAGCTCAAAAATAGGTTCTTACCCCCTTCTTACCTTCAAGATAACTACACCGAGTTGCATAACTTGACTCAAGGTAGCATGCCTGTTGAGGAGTACACTCGAGAGTTTGAGAAACTCTTGATTGAATGTGATTTACAAGAACCTGAAGATCAAACCATAATGAGGTACCTTAGTGGACTTGACCCTAGGTACTCCTATGTGGTTGAATTGCAACAGTATACTACATTTAAGGATGTTTGTATATTGGCTCATAGGGTTTAGCTACCAAAGAAGTCCAAGGCTATAAAGAAAGAACCCCCTAAGCCCTTTCCCAGAAATCAAAATGTTAACAAGGGGAGCCCTCAACTCACCTAAATCCACTGGACCCTCAATCTCAGATTGCTCCTAAGACCCCTTCACCACAAAACAAACCCCCCCCCACCCCAAACACAACCAACCTTAGGAGGTGTTTTAAATGTCGTGGCTTGGGACACTTTGCTGATGAATGTCCCAATAGAAGAGTCATTACTCTAGCTAAGCACCAAGCTTCCCTGGAGGAGGAAATAGAGGATCAAAGTGAGGTATGTTTCATAAAGGACTAGGAAGGAGCAGAAGATATTGTTGAACCAGAAGAAGGAGAACTACTGGTGATCAGGAGAGCTCTCAGTGTTCAGAGGAGCACCAAAGATGAACAAAGAGAGAACATCTTCCATAGTAGATATTCAATTCAAGGCAAGGTCTGCTCTTTGATTGTTGACTGTGGGAGTTATGTTAATGTGGCATCTACAACCTTGATAGAAAAGCTTGGATTACAGACTTCTGTCCACGCTAACCCTCACTGTATTCAATGGTTCAATCAATGTAAGGGATTACAAGTTAATTCTAGACACCTAGTTGCTTTTTCAATTGGGAAGAACTACTCTGACGAGGTTTGGTATGACATTATCCCAATGGATGTGTGTCACGTATTATTGGGGAGACCATGGCTGTATGATAGAAGGGTGACTCCTAATGGATACCAGAACACTTATTCCTTTGTTAAGGATAGGAAAAGGATAACACTAACTGTAAAACATCATAAATTCAGGCTGTAATGGCGGTGCGTTGCGGTATAGTAAGTGGGGTAGTGTGTAAAACCCCATAAATTTGATTTAGGAAATTATGTCCAGTTAGACCTACTTAGACCCAAGTCAATCCCAAATGAGTCATCGTGGAATTTTCTAATTAAAAAAATTACATTTTTGGAAGTTTTAAAATCTCTAAAATTTCCCTTTTTGATTTTTTGTCAATAAAATCCATTGTTATTACTATTATTATTTTTTTATTATTATTGTTATTAACATATTATTATTATTATTATTCAAAAAAAAAGGAACCCTAGTCCCTTCAGCCGCCTCCCTGACAAAATGAAAAAATAAATAAATTTAAACTTCCTTTTTTTGATTGTTCACGCCCCCTCCCCCCTAATATTACTAAACCCAAAAACCCTAACTCTTTTCTTTTCACACACCTCTCTCTCTCTCTCTCTCTCTCTCTCTCTCTCTCTCTCTTCCTCTCTCTCTCTCTCTCTCTCTCTCTTCCTCTCTCTCTCGACTCCCTCACAGCCACCGGACCACCACCGCCACCACGCCGGCTGCCCCAAACTAAACGAAGGAGGAATTTCCGTTGATCTAGATTCGGTTTTGATCAAAGGTACTCGTAACAATGTTTTAATGTGATTTTCTTTTTAGTCTCAATAAAGGTGAGTTATTTTGACATAATTGGGTCTGGGAAAGGGTCTAAGGATGTTTAACGTGTACGGGTATATTTTTGGGTAAACCGAAACAAGCGGAAACCGTGCATAAAAGGTTCGAATATTTTGGACAGGATTCACACTGTTTTGGCTCGACTTTGAAAATTCGGTATAATTATTATGGTTGTCCAAAAAATATGAAATTGTTACCGTAGTTATATTAGGATGTGAAAATTACGTGAGTTTTTGAATTGTATGAATTGGAGTTAAATTGAAATAGTTATGGTCGAAATACCGAGCACTGTCAAAACCCGGGACTGCAGGTATAGGATACGGCTTTCGAATTTTTCGACTTAATTATGTTGCGAATTTGGGGACGTGCTGAACATGAAAGTTTTAGTAGAAAAAATTATCTTTATATTTTGGGCAAGAACATGATTTTTATAGGTCTTTATAAAAAGTTATGGATTTTGGAAGTAAGGTTAAAAAAAAACCTGGACAGAAACTGAGAAGTTGAAACTAAGACGGTTGCAACCACGGTTTGGAAAAATTCCCTAGGTCATAATTGGTTGTTGAAAATTATGAAATTTATTAGAGGCAAACTTTTGGATGTAACAAAAATTTTCGTTTTAGAATTGGACCATTTGAAGTAGCATAGCCCACAATACAAGAGATTCTTCAACGGACTGTCATCCGGAAATAGTCACTGACCGTTCTGTAACAACTAAGATTTTGACCTAGTTTGGGTCAGAACCGGGCCAAACCTCAAACACAGGAAATGTGGGGGATGACTTAAGGATTTCAGATTGACTTAGAACACTAGAATCAGATATTGGGAACCAAAGTTATAGCTTCTGGAAGTTGAACTCAGAAACTAGTCAACCTGAACCTTAACCAGGGTTAAGGTTTGAATGAATTAAAAATCTAGAAATCCTTTTATAAATTGTGGGAGGGCCAAGGATGTCCTATAGTGAGCATGGACTGACTGTGGGCTGTGTGTGGGCCTGGTGCGGAGCAGTGAACTTGCTTAAGTAACCGAGCCCGTAAACTATACGGTATCCAGGTAACAAACATGCCCTAACCTTTCCCTGCGTTGTCAAAACCAAGAACGTTTTGGAAGTTGAGTAAGAATTTATGGCATTTCTTTTCACAACAAAAAGAACATTGGTGTATGAAATGAAAGTGACTGTATGATGAAAAAACTGTATGTTGTGTTATGTCTGGAAGCTTAAACTTACCATGTCATGAGGATTGGAATTTATTTCGATTGTGTTTGAAATTCCTGGATTTCTATTGCGAGTTATGTGGCGGAAGGTGTTTGAATATGAACGAATTGATTATGCTATGTTTACCTCCGTTAAGAGGTAAGGACTCATTAATTAAAAAGAACTGCTTGGGGTGAGTTAAATAGATTTGGATTGACTGAAGGCCATTGCCTTCCCCTGGTAACGAGTGCATGCATGTGAGCGGCCACGTGCTCGGTTGAGACGTGGGCCAGGACTATCGGTAACTATCCATCATGGTGGTAGGCCAGGAAAAGATAAGCGGTAACCGTCGGAGAAGCAGTAGGCCAGGAATGAGGTAAGCGGCTGCG
Source organism: Selenicereus undatus (assembly GCA_017589665.1). Taxonomy (NCBI): domain Eukaryota; kingdom Viridiplantae; phylum Streptophyta; class Magnoliopsida; order Caryophyllales; family Cactaceae; genus Selenicereus; species Selenicereus undatus. The sequence goes on from JACYFF010003369.1 coordinate 64,266,169, forward strand.
CTATGTCGGAGCGCAGGCCATGAGACCCACTGGGGTCGTCCACCCAAACGTTCACTGGAACAGTTGCAGTTTGAATTAAATTGTAAAATTATGGTCTTTAAAGTGATGAACAAGGAAGATTGTGATAATGACTTGTGTGCTTGAAAGACGTATCGTTGCCCCCTTCCCCTAAATGTTTTCAAAAATGGATTTATGTGCGTATTTGACTATTAGGGGGGCTTCTTACTGAGTTTATCTCACTGTTATAAAATGTTTTGTTTTCAGGTGAGCTAGCTATATTTGGGACTGGGGACGTGAAAGTAGTGCGAGACACGAATGTTGATCATATTTGAAAGGAACTTTAGCAGTTGTAATAAAATATAGTTGGAATAAATTGTGGTGTTAAGATTTGTGTTTAAGTTTTGGAACCATGTATGGTAAGTTTTTGGTTTGCAAAGACTTTGTATTAGGGGTCAGTTATGATATTCAACCTGGTATTCCCAATAAGGGAGTACGGCGGTAACACCCCGTTTAGGTTCCCGCTGCATTTTCGTTAATAATGGTGTTTAATAATGAATTATAGATCTGGGGGTGTTACACTAACTCCCTTAGCACCACACCAAATGCCAAGGCCCAAAACCTCCAAACCCACTAAACCCATAGAAAAACTGCTTACCCTAGTAGAGGCTAACCTTAAAGGCCTCACAATATGAGTTTCGGCCTTTTAAAGGTTGGATTCTCCAAACCAATTCCAGTCAAGAAAAGCCTTAAAGCATCCCACCTTTAGCCAAGTCCATTCTAGACCAATACCCCCATGTATTTCCAGAAGAAATCCCGCCAGGCCTCCTACCTAAAAGGTCCATTCAGCATCATATTGTTGATTCTAGGTGCCATACTCCCTAACAAACCAGCCTATATAATGAACCCCAAAGACACCCAAGAGATACAAATGCAGGTTGAGGAGTTACTAGCTAAGGAGATGGTAAGGGAAAGCTTAAGTCCTTGTGTTGTACCAGCCTTGTTGGTACCTAAAAATAATGAGAGTATAAGGATGTGTGTAAATAGTCAAGCCATCAACAAGATTACCATTAAATACAGGCATCTTATTCCCATATTGGCGGACATGTTGGATGAGCTTTATGGTTCAAGGGTGTTTTCCAAAGTTAACATGAGGAGTGGCTACTACCAGATCAGAATCAGAGATGATTATGAGTGGAAGACTGCATTTAAGACCAAGGTAGGTTTATATGAGTAGCTAGTCATGCCTTTTGGTTTGTCCAATGTACCCAGCACTTTTATGAGGTTAATGAACCATGTCTTTAGGCCCTTCCTTGGTAGATTTTTGGTAGTTTACTTTGATGATATCCTCATCTACTACAAGTAAGAAGAAGATCACTTGGACCACCTCAAGCAAGTCATCCAGGTTCTGGAAAGAGAGAAGTTGTATGGAAACCTTAAGAAGTGTACTTTTCTTACCCATGAGGTCACTTTCTTGGGGTATATAGTCGCTGCCAATGGTATTCAAGTGGATGAAAGTAAAGTGCAAGCCATTAGAAACTGGCCAGTACCCAAGAACGTCCATGATGTAAGGAGTTTTTATGGGTTGGCTTCATTCTACAGAAGGTTTATCAAGAACTTCAGTACCATCATCGCTCCCATGACTGAGGTGATAAAAGGTAGTTCATTTCAATGGAATGCAAGAGCACAACAAGCCTTTGAGGAGATTAAGCTGAAGTTGACTCAAGCACCATTCTTGGCCTTGCCATGCTTTGAAAAGGTCTTTGACGTTGAGGGTATTGCCTTTGAAGTAGGCATTAGGGGAGTTTTGACCCAATAGGGCAAGCCTCTAGCCTTTTTCAGTGAGAAGCTTTGAGAATCCAAGAGAAGATACTCAACCTATGACAAGGAATTTTATGCAATCATTAGGTGCTTAGAAATTTAGAGTCATTATCTCATAGCTGCTGAGTTCATACTCCATTCTAACCATCAGGCACTGAAGTACATCCAGGGGCAACACAAGCTAAATGTAAGGCGTGCCAAATGAGTGGAGTATCTCCAGTTCTTCCATTTCACAATCAAGCACAAGTCAAGCAAGATGAAGCAAAGAGCAGATGCCTTATCTAGGAGGCACGTGTTAATGTTTCAGGTAGAAACCAGTGTTTTAGGATTTCAACATTGCAAGTCACTATATGTCAAGACCCAGATTTTAAGGAATTGTTTGGGCACTACAAGCGGAGACCCAAGGAGGACTACCTAATCCAGAATGGGTACTTATTTAAGGGAACAAGATTATGTGTTCCAAGGTGTGGAACAAGGGAGCTACTGATCAAGGAGGTTCATAAATGGGCACTTGCAGGTCACTATAGAGAAAACAAGACCACCGCGATGCTTAAAGAGCATTATTATTAGCCGGGCATGTCCAAGGATGTTCAAGACATCATTAAAAGGTGTGCCACTTGTCAAGCTGCCAAGAGTCACACACTACCTCAAGGACTTTACACTTCATTGCCTATACCTCAAGCCCCCTGGACAGATGTTAGCATGGATTTTATCTTGGGACTGCCTAGGACTCAAAGGGGAAAAGACTTAATCTTTGTGGTTATGGACAGGTTCTCCAAGATGGCCCATTTTATGGCCTATTTCAAAACCAATGATGTTGTACAAGTGGTTGAATTGTATTTCAAGGAGGTGACGAGGTAGGTTCTCCAAGATGGCCCCTTGTATGGCCTGTTTTAAAACCAATGATACTGTACAAGTGGCTGAATTGTATTTCAAGGAGGTGATGAGGCTACATGGAGTGCCAAGGTCCATTGTGTCAGATCGGGATGCCAAGTTCCTCGGTCATTTCTGGCTTACCCTATGGAAGAAGCTAGGAACAAAGTTAAAGTTCAGCACAACCTGCCATCCTCAAACTGATGGCCATATTAAAGTCACCAACAGGAACTTGGGAGCCCTCCTAAGGGCCTTGATTAGAGCTCAAGCCAAGGCTTAGGACTTGCTATTTCCTTATGTAGAGTTTGCTTACAATAGGGCACCTCACAAGACCACTGGCTTATCCCCTTTCAAAATAGTTTATAGGGCAGATTCTTTAACCCCAAGAGATTTGGTCCCAGGCGTTATTGAGGGGGGACCAACACGGAGGCTAAACAGAGGGTCACGGAAATTCAAGCATTGCATGGACAAGTCAGAGAGAAGATTGAGAAAAGCAATACAAGATATTAAGTTCAGGCAAACAAGCACAGGAAGAAGGTTGTTTTCCAGCAAGGAGACCTTATATGGGTTCATTTGAGGAATAAGAGGTTCCCCCAGAGACGGAAGTCCATATTGGGCCCAAAAATAGATGGCCCCTTTGAGATTCTAGAAATGGTCAATGATAATGCTTATAAGGTGGGACTTTCAGGAGAATATGGAGTTTCAGCTACCTTTAATGTTGCAAATTTAAGCCCCTACTTTGATGATCTTTCCCTAGAGAATTTAAGGTCAAACTCTTCTCAACAAAGGGAGGATGATAGAAACCAAGCTCCTACAGGCCAAGTCCAGCAAGCTCAATCAAGCAAGACTAATGTTCAAGCAATGGTTCAGCAAGCCTTGAGCCAAGAAGGTCAGTTCAATGGTGGCCCATATAGGCCAAATCAACTCTTGGTCTGTTACTTGGTTCAGTGAGCACCAAACTTTTGGGAAGTAAATTAGTTTAATTACTAGCTAAATCATGAGCTGATAATTAAGAAAAGTTGCTTCCAATTTTGAGAGTTCAACTCAGTCCAGTCAGCAAGCACACTCAGTCCAGTCAGCAAGCATGCCTAGATTTTAGTCCACCACAGCAGTATTTTGAGAGTCAAAAGTCACATATCTTTACAGTAAGCTTTTGGACGTTTAAGGGCATAAAGGGTGTCTAAAATATTATTAAATAAGGCCCTAAAATAGCTCATTCAATTGACATTACATCTACTTTTCACCAGCACAAAATCAAAGGAAATACCCTTTGATCCATTGGACACCAGGCTGCTGTACTTGCTGACAAGCCGAGCTAATCACCAGATCAGTAGCTGCAAAACGACTGCTCAAGAACATCATTAGTAGTACTTAGATGCTACCAAGACTTGACACCTCAATAATGGAGATTAGCAAAGGAATTAGGTGTCAAAGATCAGTTTAAGTTGCTGTTTTTAGGCTTTTTTTTTAACTCTCTTTGCTATCTTAGTTCGTTTCTGTTTTCTGTTTTAGCCATTAAGAGAGGGTGTGAAGCTGAGTATAAAAGCCTAATTTTTAGTTGTAATATTCAGTTGTTGAATGATAAATTTAAGCATTGCTCCTTCTCTCAGAATCCCTCTAGCTATCCTATAGTCTGGCCATTGCAGGTGCTGTTCTAGGAGTCTTAGTGGTTATTCTGTTGGTGTGTCTGTATCTAGAATAGGCCCAAGGGCCCTGAGCTTAGCTTGGTGGTAGGTTTGTATCCAAACCAAGTTTAGTTTATCCTTGGTTCACTTGTGAACAATTGATGTTCACTCAGCTCAATCAAACCTGAACTAAACAGCTCACTTGTTGCTTCTGTTTGTCTCAGTTCTGGTTTGTCTTGCTTGATTATACATCATTAAGTACCCCACAAGTACTTGAAAATACGCTTGGCAGCATGAAGTTGAGTAGTCAAATATGGTAAGTGATCTCAAGATGAGTCATAATCAAATACTGTAAAGCACCTACCATTATGTGATACTTAGAAGGATAAGCAAAAATTTCACCATTAGTAAGCGGTAATGTGGTTTAGGCAACAAAAGGAGTACCAATAGGTTTTATAATGTGAATGAAATTTATGAAGCAAATCATCAACATAATTTTCTTGCAAAAGAAAAAAGTCCCGAAGGATGTCGGACCACCTAAATGCCAAGACAGTAGTGAAGCTATCGAAGATCCTTCATGGAAAACTGGTTAGACAAAACAAATATCAAAGACTGAAAAAGAGAGGAAGTACTGCTGTCAAAATAATATCATCAACACAGATAACCAAAATCAATGTATGTGAAACAGTGCGAAAAACAAACATAGATGGATCAACACTGCTAAAAAGAAAACAATGAGACAGAAGAAAATTGCTAAATCAACGAAACCAAGCTGAGGACTTTTTTCAAACCACATATAGCGTTTAAGTTCGCAGAAAAAATGGGGAAAAACAGGATGAGCAAAACTAGGGGTTTGTTTTATACAATTTTCTTCAATTGCATGCCTATGAAGAAAGGCATGCTTGACATCTAACCATTGACTAGACCAATTAGAAGATATGGCTAAAGAAACAATAAGATGAATAGTAATAGGTTTGACAATCAAAGTTGAATGTCTTACGGTAGTAAACTATTGCCTGCAAGTGAAACCCTGGGCAACGAGATAAGTTTTATGCCTTTCACCAGTCCTATTAGAGCGATATTTGACTTTACAAACCTATTTACTCCTGATCAAGTTTTGAGAAGGTTGGGGTTGAACCAACTCCCAAGTGTCATTGGCCATTAACGTATTATACTCCTCAACCATTGTTTATTTTCGTTGAGGGCACTCAGAAGCTTGAATAAAAAGAATCGGCTCAAACTCAGCAAGAGAGGTGGATAATAAAAGTAGATGTTTAGGTTTTCCAAAATCATATTTGGATCATGTTTGTAAGTGATGAGTATTAGTAGTATGCGGATATAGACAAGAAGAAACCGAGCCCGGGTCAAAAAAATGCAAGTTGATAGAATCAGACCTAAAAGTTAGCCCAATGGGGAAGTAAGGGGAGCTAAAGAATAAGAGGGCTCAAGGCCTACCCGGCATGAGGAAGCCAAAGGCCCAATAGTGGAGAAAGACGATAGAGAAGACATAGTTAGGTTGAAGAGAGATGGGGAGCCCACGTTAGGTAATTAAGGTAAGGAAGGAGGTGGCCCAGCAAGAATGGGTGTAGATGATGGGACACTATAGGAGAACAGGGTAGATTGGCACACACAGTTTGGCCCAAAACGGGTTTCCTGATAGGCATAAGGAAGGATGTGACATCTAGGCTGAAATAGAAAGGAGGATAACCCACTTCAGGATGAGAATTAGAGAGCCATGAAGGCACACTAGATGGAGAAGAGGACACACAGAGAAGATGACACTGTCGCTGCAAGATATATCATCTAGGATGAATATAGAAGACCGATGGATTGGGGGAGCCTGAGACACTGGAGTAACAAAAAGACAAACATTTTTATAGAACCGAATATGACAACTGATATAAACATGATTAGTAAGAGGATCCAAGCATTTATATCCCTTATAATGTGGTATGTCCTAGAAATATAAATTGAATGGACTTAGGGGATCATTTATTTACTGGAGTGGTGAGCCTATTAATGGTGAAAATAACATCATAAACTGCAACAAACAGAAAAGAGGTAGGAAGCAAGACATCAATAAGAAAGGTGCAAGTGATTGCACGAACATGCTAATGTTGCCATTCTATGACTCTATATTATTGTTGTGTGTTAGGACAAGACTTGAAAAAAATAAATGTCATGCTTAAGAAAGGATCATGCATGAAAGCTTGATCAAACTTTCATATACCATCACTTTGAAACATTTCTATTTTACAATCAAAAAAATTCTCAACAAAGTCTTAAAAATACCAAAAATAAAATAGACTTTAGATTTTTGTTTTATAGGATAAATCCAAGTGAAGAGAGAGAAATCATCTATAAAAGAGACATAGCACTTATAACCTTTATGAGATAAAATAGGTGACTGCCACACATCAACATGTATCAACTTAAGAGGAGAGATAGTACAATGTTCAACTAAATGAAAAGGAAGTATATGAGAAATCGCTGAGCAAAAAGTCATATAAGAATCACAAAAAGAGGATGTAATGGTCAAAAATTTGTTTTTTCTAAGAATTGGGATGTGACATATTTGACACACAGTATTGGGATGAGAATATAAAATCCCTTCTGATTGGTTAGTGCCTTCAGAAGAAGAATGAATAACTGAAGCTAAGGTGCAATAAGTACATTACAATGAAACATCTGAATCACTAAATACAATACCAGTGGGTATATCTTGATTGATGGTTTGAGACTGATCATTCTATTGGTGGGTATTATTATTCTAATTCACACCATTATTGTTGTCATGTCCACTTCCTTCTATTCTAGTAGCACCACACGCCGTTATTCTTAACCATTCCCATTGCCAACACTAAAAGTATTATTTCGGGAATGAGAACCGCCCCCTTGGTCAGAGCCGCCACCACTAAGAATGCTGACTAATTCTCGATGAACATGAAAGTCTCAATTAGATTGAAATTTCATTGATTGCTTGTAAGAAATTTAACTTGACTTCAATCATCAAAAGTATGACTCTCGGGCATCGTAGTATAGGTCACAACAAACTAATGATAATCACAAGCCAAAATTAGTGAAGTAAATCAATTTAAGATCAGAAATAGGACTTTGAATGGCTATAAGTGAGTTGAGAAGGGTCTTCTGGCACAAATAATCCTTTATAGACTCATTAATAACCTTAGACACATTCACGAGCATACTTTAGATCCAATGCATGTGCCAAAATAGCAGTATTAGAGGCAAGATACTACCATATTGGCATAGCATGTGGAATGTTATGTACTTCACATAGCACAAGCTTATCTTTGGAAATGGTGGCAAAAATCCAGGCTCAAATAAGCTTATTAACCTGAAGCCAATGTGTATATGATGGATTAGGTTATTGCCAGAAGTAACCAAGATAGCAGAAATGGGTTGAGAAATCGTGCCATCAAGCATGCCCTGAAGTTGGTGCATAATAAGAAATGAGGTGAATTGAGTCTCCCACGACAAATAATCGCCCATGGTCGGAAAAACACTCGTGATGTACGTCGTGATATTCACCATCCACAATGAAGGGGGAAAATGTGGGAGACGATCATTGCTAGGCACGAAAAGAGGAATTTACCACAAGGATGTTTCAGGGAGGCTATTGAACTATAGGCCTCAAGACAAAGAAGTGTCCAATTAAGGATATGAGTATTACAGATCGAGCATGGGAGCAATCTGAGTAGACATGCCAAGGGCAAGGATAGAGTGTTTTAAATCTGAGGCGAGGTGACGCCAAGAGAAGACACAACCAGAGAGGGTGTGACGTGTTGGGTAGTGGGTAAGGATGGCAGTGGTGGGTAGGAAAAGTGAGGGGAAAAAAAAGAAACATCAGTGCTTATCTCAGTGAGCATTTTCGGCATCATAGGAGAACAGACTAGAGTGGAAGCAGTGACAGAAACCACTAGAGAAGGTTGCACTATGTCCGAAATAATCAAAGATGGGGTAGACATGGTGATTGAGATAGAAGAATCAACCATGGGAACAAGACGACCAAGGGTTTTCGGTGCTGAAGGTGAAAATTTAGGGAAGAAGAAAGCAAGGCTAGCTAGGGTTAGGAGCATTATACCTTTGATACCATATGAAGAATTAGAGAATAGGAAAAGGGCCACTCAACCCTAGGACCTTATAGTATATTAATAGTGAACTATACTAGAGTAAAAATACAACAAGATCCCGACACTCCATTAGTATCCTATGATTTCTCTAGTGTATTGATTTATATTGAATCCAAGTATGCCTTTGCACAATTTTTTTTGTTTATATGTTGTTCTTAAATATAATTAATGGTGTCATAATATCCAGAAATCAGAATCGTTCTAAACTCATAAATCAAGTTCTTTCTCTCTCTCTCTCTCTCTCTCTCTCTCTCTCTCTCTCTCTCTCTCTCTCTCATTATGCATTTAATTTTGAAGTTTCAATTTTAGTGTTTTATCCTCATATCATGCCATTTTGGTGCTGTTTAATTTGCAATATCTCATCAGTTTGTTTTGATTCTGGGCAATTCAATACCACCCTTTTGCTCTTAAAAGGTTCATAATAAAGTTCAAATGTTGTGGTGGGTAAGGCAATATCTCCCTTTGTTTATTTGGACATACTTCAGAAGTTTATGCTTTTGTTATTAGAATTTCATGTTTAAGAAGCTTTAATATGTGAGCATTGAAAGGGCTACTATTCTAGGTATGGAGGATGGTTCAACTATGCTTTTTAAATCTGTGCTTGATGTCTATAAATTTATATTGAATTCATGTTTACCTTGTTGTATATTCTGGTTATGGATTATGATTTATCTAATGTATTGATTTATATTGAATCCAGGTATGCCTATGAGTTTTTTTTTTTTTATATGTTCATAGATATAATTAATATTATCAAAATATTCAGAAATTAGAATCTTGCTAAACTCATAAATTAGGTTTTATCTCCCTCTTTCCCCCCCCCCTCTCTCTCTCTCTCTCTCGTTCTCACTATGCCTTTAATTTTGAAGTTTCAATTCCAATGTTTTATCCTCATATCATGCCATTTTGGTCCAGTTTAATTTGCAATCTCTCATCAGTTTGTTTTGATTCTGGGTAATTCAATTCCACCCTTTTGTTCTTAAAAGGTTCATAGTTAAGTTCAAATGTTGTGATGGGTAAGGCAGTATCTCCCTGTGTTTATTTGCACATTCATCAGAACTTTATGCTTTTGTAATTTGCATTCATGTTTAAGAAGCTTTGATATGTGGGCACTAAAATGACTACTATTATGGGTGTGGATGATGGTTGAACTATACTTTTTAAATCAGCACTTGATGTCTATGAATGTTAGGTATCTGAAGACAGAAGGTAAGATGTTGGTACTTGGGAGTTGAGTGAGTGAGATTTGCGAGTAATCTAATGTATATAAATTTGTATGTCCATGTATGTTGGCATATGTTTACATTACTCACATATATATATTCGTCAGCTTATTTGGTTTTTAATGTCGTTGTCAGTGGCTGGCTGTGGTTGCTGGTTCTATTTTTAATGTCTAAAGCTTATCTAGTGTGGATATTTTCTGAGCTTGCATACGCTGCTTCTCACTCTCAACATCACCAGTTCATATCTTTTATTTTAGGAATTGTAGTATTTAATGGAGTTACTTATGCATATTTTGAATTGGTTATTTCACTGTGGTGAGTTAATGATCTCAGCTCTTAAAATTCTTCCAAAACTTTAATGAACTATGAAAATGCTTTCAATTTGTAGATGTGTATGCTTCTTAATTAAGAATATGCCAGTAATCTGATGTATATAAATTTGTGTGTCTATGTATGTTGGCATATCTTTACATTATTGACATATATATATATATATATATATATATATATATATATATATTTATATATATTTGTAAGCTTATTTGGTTGTTAATGTCGTTGGTGGTTGGGGTTGTTGGTTGTTGGTTCTGTTTTTAATGTCTAAAGCTTATCTGGTGTGGTTATTTTCTGAGGTTGCGTACGTTGTTCCTCACTCTAAACATCCCCACTTCATCTCTTTTATTTTCGGAATCCTAGTATTTAATGGAGTTATTTATGCATATTTTAAATTGTTTATTTCATTGTGGTGAGTAAATGATCTCAACTCGTAAAACTCTTCCAAAACTTTAATCAAATTTGAAAATGCTTTCAATTTGTAGATGTGTATGCTTCCTAATTAAGAATATGTGCGTATCTAATGTATATAAATGTATATGTCTATGTATGTTGACAAATCTTTACATTATTGACAGATATATATTTGCAAGCTCATTTGGTTTTTAATGTTGTTGCTGGTTGCTGGTTGTGGTCATTGATTGTTGATTCTGTGTTTAATGTCTAAAGCTTATCTGGTGTGGTTGCCTGATATCTTGTGTTAATGAGGTCATGGTTAGTGATAGGGAAATGTGGTTGTCGTAGGCAGAACATGTGCCCAACTGATGAAATCCGCCTCGTCCTCCACCTTTGCACCTCCACTTGAAAAATACAACACCACCAAGTTGTACATCGACCGAAACCGAGTCCTGCGGCAACAACCACGCTACCAACGCGCCAGTCAGTCAGTGTCATGTGGGTTTACGCGCCTCCATTTATAGGTTGGTGTTGTATTTTGCAGCGAGGTTTCGCAAATTAGGGGTTGGTGTTGTATTTTGCAGCGAGGTTTGGGCAAATAGGGGTTTTGGAAAGACTAAGGAGAAAGAACGCAATCAACATATCGCCCTAACCTTTCTTCCCAGAATCTGTGTTGATAAGGTTTTCTGATAAGGGTCAATTTATTGACCAGATCTTCGCCCTTAATTATTATTACTTTTTTAACAAAAAATCCATTTTTTATTCCTAACATAATTTTTTTTAGTTCATTGAGAATTTCTAAGATCCCGGTTCTTTTATGAACCTTAGCATTTTCTCACCTCAAGCACTCGATTCTAGGTTGATCTGTTTCAGTGTGAATGTCATTATTAATTTTGATTTGGTTGTGCCTGTAGGCATGGGTTTTGCATGGGTTTTGCATGAATTGTTGAATGTCTTTTTTTTAGATATATTTATGTGTCAAATCTAGACATACCAACATGCCCTAATCTTTTAGGAAACCATCAATCCCTTTTGAATCGATTGTAGAAATTATGAAAGAAATGCAGCTGTGGATTGGGCAATATTGATCTTTGTTTTTGTTATGTTTGGTATTAACCTAATATGTTTGGATGGTGGTGAGTAATAAAGTTCATTTAATTAATGTAATGGCAAGTGTGAGTAGTATTTCATGTTTTATCGTTGGTAAGTAAATAGGTCAGTGGGTGCTTTCAATTGAAACGTTTTAGAATCTTTGTTGTAATTGTAAGTCTTGAATACTATACATTTAATTCTTGGTTTTGTATTCTTTAAGAAAATAAAGAAAAATCTGCCTTGTGTTGCATACTTAGAGTGCTAGCTGATCTGTATTGAATTGAGTCATAGCAATGAAGAGATACATGAAAAGAGTTTGTATGCATATTGAGTATGTGCAGATAGAAGGTCAGATGTTGGTACCTGGGAGTTGAGTAGCGAGATTTGAGAGTAATCTGATGAACTTTAGATCTGAAATGGCACAGCATGTTATTGTCAGTTGTCAAGAAAGCATAATAATGTTTATTCCCACCTGTAATATAGTTAACTTAATTGCAATGTTAGAAAGTGTGAAGTTGTTACCTATGAATGCTAAAAATTAGGCCGGTAGAAGAAATTTGCAGTGGATTGAGAGTAAGAATAACTTCGTGAGGTCACAAATTAATTACATCAAATTTGCAGTGAGAGGGATGGGAACTTGGCCTGTGCAAGAAAATTCTCCCAACCGTTCAAGAGTGGCCTGCAATTGAGGGATGTGTGTAACGGTGGGAAGTTGTGTTAATTCTGTGATTGTTTCAATATGATTAGGTGGATGTAATCTAGTGTGTGTTTTTTTCTTTTTTTGGTAAAATACAATTACGTGGGACTGCAGTTTCTACAAAGCAATTACACTGCTAGCGGGATCCCTATAATCATGGGAGTCTTTTTTTTATTTCAACACAGATTTAGGCTAGAGTGTTGTAGTCTAAATGTAACTGCTAAGGTTGAGGGATGAATAGGCAGTGCAAACATAGGCTAATGTTGGGTCCCTATAAACATGAGATTCTTTTTTTTTTCAACACAAGTTTAGGCTAGAGTGTTGTAGTCTTAATGTAACTGCTAAGGTTGAGGGAAAGGAGTATAAAATTTAAAATACTTATATTGGTGTACATTGTTGGCGGGAGTGCACCAAATTCAAGAGTTTCCTATTTTCTCAATTGTGAGCACTCTCACATTTTAGCATTTATTATATAAAGATTTGTGCGCTTCCACTCACAGGTTGAGACAAACTCACATACCCTCACAACCCTTTTTTTTTCAAATTTGTAGTTTGGTTTGGATTATAAAATGAAAAATTATGTTATAGTTCAAAATATATTTTTCATATGACGTATGGTTAGGTCTTCGTTTCCAAAAAATAAAAAAATAAATCAAATCATTAACTAGATTTCTGAAATCTATAAAAAAAAATCCAGTGCCAATTAAATTAAATGTTAATGAAACGATGAAACCCCAAATTGGCAAGTAATGAAAAGTAAAAAAAACCTTGTCTAATGCTGCTCTCCATCCCATGTCACCTAATACTGAAGATGCAACCATGGTGGAAATGTGGAATTGTAGTGGGGGTGGAAGTGGGAACAATTTGGTGAACTACTTCCATAAGATATCTTATAGCAAATTGCAACGCAGGAGCTACACGCTGGAGAAGAGTATAATGAAACTTTTGCTTGGGTTGGCTCAGTGATGGAGAGTTTTTCATGAAAGTTGCTATGACTTTCATTAAGAATGATTATGGGGTGAATAAGGATTCCATTTGGTAACAAATCTAGAAACTGCAAGCACCACATTGAATTAGATTTTGGTTGTGGCTAGTGGCGTACAATAGAATCATAACTAATGCCAATTGATTTGCTCATAATCTTGCAAATGATCCCGGATGCAAATTCTGCCCGCCCCTAAAGGAAGATACTCTACATTTATTACGGGATTGTGTTTTGGCTAAGTCGATTTGGGCATAGTTAATCGTTGCAAGAACCCGAACCATATTCTTCATATTACGGCTAAGGAGTTGGCTACCATGGAATCTGGAGAATAAAAATATGATGTATAGAAAATGGCATACTACATTTGCAGTGGCAACATGGTGGTTGTGGAGTGGTGAAACAAAAGGAGCTTTGATAATCCCGAGTTTGATCCCATTAGGCCATGGGCTTTCATTTTGGATAGGGCTAAGGAAATTGATCTTGCACTCAACTCAGGGGTTGGTGTGGTGCCCTTAGCCAAAATTGAAGTATGAGTCTGGTGGGAGGGGCCACAAATAGATTGGACCAAGCTAAATGTTGATGGGGCTGCTAAGGGCAACCTAGGGCTACAAGGAAGAGGGGGTGCTGCGAGACCATAATGGTAAATGGATCGTGGGTTTCTTTTCTAAGTTGGGCTCGTGTTCTTCGGTGAAGGCTAAGTTGTTTGCATTGTGACATAGCTTTCGAGTCACCTATAACACAGGTGTTAAAAAACTTGTGGTGCAAATGGACTCTAAAGTGGTGATGATAAAGATGAACGCTCTTCTCAAATCCAATCAGGCTTATTACCAAGGGATCAAGCAATGTCAGAATCTTATATATAGCGTAGAATGGACGATGCCTGTTGGGATCTTTTGAGTGTAAACTAAAGTCGCAAGCGTACACCTTTCGCTATAGTACTTGAGAGTCATGTCCTCGGGGATGCGGATAAGATTGAGGTCACAATCGATTAAATTATCTTAAGCAGAATTAAGTTTTCCTAACAGAGAAATCAGCTAAAGTAACGTTTTACACTAAACTTACCATTCTAAAACAAAATACAACGGTTAGATGTGAAACAAAACCAAACTAGCAAATTAATGGGAAACAAAATAAATAAGGTATTCAAACGAAATCAAAATGGTTCAAAGCTCAGAACTCATATACCCTTTTCTAAACTTACTACAACTAACAAAATCAAAACTAAAATAGAGCCAAACTAGCAATTAGTTCATATCAATTATACCAAAGCAGACTAAATTCATTGCCTATCATTCAAATCATTCAAGTTAATTCATCAAAACTAAACATGATCACCTCAACTAAACCAATTTTCATCAACCATCATCTCACAACCATCAACCACTCAAATTAACTTCAGACCATTCAAGTTACTTGTATCAAAAACAATAAAAACCAGCTACTGGGAGGGAGGGGGAAAGCCGAAAACAGGACATGATCATCAACTATCAACTTAACCAAGTCAGGCATAATCACCACATCATCACCAACAACCAAATCCTCAAAAGAACAACCTCCATATTTGAATCACCCTTAAAGTAGAACCTTCAAACTAACCGACAAAATCAGAATCATCATCAATCAATCAGAATTGTCTAAATTAACTAATGTAATCTAGATGCATCAACTAACTTCATCATTCAACGAAACAAAGTAGATCAAAGGTTTTAATCATTAACACCAAGCCCTGATTAAACTACTCTATTATCAGCATTAATTTGAAGCAATTGAAAGAGAAGCTAGAGGAACCGAGAGCAAATTGAATCTTGGAAATGATCATACTCAAAACTCAGCACAAGAGAGGTGAATAACAAAAGCCCACTGCCAACCAGACCAACACATAGCTTCATCCCTCACAGTTAATGATGGAAATGCCATAGCCATCATCAACCAAAACCAAAAACCGAATAAGGGATGGGGAGAAAACAGATGAAATCGACTAAACTTGGGTCAAAATCATTACAATAGCAACTTAATTCATAAACATCAACTGTAATTTGATAAAACCGGCACTAATTACATAAAATCCGAAACTCACAACTAACTAACATGAAACCCTAACCCTAGAAATTGAAAACAAAATGCATCTAGATTATGAGAGAAAATTCAAAAATTAAACTAAGTAAACCTAGAACTGTCTAACCTCTCTTCTGGAGCTAGCTTCGATGCGTGGGCAGAGGATAGGGTGCTATGCTGGCATTCGTAGCGTGAATTGCGGGGTGGATGAGTATGGAAATGGTGGTGTGCTTGCGTTCGAAGAGAGATAGATAAGATTGAAGAGAGACAGAGGAGATGACAATGGAGATGGAGAAATGGAGGAGGGCATTGGGTTTCAGGGTCCTTAGTTTTTGGGGTTTCTGGAACCCGAGTGAGGAGAGAGAAGAAGTTAATAGGAGGAGAGGGGTAATGAAGGTCACGTGCACGGCACGCTAAAGAGGGAAAGAATCAAGGATCACGTGCCTTGCACGTGATAGCTAAGGTTTTTCAAAAAAAAATTCTTTTTTCTTTTTTTTCTTTTTGGATGATGGATAAAAAAAAGGGTTGGCCTGATTCTTGGGCTGCTTCTTTAATCTTTCATGACTCGAATTTTCATTTCAAATATTTTTCATCTTTTTTCGCATTTTTTCATAATTATTCTCATTTTATTCAAAACCTACAAAACAAAATAAAATCAAATAAAAACCTAAAAATAACAACTATTACGAGCATAAAACAGGTGTAAAAGTACTGTAAAAATAACACATTTTTTTAACGAACAAATATCCCCACACTAAGATTTTGCTCGTCCTCGAGTAAAATAATTAAACTGACTAAAAGAAAATGAAATATAAGAAAAAGAACATCATAACTCACTGTCGTAGGAATCACGGTTGTATTTAGCGTTTGCAACAAGCCTTTAAACCCTCTCAGTCTCCCAAGTGGACAAGTAAAGTCTCATGAGTGTTTTCAAGTGAACCACCCACAAAAATTATTCCAAAAATAAAAGAAAATCTTTTTTGTTTTTTTCTCAAAACTAATATGTACAAAATTTGGGAAAGATAAGCTCACATTCTAATCAACTAAATCACCCATGTAACCAAGTTATTGACCTACATATGCACAGAATGTACTTCAAAGCCCTCTGTCTCGTAAATTACATCAGAGCACTAATTTTTCACCCCATTTGAACATCATGATTCTAAATCCATCTCGGTGCTCGTGTGCAAGTGTATCATCATCCCAGGGCTTAGATTTACTAGAATTAGACTCAATCTCACTTAGCTGATACAACTACATTATTATCATACTAACTTTGGAGGCAAGCTTTCCCAATATCAATATTGCCTCAAAGGGTAACACCCAGTAGCACATGCCTCAAAGAGTAACGCCCAATAGCACATGCCTCAAAGGGATACTTGTCATTTCAAATTTTATTCCATCTCCTTTTCTTTTCTTTCTTTTTTTTTCTTTATTCATAATACACTTTTTCTTCAATTTTTTTTTTCAAAGTAATCGTGTCACAAGCTAGTGGAAGAATCATCCATGGAAGCCTAAGTCCTAAAGATAATGATGAAAGAGTAAACAAGGACTGGATTACACAATCTATACTGAACATTGGGGTTAGAACTAGGGCTTAAAATGTCACACTGAGGTTAGAGACTTCTCATGCACATCCTACTTATATACAAGCTAATAACCAAAGCACAGGGGATTCAAGCTAATCAGGCATAGTATAAACATTCCCCAAAAAACAAAACCAAAATCAAAATCTTTTTGGACTTTTCAAAAAAAATTTCAAAGCAAAATATGTACACATGGGTACCCCACCCCTGCACCAAAATTTCATAATGTCCTCATTAGGAGTGGAACAGACACAGAAGGACCAAAAGAAAAATCTAAAAAGCAAATATATGCTCAAAAACAAGACTCAAAAACAAAACAACCAATCATAGGGAAAGAAAAACAGTCAACTCTACAAAAAGAACTAGAATAAAACAAAGAAAAGAGAGAAAGAAGGAGAGAGAAGAGAAGAAGTTTCTAGCAAACTAGGTCGGGTGCAATTACACCCAAGCTTCTTCAGATCTCAATCACTGATCATGGCTAGGTTCATGGAGTATCAGACACTCCACATCTTGTTGGCTCAGTGGCTCCAGAAATGGCTTCAGACACTGGGCATTCACTTTGAAGGTGGCACCAGTCTACGAATCCTGAATTTCAACTGCACCATAGGGAAAAATATGTGAGACAATATAAGGGCCCGTCCATCGGAACCTCAATTTCCTTAGAAATAGATGGAACCTAGAGTCATACAAGAGTACTTTCATTCCCGGGGTAAATTTCTTTCTAAAAATATGTCGATCATGAAACAACTTTGCCCTCTCTTTATACGATCGAGCACTCTCATAAGCCTCAGCTCTAATCTTATCAAGCTCACTCAGTTGCAGTCATCTTTCCTTTCCTGCCTCAATCAAGTTATAATTAAGCTTCCTAATGGCCCGCTAAGCTTTATGCTCTATCTCCACAGGTAAATGATAAGGCTTACCATAAACTACCCTAAAAGGTGACATACCTAAGGGAGTTTTGAAAGTCGTCCTATATGCCCAAAGAGCATCTGCCAGCTTATCAACCCTGTCTTTCCTACGCCTACTCACTATGTTTTCCAAAATCTGCTTAATCTACCAATTGGACACTTCAACCTGGCCACTAGTTTGGGGATGTTAAGGAGTAGCAGGCGTATAGACTATGGAATACTTCTTCAGTATGGCATCAAAAGATCTATTATTAAAGTGGGTGCCCTGATCACTAATCGTAGCTCGGGGCATACCAAATTGAGCAAAGATATTCTCCCTAAGAAATTTCACAAACACTTTAGCTTCATTGGTCCTAGAAGGAATGGCCTCAACGCATTTAGAAACATAGTCAACAGCTAACAAAATGTACTCATTCCCAAAAGATGGTGAAAATGGTCCCATAAAATCAATATCCCACACATCAAAAACCTCCACCACAATGATGGGGTTTAGTGGCATCGTATCTTTCCTACTTATCCTACCCAACTACTAGCATCTAGGGCAACTCTTGAATACTCAAATGCATCTTTAAACAAAGTCGGCCAGTAAAAACCACATTGAAGAATCTTGGTTGCTGTCTTCCTACCACTAAAATGCCCCGCACATGCCTGGTCATGACAAAAAGAAAGGACACTTCTCACCTCATCGTTGGGAATGCACCTCCTAAAGACTTGGTCAGAACCGTACTTGAATAGATAGGGGTCATCCCAAACAAAGAACTTCACAAGGTGGAAGAATCTACCTTTGTCATTCTCAGTCCAACCCTCAGGGATCCTACCAGCAACTAAGTAGTTCACAATATCAGCATTCCAAGGATCAGGGTGAACAACATACAATTGCTCGTCAGGGAAGCACTCAGAAATACTAGACTCACTCTCTTGATCACAGATGATCCTAGACAGATTGTCAGCTACAAGGTTTTTAAAACCTTTCTTATCCTTAACTTCACAGTTAAATTCTTGCAAAAGTAAAATCCATCTCACAAGTCTAGACTTAGCGTCCTCCTTAGAAAGAAGGTGCTTAAGGGCAGAGTGGTCAGTATAAACAATCACATGTGACCCAATCAGATAGGATCTAAACTTTTTTAAACCAAAGACCACAGCCAAAAATTCTGTCTGAGTAACAGTGTAAGTCAGTTGGGCATCATTCAACGTATAACTAGAATAGTAAACAACATGGGGTTTCTTATCAATACGCTATCCTAACAAAACCTCAATAGCATAATCAGATACGTCACGCATCAATTCAAACAGTTCTCCCCAAATGGGAGGATGAAGAATAGGAGCAGAGGTTAAGGCCTTCTTAAGCTTAGAAAATGCCCCATGACACTATTCAGAAAAATGAAATGGCACATCCTTAGCTAACAGATTGGACAAAGGCTTTACAATTTTACGGAAATCCTTAATGAAACAATGATAAAAGCCAACATGTCAAAGGAAAGACTGCACCTCTTTCATATAAGTGGGAGGGGGAAGATTAACAATCAGGTCAGTCTTAGCTTTTTCCACCTCAATTCCATCTCAGGAAATAATATGTCCTAAGACTATACCCTTTTTAACTTATTCTTATCATTTCTAATCACGGTAATACTGGTCTTCTTCGGAACAACTTGAACAGGGCTAACCACTCACAATTAGAAATAGGATAAATGATTCCATGGTCTAACCATTTCAACACCTCTTTCTTAACTACTTCCCGCAAAATGGGAATGAAACGCCTTTGACGGTCATGGTAGGGCTTAGCATGGTCCTCTAAATGAATTCTATGTTGCACAATAGAAGGACTAATACCCTTAATATTCCCTAAAGTCCATCCTAGAGCTTCCTTGTTCTCTCTAAGCAAAGAAATCAGTCTGTCCTCTTGGTCCCGGTCCAAATTAGACGCAATAATGACAGGTAAGGATTCATCGGGTTCTAGGAATGCATACTTAAGAGGATCAGGAAGGGGTTTTAATTCAAGAGCAACATGGGAAACAGATTCATCAGCAGATTTAGACACAGTAGTGAGCAAACAATCAGTAGCAAAGCACAAGTCATCAAACTCAAACACATCATATTCAGGCTCATCATCTATAAGAAATGACTCATACTCAGTAGCAAATACATCTTCAAAAGCATCATCGAATACAGAATCCCCTACCCAGCTAAGAGCAGAAAATTCTATATCATTAAATCCAGAAGGCTGCCTTTGCGTGTTAAAGATATTCAATTCCAATGTCATGTTGCAAAAAGACAGTCTCATCATACCATTCTTGCAGTTAATGAGGGCATTGGCAGTGGCCAAGAAAGAATGCCCTAGAATCACAGGGACCTTACTAACTAAGTTGGACACCTTCTCAATTTCAATCACAACAACGTCTACTGGGTAAATAAATTCACCGACTCTAATCAGCACATCCTCGACTATCCCCCTGGGCACCCTAGTCGATCTATCCAATTGAATGACCATCCTGGTAGGTTTCAGCTCACATAACTTTAGCCTCTCATACTCAGCAAAGGGTATCAAGTTAACACTAGCCCCCAAGTCAAGCAATGCTCTGTGAATGAGTTGGTCCCCTATGACTATAGACACAGTAGGGCAATCAGGGTCCTTATACTTCACTAGGATCTGAGAAAGGATAGAATTAGCACCGAAAGTTAAGAAAGCCTTCTTGGGTACCCCAGTTGCTTTATTTGTGGTACATAGGTCTTTTAAAAATCTAGCATAAGGAGGCATCTAATAAATAGCATCAAGCAAGGGAATGTTGATCTTAACTTGAGAGAAGGTCTCTCTCATCTTCTCAATATGATCTTAACCTTTCTTCTTTAACCTATGGGGGAAAGGAGGCAAAGGCATATGGATTTTCTTAGAAGAAGGGGGAAACTTGTTGAACTAGAGGAGTCTTTTTCATAGAGCTCCTCTTCCTTAGAAGGTGACTTAGAAGAAAGAGGACTATCTAAAGTATTGGGGACACCATCAGGAGTATCCCTGACTGACTGGATGGACCAGTCTCTGGAGTAGAAGAGGGAGAAGAATTTTGGAAGAATAGGTGAAGGTATCTGCAAGGTTCATTAGGATTTCTCACTTGGTTATCAACCTTTCGACCAGAATGGAGAGATATAACCGCATTCACTTTCCTCATAGGCTCATTAGGGTTACTAGAAGAAGAGGAGGCATCACCTCAGGCTGACTCGGGAAAGTACCTAGTTCCCTAGAAGATGATGCTATCTGGGAAAACTGTTCGATCATCATTCTCATCATTGTTGCTATATTAGTGTTAATCATTCTCTCCACATTGTTATTGATTCTCCTCTCCAATTTATCAATATCAGTATAACCAAGAGGAGGTTGAACTTAAGCTATGGGAGGTAGAGGTCTAAGTGCATCAGGCACACCTGAGAAAGCCGATCTCTGAAAGGAGTGTGAAGGATGAGAGATGGGCTAGGAATTGTTTCTAGAAAACATCCCAGATTGAGAATTAGAAACCACAACATTGGGTCCACTATTCCATCAAAAGTTAGGGTGATTCCTCCACCCTGGGTTGTAATAAGGGGAGATAGTGTCATTCTTATATCTCTGAAAGGCCATACTTGCTTGCTCCTGTTCAGTTGCTAGCTGATGAGCAAAATAAGGACAATAACTCAATGAATGATCTAGGGCCTCACAAGGAGAACAAGACACTGTAGAGGTCTGAGATAGCTGGGACATCTGGGGAGATAATTCCTTCAACATGTTTTCTAAAACAGCAATCTTAGACTCCAAGTGACTAACATCAGAGACAGAATGCAAACCACCCCTTGCAAACCTAGAACTCAGGCTGTCATCACGAGCAGTATCTCATTGCATGATTCTCTCAGCCAAGTCCTCTAAAAACTCCCAAGCAGCTGTGGGGTTCTTAGAAAGAAAGCCACCCTGACACATGAACTCTACCATGGACCTAGTCTGTTGGTCAAGTCTTTCATATATAATCTGGCACAAACGTGCTTGGTCTAAACCATAATGGGGACATTGGGCCAACAAAGTTTTGAACCTATCAAAATATTTCCAAAATGATTCTCTTTCAAGTTGCACAAATTGATTGATTTCATTCCTCAGCTTAATAGTCTTGGCATTAGGGAAATATTTTCTTAAGAATAATCTTACAAAATCATTCCAAGAAGTAACAGAATTAGCAACCGAACCATACATCCATTGTTTAGCAGAGTCTTTCAAAGCAAAAGGAATCAATTTCACTCGCACAACATCAATGGGAATATTAGGGAAACGTGTCATAGAACAAACTTCTTCGAATTCCTTCAAAAACAAATAAGCATCCTCTAAACTTGTGAATTTAGGAAGTATGTGAGTATAATGGGTTTTCAATTTGAAGGTCACATTTGACGCAAGATCAGGCATAACAAAACATGATGGCAAAGCAGTCCTATGAGGATAGAAAATATCACTCAAAGTCCTTTCTTGTGCCATGTTCCCTAACTCAAGCTTAGGTTCAGGTTCGGGTTCTCTCCTAACGAGTCTTTGATCTTCAGGGTCTCTAACCCAACTAGTCATATGAACCCCACACCTTCACCAAAAGAAATCCTATTTTTGGTTTTTTTTCTTTTTTCTATTTTTTTAGATTTTTGAATTTTCTAATAATTTTTTTTCTTTTTTTCTTATGTCAAACACAAAATCAAATTAAAATGCTACTCAACCCTAAAGATTATTTACACACAAAAAGTAACCAAGTCAAAAAGTTAATCAATATCTAAAACACACATAAAACAGTCCCACAAAAACGAAATTCAAAATTACAACATAACCCTTTTTTGGTGGTTTTCAAACTTTTCAAAAACTTTTTTTTTCAATTTTTTAAGCTTTTTTTTAATTTTTTAGTGATTTTCAAGTTTTTCTAATTTTTTGGATTTTAGGCTTTTTTATTATTTTTTTTGGGATTTTGGGACTTTTCAAGAAACGAACTAAACTAAGTCATAATTGATAATGAAATAGACAAAATAAGGTAGACATATGCAACAAAAAAGAAAATAAGTAAGAAAATGAAAATATGACCTAATATTATGCCGCCATCCCCTGCGACGGCCCCAAAAACTTGTTGGGATATTTCGAGTGTAAACTAAAGCCGCAAGCGTACAGCTTTTACTGTAGTACTTGAGGATCTTATCATCAGGGACGAGAATAAGATTGAGGTCACAATCGATTAAATTATCTTAAGCAGAATTAAGTTTTTCTAACAAAGAAATAGGCTAAAGCAACTTTTAACACTAAACCTACCATTCTAAAACAAAATACAATAGTTAGAAGTGAAACAAAACCAAACTAGCAAATTAATGGGAAACAAAATAAACAAGGTATTCAAACGAAATCAAAACGGTTCAAAGCTCATAACTCACATATCCTATTCTAAACTTACTACAACTAACAAAACCAAAACTGAAGTAGAGCCAAACTAGCAATTAGCTTAGATCAATCGTACCAAAGCAGACTAAATTTCATTACCTATCATTCAGACCATTCAAGTTAATTCACCAAAACTAAACATGATCACCTCAACTAAACCAATTTTCATCAACCATCATCTCACAACCATCAACCACTCAAGTTAACTTCAAACCATTCAAGTTACTTGTATCAAAAACGATAAAAACCAGCTACTCGGAGGGAGGGGGAAAGCTGAAAACAGAACATGATCATCAATTATCAACTTAACCAATTCAGGCATAATCACCACATCATCACCAACAATCAAATCCTCAAAAGAACAATCTCCATATTCGACTCACCCTTAAACCAGAACCATCAAACTAACCCACAAAATCAGAATCATCATCAATCAATCAGAATCGTCTAGAGCAACCAATGTAATCTAGATGCATCAACCAAGTTCATCATTCAACCAAACAGAGTAGATCAAAGGTTCTAATCATTAACACCAAGCCCAGATTGAACTTCTCTATTATCAGCATTAATTTGAAGCAATTGAAAGAGAAGCTAGAGGAACCGAGAGCAAACCAAATCTGGGAAACGAACATACTCAGAACTCGGCATAGGAGAGGTGAATAACAAAAGCCCACTGCCAACCAGACCAACACATAGCTTCATCCCCCACCATTAATGGTGGAAATGCCATAGCCATCATCAACCAAAAACCGAACAGGGAATGGGGAGAAAACATATGAAATCGACTAAACTTGGGTCAAAATCATTACAATAGCAACTTAATTCATAAACATCAACTGTAATTTAATAAAACCGACACTAATTACATAAAATCCGAAACTCACAACTAACTAACATCAAACCCAAACCCTAGAAATTGAAAAGAAAATGCATCTGGAGTATGAGAGAAGATTCAAAAATTAAACTAAGTAAACCTAGAACCGTGTAACCTCTCTTCTGAAGTTAGCTTCTACGACTTATACCAATGCTCCTGCAATCTTCACTGTTCATCTTTGAGACGCGTGGGCGGAGGATAGGGTGCTACGCTGGCATTCATAGCATGAATTGTGGGGTGGATGAGGATGGAAATGGTGGTGTGCTGGCGTTCGAAGAGAGATAGATAAGAGAGAGAAAGAGATAGAGGAGATGAGCGTGGAGATGGAGAAATGGAGGAGGGCATCGGGTTTCAGGGTCTCTAGGTTTTGGGGTTTCTGGAACCCGAGTGGGGAGAGAGAAGAAGTTAAAAGGGGGAAGGGGGTAATGAAGGTCACGTGCACGACACACTAGGGAGGGAAAGAATCAGGGATCACGTGCCTCGCACGTGATAGATAGGGTTTTTCATTTTTTTTTCTTTTTTCTTTTTTTTTTTTTGAACGATGGATTGGGCTGCTTCTTCAATCTTTCGTGGCCCGAATTTTCATTTCCAACATTTTCCATCTTTTTTTTGCATTTTTTCATAATTATTCCCATTTTATTCAAAACCTACAAAACAAAATCAAATCAAATAAAAATCTAAAAATAACAATTATTACTAGCATAAAATGGGTGTAAAAGTACCATAAAAATAACACATTTTTGGCGCAAATAGTGCCTCTCGAACATTGTTATCAGGAAACTAATCGTCTGGCAGACCATTTAGCTAATGTGGGAGTAAAGCAAAGGGTTCGTTTGAACGTTTATATTCTTCCTCCTATTTCTAGTAGAGGCTTACTCTTGGATGACATTTGTAATGTTTCATGGCCATGAGTTGTGCGCCATTCTTAATAAAATTACGTAAGGGACTTAGCCCCTCGTTTGCACACAAAAAAAAACTTATGTAGTTTAAATATTTTGTGTGTTGTAGGATGAATTTAATAAACAGAATAAACCGTAACTAGACGTGCCAAATTTTGGCTTCACCACCATTCGAAAAATTAAATGTAAAAATCATTTAATTTTCATTGTATGAATATTGTTAAATTTTACACCGTATTTGCCATTTCAGTGTTTGGGAGTGCATGGTTGTGGCTTGGGAAGTGCATGGGTATAGCTCAATGTTTGGGCTTTGGCATTTGATGCTTGAGCGTGAAAGACGTGGTTGTTTCTAGGAGCCAAAGGTGTCTCCTCGCTTGTCAAAAGGTTTGGAAGAATCCTTCGTTATAATTATCTTTTGATTAGGAAAGTTAATATTCTGCTAGTTTCCTCTCCCATAATAATAGGCAGATTAGGATTCACCTCGAAATTCTCCACAATCTCCATTTCCACATCTACCATAGTGATCCCCTCAATTGCTCCTTGAATCAATTCATGGGGGTACTACTATTTTCATTGAGAATAAGGTCCTCCACATTCTCTTCAATATCAAGAGGTTCCTCGAAATTTGGCCTCTAACTATTATTAGAGCTCTTCATTCCTTCGTTACTGTTGTTGCCTTTTTCATAGTCAGTTCCTCGATTCAGTCCAGTTCTTGATCCTTCTGGGCTGGGTCTAATCGGGTTAGAGCCCTCGGCTTCCTTGCCCATGGAATTTGAGGGTTAGGTGGACTTCTATCTTGTCCATTTTTTTTACCATGATGCACGAGCTAATTCTTCCATGTACTTTTAGCCTGTGAGTGGGAGAAATCTTGGTTGGATTATGTATGTTTGCAGAACCTAAATGATTATGGTTATTATGGTTTTACCCTTGTCGTCCATCGATAGATTGTGATGATAGGCATACTTCCTACCCTGTGACCCACCATATTTAAACCAACTGAATTTCAAACCCTTGTATTGGACTCTCTCAAAGCCTGTCCTTGCAGATGGAACTTTGAAGGAAGTGGCTTAAAAAAATCCACTTGTACACTAGGTGTCATGAATTTACTCCTTTCATCACTTGTCATGGTATTATCAATACCAATGACCTTACCTACCTTGGATCCAACCATATCTAGGAATTCTTCATCAAAGTACTCAATACTAATATTTTGCGTACGAATCCAAGCTATAAGAAACCTAATTGGTGCTTCATCTGGGACAAAATTCAAAATCCACTTGCGAATTTAGATAATTATCTCAAATAACCCAAGGCCCTTGGGTGAACACATGATGATAGTCTTCCATATTATTAAATCTTATCATAAATTAATCACATCCAATGTCAACAAGGGAGAAATCACCCTGCAGGCTCCACTAGTTCTTAGAACCCTTTTCATTCTCAAATAACCCACCTACATCAAACATTGATAATTGATGCATTATTCTAGGGGACCTTGAATGTTCATTTTTGCTCCTTGGTCAACCAGATAGTGGGGCACTTGGGATCATCATCCTCTTTCTCACAAACTTCATTGTCTTCTAAAGGGTAATCATCCTCTGTTTCATCCCACACTGGATTGGAGTATAATAAAAACGACAGTTTTGGTGTAGAAAAGGGTCAAAGATATGGAAAGCTAGAGAGAGGATGAGCGTTTGCTCCTTGTAGTTGCTAAACTCTCTGCCTCATTGATTGAATATTGTTGCAATATATACATCATACACAGCCAGCACAAAACCTAGGTTGTTGAACAAGACTTCTAACCAAACTAGAATACATGGAAAGAATATGACAAAATTATATACAAAATATATCCTAATATTCCACATCCTAATTAGGATACATGGAAAGAATATCACAAAAGTATATACAAAATATATCCTAATATTCCACTTCCTAATACTTCCTGTCAAGGTGGAGCATGAGGGTCGATCATCCCATCTTGCCCCGTAAATAAACAAATGGCCTTTTACCCAGGGCCTTGGTGAAAATATAGGCATGCTGCTCCTTAGTTGCTAAATACGATACTGCAAGATCACCAAGCTCTAGCTTTTCACAAACAAAATGATAGTCGATCTCGATGTGTTTCATGCATTTATGAAAATCAGGATTCTTTGTGATGTAAAGGCCAACCTGACTGTCATGATTGAGACGCATAGGAACATTGTGAAACACCCCTAAAGAACCGAAAAGTGACTTGAGCCATACTAACTCACTGATCGCAGTTGCCATGGACCGATATTCTGCTTCAGTTGAAGAACGAGACACAATAGGTTGTTTCTTAGTTTCCAATGACACTAGAGATCCACCAAGAGTAACCAAAAAACCCATGAACGAGTGTTGTGTAAGTGGGCAGGCGCGCCAATCTGCATCACAATAAGCATGTACCTGGAGATTGCTATCAGCACGTAACAAGATGCCACAACCGAGCGTACCTTTAAGATAACGGAAGCCACGACGAGTTGCATCCATATGGGCCCCTTTGGGATTCTGCATAAATTAAGATAGAATATGAACAACGTAGCTCAGTTCTGGTCAGGTAATAGTGAGGTATACAAGACGTCCAGCCAAGCAACGATAACAACTAGGATCATCCAAATCTGTGCCAGTAGTGAAGGCAAGATCATGATTTTCTTCAATGGGAAAATCTACAGGTTTGCTCCCGAGACCACATTCTTCCCCAATTTCAAGTGCGCACTTGCATTGACTAACAAAGAGTCCAAGAGGTCCTCTAGCCACTTCAAGGCCTAAGAAATATTTAAGTGGGCCAAGGTCCTTGATGCGAAAACATGAGTTGAGATAATCTTTGAACATCTGAAATGCTTGAGGATCATTACCAGCTAATATAATGTCATTAACATACACTAATAATGCGAGGAATGTGGCCCCCTTCCTATACGTAAAAAGGGAATAATCAGCATAGGAGTATACAAAGCCATAATCACATAATTTTGAAGATAGCTTAGCAAACCACTGACGTGGCACTTGCCGAAGCCCATATAATGACTTACGAAGCTTGCAAACTTTGTGTGGTGAGGAACTAATGAATCCGGGAGGCAACTGCATAGAGACCTCTTGATGAAGATCCCCATGTAGGAAGGCATTATTGACATCCATTTGGTGTAACTCACATCCCTTTGCCACAACGACAGATAAGAAAACCCTTACACTGGACATTTTTGCTACAAGAGCAAAAGTCTCAGTAAAATCAAAGCCTTCTACCTGATGATCGCCTCTAACAACTAATTGGGCCTTGAATCTCTCGATAGTGCCATCAAACTTATGCTTCACCTTGCAAACTCATTTGTAATTAATCGGTTTCTTTCCAGGAGGAAGATCTTCAATTGTCCAGGTTTGATTTTCTTCTAAAGATTGGATCTCCCCTGCCATGGCTTGTCGCCGACGGGGATCTTTTGCCGCCTCATGATAATATCTGGGCTCAACGATTTTACTAATAGCTGCTAAGAAAGCTCAATGTGGGTTAGAGAATCAATTGCGTGTGATATAATTAACTAAGGGATATGGAGTACCTAAGGATCCTTGTTGCAGTGAAGTGCCTTGGAGATAGGGGTCTTGCGCTCGAGCTCCAAAGCACACATAGCCCTCGAGATAGGATGGGCTTCATCACTATCGAGTGGGCCACTGCATTTGGATCTCACCCACACAATTCCCAACAGACTGGCCTGACACACTGGAGCTCCCCTGGCTTCTGAGCTAGTCTCAGCAGTAGGCCTAGCAAGCTCATTTGGGCCTGATGTTGGATCACTGACAGATTACGACTGGACCTCCATGGTGTACGCTTCATGAGTTGTGCAGGGAGCCTCCTAATTTAGCCCAACCCATGACTTTTCAGTGGGCAAGTCATTTGGACTGGGCTCAGCGCCTGAAATGTGGGGATGTGATAGCCATGGACCTGCATTGCTAGTGTTAGGAGAGCCAAACGTAGAAATGGACTCCAACGTTGGTGAATAGGTTGGCTTTGGTTATCCATTCTGACCAAGGGCAAAGGGATAAATGTGTTCATAAAACACCACGTCCCGACTCACAATAATTTCACGTGTTTCCAAGTCGTATAATTTCAAACCCCTTTTACCATATGGGTAGCCAACAAATATGCATTTACGACTTCGCGGAGCAAACTTGTCCTTTAGTTTTGGTCGATATTGTGCAAAGCATAGACTCCCAAAAACCTTGATATGATCATAGCGAGTGGTCACCCCTAAAAGCACCTCATAAGGATTTTTCCCTTTCAACAATTTACCTGGAGTCCTATTAATACGGTAAGCTGCAGTTAAAATACATTTCCCCCAAAACTGTAAAGGTAGATGTGGCTGAAACCAAAGGGCTTGAGGAACATTCAAGATATGCCTATGTTTACGCTCTACCCGACCATTTTGTTAAGGGGTATCCACATAACTAGTTTGATGAAAAATCCCTTTTCAGCATAAAACATCAGCATCGAGCCTGATTTAAACTCAAGTCCATTATCACTCCGAAATACTTTCACATCTTTCCCGATTTGATTTTTCACCATGTTAACAAAGGTTGGCAAAATATTAGCAACTTCCCCTTTGTCCCTCAGTAGGTATATCCAAACTGCTCTACTCGCATCGTCAACTATTATGCACCACAAAAAGAGGGAATTTTATAGGAGCCCCAAATATCGCAATGTATAAGTCCAAACAAATCATTCGCAATACTTTTACTAATAGAAAACTGATTTCTAGTTTGTTGTGCTTGTAGATAAATGTCACACACATCTATTTTATTGGTTCATTAAGAATTATCTACCCCTAACTCACTGGAAAGCATAGAAAGTGCGTGTTGATGGGTGTCCAAGCCGGCTGTGCCATGAGTTGTGAAAAGCCATTGTGTTAGCCTGTACATTCACAGTTGCCGACTTGTTGAAGCAGTAGAACCCCCTCGCAATTCACCCACTCCAATCAAGTTCCCCAAGGTGCGGTCCCGTATCACATAAAGCTCATCAGTGAATATCACAAAACATTTTAATTCTCTATTTAATTGGGCAATTGAGACTAAATTGCACTGAAAATTAGGAATATATAAAACATTGCTCAATTTGATGTCTGAGCTTAAATCTAGATTTCCTTGGACTTTTGCTACTTAAAAAACACCATTAAAAAGCACCACGGGGATTGGTTCGATACTGACAGCGTTATGGAGATAGTTCAAATTCCCGATCATGTGCCGTGAAGCCCCTATATCGAATATCCATACATCATTACCTGACAATTTCTCGTATCCCACTCATGTGGGTTCAATGAGACTCAATAATTTTTGTATTTGGTCTTTCGTCAACTTGGG
This sequence comes from Selenicereus undatus, assembly GCA_017589665.1. Classification (NCBI taxonomy): domain Eukaryota; kingdom Viridiplantae; phylum Streptophyta; class Magnoliopsida; order Caryophyllales; family Cactaceae; genus Selenicereus; species Selenicereus undatus. The sequence goes on from JACYFF010003369.1 coordinate 64,296,461, forward strand.
CAACACATTCTCTCGGACTCCCTCCACTATGTTACTTGTCGTGGCCAACTGTTCTGAGGTGTGACCAGCAGCTCGGGATGGCAACGAGGTGGGTTGGGGACGGGGTTGCATACTCCCTGTCCCCATCCCCGCTAGGATCACCGCTCCTCATCCCTGCCCCACTTAATCCCAAATGGGGCCCCAATGGAAATTTTTCCCCACCTTTTTTTCCTCTCCTTTGTGATAGTTATATTACAAGTCTTAAATGAATGTCTAATTTATCATCCCTAAACTCTAGTCTAATTAATTATACAATAAGCTCTTGTAGGTTCCATGCAAATCATTAACGCTTGAATTCTAACCTAAATTAAAGTTTAACAAATTCATAAAGCATAAGTCTTACAATGTACAAATTACACAAAACAAGTCCATACAATTTAGGGTTTTTTCGACTTAATTTACTGATATAACCTTAGTATCATGTTCACAATTAAAGGGATCAGATATAATTTTAAATTAATACGCAAGGACGATGATGGGGATTTTTCCCCAATCGAGGATAAGGAAACGGGGATGGGGATGGGGACAGGGACGGGGTAAATTTTCACCCCGTCCCCATCCCCATCCCCGTCCTCATCCCCATCGGGGAAGGGGATTTATCCCCAATGAGGGACGGGGCTCCGATGGGAACGGGGATTCTCTGCCTCATTACCATCTCTACCAGCAGTTGAGACATAGGCAACCTCTCTGCCTAGTCCGTGACTGCGACTGCTGTTGTGTCAGGCTCCTCTTCCTCCTCTGCCCCGGTTCCTTCCTCGACCCCAATTCCTCCATCGAGGTAGGTAACCAACCAGCTCATAACATGTGCTTTCATCATGACCAAATTTCCTACAGTGTTTGCACCTGGCCTTCTCAGTCATCGCCCTTGTGTTTCAACTCCAGATATGGCGCAAAGGCCGTTGCGGACTCAGTTCAAACCTCCCTTCCGTGCATCAAACTCTTGTGGTTTTCTTCTAGGACCCCCATATTAAAGATTCGTTCCAAGGACGGTAAGGGGTCGAGAGTCAGAATCTGGCTTCGTATTGACGAGTAAAAGTCGTTGTTGAGACCATGAGGAATTGATGGGTCTTCTCCCTCTCATATTTTTGGGCAAATTTCTTTCCTGCTTCACACTTACATCCGCTGCATGAAAACATGGTTGTGGGTCGTGGTTTTCATGTTTGATCCATGAGTCCGAAATTTTAGGGTAAAATTCAACCAGACTTAGTCCACCTTGTTTACAGTTTGCTAAGTTTGTTTTCAGTTGATGTATTTTCAGGGCATTAGCTTTAGCATACCGTCTTTTTAGTGTGTCCCACATGGTTTTAGCTGTGTTCGTGTAGGCTACGCTCGTATGAAGGTTGGGTTCAATCACATTGAATATCCATGACGAGAGCATCGAATTAACCATTCCCAACGCCTGCAACTCGAACGTGTCTTCTCCTTTTGCCGTGGGTTTAGACACAGAGCCATCTATTAACCCAAGTTTATTGTTTGCTTTCAAAATAGTTGTTACGGCTTTCACCCATAGGTCGTAATTTTTACCATTGAAGGCCACCGCAGTGATAAGTACTCTGGGTCCCTCTGATGGATGTAAGTAATGCGGAGATTGAGGGTCGATAATAAATTTCTTGGCTATTGAATTGGGTGCCCCTTAATGGTGCTCTGATACTATGTAGAAAAGGGTCAAAGATATGGAAAGCGAGAGAGAGGATGAGCGTGTACTCCTTGTAGTTGTTAAACTCTCCACCTCATTGATTAAGGGCCTGTTTCTTTCGTGGGTAAATTGGGTGGGTCAAAAGGGTGAAGTGGGTTGAAATTGTTTGAGGTGGGTTGAGATAGGTTGAAGTTGGTATTTTTTTTTTTTAGGTGGGTTGAAGTAGGTTGAAGTGGGTTGATGTTGGTTAAAGTAGGTTGAAGTGAGTATATATTTTTTATGTGGTGGGTTGAAATGGGTTAAAATAATGAGAATATAATTAATGTGTGAAAATTTATGAAGTTATCCAAATTTTGTTAAATTTTTGTTTTCTAATTTTCATTTTTTATTTTTTTTATTTTTAATTTTTAATTTTTAATTTTTTAATTTTAATTTTTTTTTGTTTTTAATTTTTTTTTTGTTTTTACTTTTTATTTTTACTTTTTTATTTTTTATTTTTCTATTTTTTTATTTTTTTATTTTTTT
>JACYFF010003369.1:64314611-64404782 GCA_017589665.1 Selenicereus undatus
ATATATATATGTATATATATAGATATATATGTATATATATATATATATATGTATATATATATATATATATATATATATGTATATATATATATATATAAGGGAGGGTTCAAGTGAGCACCCATCTTTAGAGCATTCGCAACGTGCGTTTGGAGAGTGGAACGCGGGCCTCACAACAACACTTGTCAGGAGATGAGAGGCCAAGCAAAAACATGTCACGCTGGAAGACATGCATAGTCGTTCTCCCCCGCAGGCAAACTTTTTATTTTTTAATTTTTTTTGTGTTTTCTTTTTTTTGAGTAAGTAAATAATTTGTAAAAAATTTAAAAAATAGATTGTGTGTTTTGAGGTAGGTCCATAATCAATATTTTTATTAATGATTAAAATTGGAGTTCCATGAGTTGTAGAAGTGATGGAATGTAAATTCTAAAATTGTAAAACTTTTGCTGACGTAGTAGGTCAGAGTTCCAAAAAACTCTGGCTGAGAATGCTCTTAGATGAGCACCAACTAATATACCTGGCAAATGGGTCATTCGGTTCGGGTACGGGTCGGGTTAAGTTCGGATCAGGTCATTTTCGGGTTAAGTGACATTTCGGGTCGTTTCGGTTTGGGTCGGGTATGGTTCGGGTCGGGTCGATTTCGGGTCAACCAATTTTTGGTGAAACACGCTTGTCGTGCCAAAACAAGCAACTTTGTTGAAAATTTCGGGTCGGGTATGGTTCGGGTCGGGTCAATTCGGGTTTCGGGTCCACTTTTCGGGTGAGCATATTTCGGGTGTCGGGTCGGGTATGGGTCCGGGTCATTCGGTTCGGGTTTCGGGTCAGTTTTGCCAGGTCTGCCAACTAATAGGCGAGCACTTCAAATTCGGACCATCCAATTTTGATCTAATGGCTTGAATCAAAAAGTATATCTTCTTTCTATAAAAAAAAAATGAAAATAAGATGGGAATGGGGTTCGAACGTATCACGCTTATTTCAGATCTGGGGTCTTCCTCCTCCCTCTTTCTCTCTCTGTCATCTCCCCCCCCTCGATCCTGCTGCCGGAAATTACAGCAGGCCACCACCAGCCATGGCTGCCCAGCTGTAACCACCAGCTACCCAGCCACGTCGATGTTCGAAGCTGTCGCCAATCGCCCACCTGAAGCCGCCGGTGACTCTGATGGAAATCGCACCCCAATTCGCAGGTACTCTCCCCCTTCAGTCTGCTTTTGGGTTGCAAATGATTGACTCTGATTTTGTGCTTTTCTCTTGCTTCCTCAGTTCGTATTTTCTCTCTCCCCTGTCTTATTCGGTATCTCCCTTCTTCACTGATCTCAAATTTCAGATCTGGGTTGCTACATCTTCGAGGCTTTGTCCCCCTCAATCTGCAGGTACTCTCTCCGTTCAGTCTACTGATACCTATATCTCATCCTTGTCTCTCTTGCCATTGCTCCTGATCATCAACGGGGGAAGTCCAGATCAGGCTTCATTGTCGGTGCGGTCACCAAAGCTGTGCAAGCGTTCAACGTTCTCATGCTCTAACACCACTTGAATTCTTGACCTGTGCTTGTAGGGCCTTTTTGTTGGGTTAGATTAGCTCAATTTAATCGAACAATTAATCGCTGAAAATATATATAATTCTCAATTGTAATTGGTGATTTGAATGAGCTAAAATTGGGGATTTATGCTTGTGCATATGTATAGGTCATTGAATTGCATATGTTAGGGCAGTTGGTGTGTTCTGTACATTTGATTGTGTAGCTCTTTAGAATCAGAATGATTCAACACTGACTTGGCAATTGACACACGGAATGTCAATGACTTGTGTGCAGGGAAGGCGGGAAAATTTTACAATTTGAGCTGATATCCTAAAAATTTTGGCTCTCAATATATACCTTAGTGCTTCCCTGCTAAAGGTTCTTCAATGCCAAGCTCTAGAAAAATATATTACTTGTGCCTGTTTTGGGATATTTGATACAAGCCTTAAACTAACAGTTTTGGGAAACTGATCTGCAGGTTTTGGAATTCTCTCTTCCTGAATCATGTATATTTTGCATGTAGTTTAGCGTGAAAGCTCCCAGCAGTATGTGCAGACTTAGAAATGCCTAATATATTCCTTATCGCTACTAATTTCAATAGCCTATTAGCTCAATTGGTAGAGCATTTGTGCAAGAAAGCACAAAGGTTGTGGTTTTGACTCCTACATAGGCAATTTCTTTTGATCAACACTAGTCCTCAATTAGTCACTGCAGTCTAGTGACAGTCTGCATTACCAGGAAGTGCTTTGTATTTTATTTGATTAACATTTACATTTGGGTACATGGTCAACTGCACGGCAGCCTATTAGCTCAAAGGTAGAGCAGTGTGAGATAACACGTGGATGTGAGTTTGAATCCTACGTAAGCTATTTCTAATTGTCCATTCTCTGGTGTAATTGGTGTTTTGGACTTGCTTGGTAATTTTCACATAGAATAAACAAGTGATGACTGTAAGCATAATCTTCTTCTCTATTCCAATTTTTCAGTTGATAAACAGATGTAGAGCAAAGATCTAAACAGATCACTAACTAAATAAGAAGTATTTAGGGGACTAAAGAGCACTGGCATCTCCACAAAGCCTTCTTGAAATTGCACCACTTCAACAGAACATACTCTTTGTTAATGATGCTTCATGTTGCCATAGCGCTACCACATACATGCAAGAGCCTTCTCATTGTACAGTTGCGCTCGGGACATCTTTTATGTAATAGCCTATGTGGGATTCGAACCCACATCCCTTGTGTAAGGGCATCCCCAGCCCATTACCCGCGGGCACCCCCCCCACCCACACGCGAGTCACCTGCCCCCTCCCAGCCCACGCCACACGTGCCCCTTCCTGCAAGCCTCCTCGGCCAGGCGAGGCTCCACGCGTTCTCTCTCCTCTGTTTTTTTATTACTTTTTTTCTTTTTTCTTTTTTTTTTTGAGATTATAAATAATTTTTATATGATTAAAAAAATAGGTTGTGTGTTATGAAGTTGGTCTATGGTAAATTTTTTTATTGGGTTATTCAAATTGGAGTTCCATGGGTTGGAGAAGTGATGAAATGCAAGTTCCAAAAATATAAAATTTTTGTTGATGTGGCAGAACAGAGTTCCAAAAACTTGGAACTCTGACTGGGAATGCCCTAAGTACACAAATGCTCTGCCATTTGAGCTAATAGGCTTTGGGAGAACAATGGTCAAGACAACTTAATTGAAAACAAGCTTGTACTCCAACCTTCATTGCCAAAAGCATTTGTCGAGGTCTGTTGCAAAACCTCCTCAAACATAGCCCTCCTATGAACGTTAATCCCATTTGAAAAGTTAAAAGTCAAACTCCACCAAATTCTGATTATGAACCGTTGGCTTCTACCTATTATATTAATCCGGAATCAGAAGTAAGGGTATCTTATAATAGCCTTAGACATGTTAGTATGGGATTCTTATACCTTCTTTTTTTTTTTTATCAGGTATGGGATCCTTATACCTAGCATCCAATCAAGACCAAAAAAGAATTGCCCTTTGGAAACCTCAGGCATGCCAAATTATAAAAGAAAGCCTTGAATCGTGGGCATTGAAGGCTTGAAAAAGACACATAAATACATCTACATGACTCATACATAGAATGCTCCAAATACTCATGGGTGCAATTAATTTGGGAACTGCTAAAAGCATAGTGAAGCTTTAGGGCTCTTGACACTCTTGATATTATCCTCAATTTCAGTTTCAAAAGAAGTCCAATAATCAAACACTTGAGTTCTATTATCTAATTTCAATTTCAACAAAAGCCCAAAAATCATTTCAAATTCAATGAAACAGCGAAAAAATCACAATGTCAGCTCATATACTAGGAATATGCAGTAATCTCTTCACAAAAAAAAAGGAAAAAAAAGAAAAAAGTCATGTTATGCCAAGCAAATTGAAGGGAGAATGTAGGAAATTTGACCCAAATGTCATAACTCACAGCAAACAAGAAAAACCAAGATTTAAATTAATCGAAACCTTTGCTTGTAGTCTCTGGCGCAGGGGGGATTTCTAGCGAGAGATGCAGACATCTACAGGAAGTGGAGATGGATGACAATGGTGTGGGATTTCCAACATCTCATTCCAAGGGCAAACTACACTTGAATCCAAAATCAAAATAAAATGAAAAATATACATTCAGGTGAAAGACCATGAAACCAATGTAACCCCTTCAATTCAACCAAGAAGATATGAGAAAGATTGATGAACAACAATATAACTTCTCAACAAATTAGCATACAAACTTTTAAATTTCTCCGAATACGACCAATTTAATCAATTCAATTTGACCACTAAAAAATCAATTTCAAAACCCTAATTTTTTAAATCTAGTCAATGAAGAGAGAGAAACGAAGCAAGTACCAGTGAGGTTCAAGATCCTAGCGAGGTTGCTTCATTAGTGGAGTTTCGAAATTACTGAGTGGAAGAGAGGGGGAGATTTATGCTGGGAATTTTCCGAAAAACAAGGAAAGGGATTGGGGTGCGATTTCCATCAGAGGCACCGGCAGTTTCAGGTGAGCAGCTGGTGGATTCAGGTGGGCTGCGATTGGCGACAGCTTCGAACATCGACGTGGGTGGGTAGTTGGTGGTTTTAGGTGGGCAGCCGCTGCTGGTGGTAGCCTGCTGTAATTTCTGGCGACAGGATTGAGAGGGGAGCAGAGAGAGAGAGAGAGAGCTGATAGAGAGAGAAAGAGGGAGGAAGAAGACCCAAGGTCTAAAAATAGCGTGATACGTTTGAATCCCATCCCCATCTGATGTTCATTTTTTTTTATTTTCTTAAAGTAAGAAAAGGTACCTTTTAATCTAAGCCATTGGATCAAAATTGGATGGTCAGAATTTGTGGTGCTTACCTATTAGTTGGTGCTCATCTAAAAGGGGGTGCTCACTTAAACACTCCCCTATACACACACACACACGCATGCACATGCACATGCATACACCCCCATATATATATATATATATATATATATATATATATATATATATACATATATATATACATGTGTGTGTGTGTGTGCATATAGTGGGCTACTCTGGTGGGATGAACTTCTCCATGAGATGAGTAAGATGAGATCACGGAGGTGTTGCCCACATCTCACCCGAAATTGGTCACTAAACATAGCATTGCTGATCACCGAAGTTGAAGCTATTGATCACTAATCAAGGTACTAAGTAAGAACAAACATTATTATTTTTTATCAAAGTAAAGCTCAATTACGTCAAAATAAAATTCTTTTAACTATAATTGAGGATATGGTTCTCGATAAACAAACATATTTATAGAGATCATCATAGGTAGATTAATTGATCACCAAACATAATTTTGATGATCACTAAAACTTAATCTATTGATCACTATATATGTCTATAGCTTTCTTTCAATAAACATATTTATAACAACCACAAATCGTAATTTCACAATCACTATATAGACTAAACATTCTACTCACATATGTGTCAATGATAGACACGATTATCAAACATATACAATTTTCACGATCGCAAAAGAAATTCTATTTGATCGCTAACTGATATCATACATAAAAAGATATATTATAAACACAACCTAAGATGGATATATTTGGTGATCAATGGGTTTAGTTTCAATGATCAATAGTTTTAATTTTGGCGATTGTTAGAATTATGCTTGATGATTAACTTATCTATCTATGATGATCATCAGAAACAAGTTCTTTGATAACGAATCATGCCCTCTATTATAGTTAGGAGAACTTTATTTTTGATGTATTTGAGCTTCACTTTCATTAAAAATAATAATATATGTATTTACTAGTAGTATTAATTAGTGATCAATAGTTTTAGTTTCAGTGATCATTAGTAGTCCATTTGGTGATCAATTCTGGATGAGATACTAATAGCACCCTTATGCCCTCATCCTACTCATCTCACGGAATAATTCATCCTACCTCAGTAGCCCATATATATATTAAGAAAGGGGGCTTTAAACCTTCTCACTTTGTAATGATATATACCTCATACTGTTAAGTTTGTAGCACATCATTAGAAACTTGCTCATTTTTTTGTTGCTAAGTTCCTTGGAAAGAACTCTGTATTCAAATTATATTTTCTCTGTTTGAGATGTAGTTTAGAAAGCACCCAAATTTTCATTTTCATCAAATTAAAGGTGGTTGCTGAAAGTGATGTGAAAGTGATGCTAAGCTGTTTCTCTACTATCATTAAAAGATCAGGAGGAATATTTATAGACGTGTCATTTCTAATGTATGTGTACTTATTGCTGCTGCTATGTGGTTTTTGAACATCCATGATTAATATCTCTTTGTCGTGGGATGTTACAACGTCAGTGGTGTTATTAGGACACGATAATTGATAATATTTTCTACACTCGTACAATGCTTATTTGGTTAGTTTTCATGTGGTTATGTTAATATATTTTTGTCATTAATTTTCAGTTGTCCCAATCATCACAAAATGTACAGAAATAGAAAAACGAGGCTTCAAAATTCAAGGACACCTTGTCCAACCAATGGTTCTCAATCGCCACCTGAACATCCCAATTCCCAATTATTGTCACTCTCAAATGGACATCCTTCGCATCGTCAGCCTGGTGTTTATGTGCAGCCACCTATTACTTTGCCTCGTATCTCCACCTCTTAGCCATCTACAAGTCCCATGCCCGATAATTTCTCAAGTTTTTTCTATACCACTTCACCAAATATGGCTACTAGTCAACCTTGGGTTTCTCCATTTGTCGGTAACACACATTTACAGCCTGTTGGATCATTGGGCAATGAATCACATCTTATGAGACATTCTTCTTTTGTGAAAACTTTACCATATACACCAACCTTTGCTACCAAACTTTAGCCACAAGTTGAGAAGCCATCACCTTCTGCTCCAGATAATGATCAACTATCACCATCGTCAGATAATTCTCAATTACAACCTCCATTTTCCCAGCCAATGCCATCTCGTTATATCTGCTGTCAATCTCCAAATTCTAATTCTCAATCACAACCCTCAAGCAACGAAGCAGAAGAGACACATTCAGATGATGAGGATGAGTTAAATGCAATGAGTGATCACTCAAATCCAATACAAGACCCACCAGTAGATCATGAGAGTTATGGAAAAGTTGTTGACATTGTTAGTAATATTTTGGTTCCTTTTTTTCCTTGTGAAGTCAATGCATAAGTTATTGGTCTGTCTGAAGATATGCCAGTCGTTCATCCTTTACAACTAATATTATTTTCCTTAATTTTAATATGTTAAGATATTCTCCTTCAAACATATATGTAGATGAAAGTGGGAATGTAACAAAGAAGAAGGATTTCAAGTCAAAGGATATACATAAGTTACGAGATGGTGACAGGGTTTTGGTATAATTTAATTGTGCTGGGCAACCGATTGGAGATTCTAGAAGTGTGTTGAGTAGGTGGATGGCGTCATTGATGAAAGAGCCAAATCTTTGCCCTCGTGATGCTAAAGATTTTAATGAGGTGAAGGAAAACTATGGTGCTGAACTATTGAGGAATCTACGGGTATGCTACAAATTTTTCTTAAATGGTTCTTCATGGAATTTTATATATATGGAAGTTTTTAATCAAAAGTTTACCTAAGTGTTGCACAAGTGTTTGAGTTGTAATAACAGATGAGGATAAATATTGGATGAGTTGCACATTCTGTTAGACAAGTTGAATTTACTAATTATATTTTACTTTGTATATTATTAACGTTTTTTGCCTTTTCAATATTTCACAGCTGAAATTTTTGATTCCTAAACGTGTTGATGTTGAGAAGGCCCTTACTGACATTTTTGGCATCAAGTTTCGAAGCATGAGGCATAAGCAGAACAAACACTTTTTCCAACAAGCTGAAGGTAATCTCCGGAAAAACATGAAGACAATTCTACAAGCTGCAGGGCTATTTGGCGATGATTTAGAGCAAACTTCGAAGCAACATCAATTTGTTGAGACTGAAATTGAGGAAGAACTTGATAAGCTACCCCGCCAAAAAGATTTTTCGATTCCACAATGGTCTAAGTACAAGAACTATCTAAAATCGGCTGAATTCAAGGTACTCTACTGAGAACGACAAAAATCGCTTATTTTTTTGGCTAAGCAAAAGAATCGAGGACTACTTTTTGTGTCTCCATTTGTATTGAATTACTCCTACATTTTTCGTTGACAGAAATACTCACAAAATGGAAAGGCTACACGGGCATTGAAGTCTCACATGCACACAACAGGGGCTAAGAGTTTCGCACAATGTCGTGCAAAATTTGTGAGTTTTTTTTAAAAACCTTTTATCTTCTAGTATGTTTAATTTGCAAAACTTCAATATCCCAGTAACATCACCTCCTCCCCTTAATCATTTCTGATAGGAAGAGAAGAATAAAAGGTAAGTTGGATATGTACAGTTTTTTGACGCCACCCATAGAAGGAAGAGTGGTTCTTTTGTAGAAGTTGAATCTACAACTTTCATGGTATATATTTGACTTGTTCTTTCATATTAACGCATGAGTCATAGACAAAGGCCTTACTATTCTAAAGCATGTTCCTAATTTCATGATGTAGAATGATGCCAAGGCGATGATGGAAAGTCACAGGGCTAGTGGCTTGTATGTAATTGAAGTTGAAATAGATAAAGAAGTTTGGACACATTTCATAAGTGATGATAAGCCTAGACGAGCCCGATTTTTTGGAACAAGAGTTACTAAATCACAAGTGAAACGCCTCCGTGATGGTTCATTGATAACATGGAACGATGGAGATATCGTAATTGACGATGCTACTTCTACCAAGTTACATCACCTACAAAATGTATTTGTCCAGTAACAAAATAGAATGCAGCAGCAAGAGCAAATGCTACTGAACACTATGCAAGTCGTTGCACGTTTGGAATCTCAAATTGCATTGTATCAAACCGCATTGAAAGACTGCAAATGATTGAACCCTCTCTCTTCCACATTACTGACAGGAGCTCATAAATATAGCGGGGAGGTTTATCGCCCATAGGTTAGTATCCCCCCGCCCCCCAATTCTCAGTTATTCAATCCTCTGACCTCTGCTTGGCTGGCTAGCCCCACAAACACGTCTTCCTTTTTACTTTCTTATGTTGCTGCAACGTTTGCTACCATTGCCCCAGGGGATTCTTGGTTGATGATGATGATGATGATGTTAATGATCTGCGTTTCGATCTATTTAATTGATTATGATGGAAAGTTGATCGGTTTGTGGAGAGACAAAGAAGTGGATTTGAGGGAGCGATGATTTGCTGGCATGTGTGAGTTTGGAGTGTGACTTTTCGATATATGCTAACTTGAGAAAAAAGTTCTAAGGCATATTGATAGTAATTTCAAAGTGTCACAATTGTTCTTGTTCTTTGTGTAAATGGAGTTGACATGAAGAAAGCTAGCGTAAAAGAGCAAAACAGTAGAAGAAAGAGAAACCTACTTTTTCATATTTATGGGGCTGATCTGTAAGTATGATTCATCTGTAAGTATGATTCACATGGGGATAAAATTGGTTTTGCAGAAAGCTAGAGTTTGATATAAAGAGCTAGTTTCTTCATTGGTTTTGCCTTAATTTTGCCCATAATTTTCTCAACCATAATTTGGCATTCAAGTTTACTTAACCTTTGAAGCTCCATAAGAACAACTTACTTGTCTGAACATGGGTATAAAATTCTTTCAGTCGCCTAATTTTTAACATGGGGATAAAATTCGTGCATAAAGCTAGCATTTGATATAAACAACTTATTTCTTTGAACATGGGGATAATATCTAGACATTCTAGCCTAATTTTGATTTGGTCATCTGTAAGTATGATTCGCAAAATGCTAAACAAACTGCATTGTGCATTCCAAGAAACCCGCTTGTATTTCAACCACCTGTCGGCTGGAAGAATGATTTAGAAAATCACACTTTGAAGTTTGATGTTTCATTTATGATACAAGAACTCATATTGGTCTTGTGGAATTGATGGAATCAGTTTCTATGAATCAGAAGGATGATATGAGCTTATGCATTTTATTGGCTTATGTATTTGTGACGTATTCTATTTATGTTTATGACCAACCAGGTGTTGAAATCTACTACCATTGCTAATATATTCCATGTTTTGATTATGTAGGTTCCCGATCAACTAGTTGATGGCGACTAAAACATGGCATAAAGTGAGAAAGCAGATTGCTTACCTAATTGAGAAGATAATATTAGTTCATCCTATATCTTCTTAATTGGTTGAACTTTGATATTTTGGAGAAACAAGTATTAGATGGGCATGAATTTTTTGGGCCCAGTATATGTGCAACTCATGTACAAACTCAGATGATATTATAGTTAATTAAGTACAGGTTAGATGATATCATGTATAGCTCAGATGATAATCTACTTGGTTTTGGAGAATATGGAAATGTACGTACATTCCACTAGTACTCAATGTGGATGGCTTCCTTTTGGGTTGTATGTATTTTGATTTGTGAATTAGTTTTGATGGATTGATCAGCCTTTCAAACCCTATTGAAAAAAGAAACAATTTAGAATTTATATTGGAGATTGCATGGAAAGCTTAATTGTGAACTATCAAAAAATAAAAGTAGCTACAGTTGAGATGTAGCAGATTCAATTTCAATGCTACTAATTAAACCTATACCAACATTACTTTGCCATGATTACCTATGCTTAAGGCTGCAGCAACAAATTGTGCATGCAGTAGGATATCTACATACAGGGTGTATGTAATTTTACTCAAACGCAAAACATTCACGGCTGAGGCAAGCTTATCAATTTTTTATTGTTACAATTATAAGTTTATCAAACAATGGGCAATAAGTGTAGCTATTGGAAACATATGTTGTAGTGTATACTGGTGACTGTGGCCTCTTCATTTTCCTTCAACTATGTGGTTGAAAATGCTCGTGTTCTTCATTATAAACTCATCCCTCAGCAGCAGAAAAGAGAGGAAGCATATCATAGATAGTCATTTTTCTTTTCCAAAAAATTTTACCTTTTTTGTAGTTAGGATTTTAGTTTGATTTTTATGCAAGTGAGAAATCTTGAGTGAGGAGTTCGGTTTTCGGTTTTGTTAGTGATTTGAAGACTGTTTTGAAGGCTATCATTATCAAGCCCTTCCCTCTCATATTTCGCTGAATCATTGCTTAGTTGTTTCATTTTTAATCATGAGTGAGTAGTTTATCTTGTCTAGGGATTTGTTTGTTAATGGAAGTGTAGTTGGATCATGTTGTATTCAATGGAATTGTGCTTTTGTTTCATGATTGATTTGATTTTGTTTTATCAAGTGATTATCATGTTGTGAGTGGATTTTGGCTAAATTTTGCTTGCATCCTTGAAACAACTGAATGAAGAACTGAAATGTGAAATTTGATTGTTAGACTGCTTGATAAGACCTAATATAGCGATGACTCGAAAGAGAGATTTGCATGTTGGGAGGATGAGAAAGTAATAAAAAAAATATTGAACTTAGATTAACACAAATTAGATTGAAAGAACGACTTTTTCTTAGTTTAAGCAATTTGGTCGATTTTGAAAGAACAAACTAAATTCTATATAGATTGCAATTCCTCGAAATTATCCAATTGGAGAAAAGCACATGTTAATCATATTGATCCAACACCTTTCTTAGCTAAATAAATACCTAGGCGTTTCTCTATGACTGAATTTGGAATCAATTGATTAGAAGTTGTTAAATCAAGATTCCTCGATGTAATTGCATAGCGTTTTCTGATAGAAAGGACCTGATAGATTACTTTGGTCCTTGAGGATGATGTTTTATCTATAGTATGACACCTATGCAGTTGCCGGTAGTGGTCAACGCCTCATGTAGTAGTAATTGCTCGGAAAAAAAAAGAAACGAATTGATATGAGCACAAAAAGAGAGAGAAGAAAAAGGAGGTAAAAAAAGGAAAAAGAAAATGGGGAGGGGGATTTTTTATTTCATGTGATATTTATCCTAGGGGGGCTCTCTTGCTTTCCTACAACACCCACACGACACAGGCATGCAGAGAAAGCAGGAGGAGGAGGAGGAGGAGGAAGAAGAAGAAGAAGAAGAAGAAGAAGAAGAAGAAGAAGAAGAAGAAGAAGAAGAAGAAGAAGAAGAAGAAGAAGAAGGAAGCAGGGGAAAGAAAAAGTCAGTTTCGATTTTAATTGCACATTAAGGTGATTAATTCTTGCCTTCTCTATCCTTGCAATTGATTAGAGCAAGATGAATTCGATTATTTATACTTGAATTTGAGAAATCAATTGACAATTAAAGCTTTGAATTTGATTTAGGATTTAGTAGATTAGAACCTTTATTCCATCCCTTAGAAACCCATCCCTAAAAGTTATATTTGACTGTGAATTTTTAGATTAATATGATGTTGTGAGTTGATGATTTTGTTGTAAATTTGTTTACTTATATGCTTGAATATGGATTTTTGATAGTTGAAAGTAGGTAGAATTTTCGAATTTTCTCTGCATTTGCGAACTATTTGAATTTCTATGAATTACTGACTTAGAAAAAATTTCTAAAATGTTTATAGTAGGTCCTCTATGATATTGGGCAATTTCCTATAAAGTTTCTTCAGTTTTAGATGTGTAATTTGTAAGTTATGAATTTTTGATTCAAACTACCCTATTTTAATGCATGATTTCAGTTATTGTTTTAATTTTTAGGAGTTATTTGCTTGGGGAAAATTGTAAAATTTTTACTGTGTACCCTCTATGATACTTGCTATTTTTCATAAATTTCTATGAATTTTGAATGTGTATTTTATGATTTATGGATTTTTGATTGAAATCTTCCTGTTTTAGTGCAAATTTGTGGATATTGTTTTAATTTTTGTGGAGGATCTGCTTCAGGGAAAATTGTAAAAATATTATTATGAATGCCTTATACTATATTGTATCTGTCTGCAAATTTTCTTGAATGTTGGATGTGTATTCTTTGAGTTACAAATTTTTAAGTGAAATGCTATGTTTAGTGTAGTTATGGTTCAGTTGTATGCATAAATTAAATCTTTATCATGGTTCTGATGATTTCACGTGTTAGAATAGAAAGGTGGTGTTGTGATTGATTGAAGCTTGTGAAAATTATTTTGGGTAGAATTATGCCTTGTTTCGACTGTGTTTTTGTTAAAATTGTGAAATCGAGCTTCTTTGACAATAAAAATGTGATTCAATGAGTTATATGATTTTATTAAGCTATGTTTTTAGGGAAAAATGTTTGCATCTTGCTTGAGGGTGTGACATGCCGTTTCTAAGTGTGACTGTATGAGCTATATAATTTCATTGTCTAAGTCATGTACATAATTTTGTCTATTACTTGTATACATGTTAATGTTTCGAAAACATCGAAAAGATTTTTGTTTGTTTCTAAACAAAAATTTGTGGGTATTTCGCTTGAAATCGTCATGAGACTTCAATCATCCACTGGGGAAAGTGAGGGATTTAAATAGCTTGTTGCATACGCTAAATACAATAGTGTTCCTACGAAAGTGAATTAGGTTTTTCTTTATCTTATTTTCCATTTCTTTTTAGCTAGTTTAGTTTGTTTCACTTGAGGACGATAAAATCTAGGTCTGGAGGCATTTCTTTACGCCGAAAATATAATATTTTTACGGTACTTTTGTACGTAATTTATGCTTGAAATAATTATTATATATAGATTTTTATTTGATTTTTTTATAGATGTTGGATATCAGGAAAAAATTGTGAAAGAAATGATGAAAAGAGAGCAGGAAAAAAAAAACGAAAATAAAATCCTAATCACTATCCAACCACCCTCATCTCACATCATACCCCCTTATTTCCTTAATATGTCTCACTCTCTCTGTCATCTCTCGTTATCCAATACTAGAAAGCCCTGACATTTCTCCTACCCCATCCCGTCTCTCGGGCTCTCTCCCTGGCTCTTCAACACCACCATCACCACAATCGAGCTCATACCCTTCACCATCTTCACCCACCACTGATGCAGTATTCTAGGAGAATGCCAAAAAGGCGCTCGAAGAGTACTGATCTTGGGACTAAGGTAGATATTGAACGAAGGAGAAAGGATAGGGAAGAGAAGAGAGTGAGAAGAACAAGATAAATTCTGAGCTATATTTCTTATCTCCTCCCACCAGTATCAGTGCTTATATTGGCATTGATACTGTTACATTACCCCACCTTTCCCGGCTTGGCTAACTAACTGGACAGCTCACATTGCCAGCTCATCATGACTACCAAGGCCAGGAATAATGGATAGGTAAATGAAAAATGGCTAAAACAGAAAGATGCCAAACTTAGGAAAAAATACCATCAAGCTGTAAATTAAATTAGCCTGCATCATAGCTCCCTTCCTGTGACAGCCTTGTCCTCAAGGCTGAGGTCTAAACTAGAAAATCCGGGTATTTCTACTCAAAGTCACCAGCAAATACCCAAGTAGCTTGATCCTCAGCCTGAGAGTCCTACTGAACTAGGTACTGAACAGCAGGCTTGTTCTGTTTTTTCACAGCTCTTATGGCTAAAATCTTGTAGGGGTTAAGCAGAGCATCAACCCTAGTATCATGTAGCCATTCAGGAATATAGGGGTGATCAGGCAGTATTCCCTTTGAAGGGTTTCAACTGAGAGATATGTATGGCAGAGTGAATTTGAACATGAGTAGGTAAAAGGAGCTTGTACGCCACTTGCCCTATTCTTTCTTAAATTTGAAATGGACCAAAGTATTTTGGCCCTAGCTTATGGTTGCTTCTCAACTGGACTGACATTTGTCAACATGGTTGTAATTTCAACCAAACCCATTCCCTTACTTGATAAGTCTTGTCAGTTATGTGCTGATCTGCCAGCTGCTTTGTCCTGTGCTGAGCCTTTGTTAAGTGTTGCCTCAGTGACCTGATCATTTCTTCTCGCCTAGCCATAGTCCTATCCACCTATATATTAGTAGACTCTCCAGGGAGATAGGGTAAATGTAGTAGGGGTGGCTGATTGTACAGGACCTCATGAGGGGTATGCTGTGTGGCTGTGTGGAAGGTAGTATTGTACCAAAACTCAACAAGAAGAAGCCATTTAGGCCATTCCTTAGGAGAGTCCAAGCACATACACCTTAAGTATTGTTCCAAGCACCTGTTAAGGACTTCTGTCTATCTATTCGTTTTGGGATGGTAAGCCGCGGAGAGTAGAAGATCTGTCCCCAATACTGAGAATAGAAAGGAGCTAAGAAATATGGGATCTCTATCACTGACAATACTCTTAGGCAACCCATGCAGTTTGTATATATTGTCCAAAAAAGAGTGAGCTACCATCTCAGCTATATAGGGATGAGCAAGGGCTGTGAAGTGGGCATATTTACTCAGCCTATCTATTACCACCCAAATGACCTCCTTCCCTTGAGATTTTGGTAGGCCTTCGACTAAATCCATTGAGATGTCCACCCACACTCCTTGAGGTATTGGTAAAGGTTGTAACAGTCCATAAGGTGATTGAGAATCATATTTACAAGCCTGGCGAACTGTGCATTCCTTGATGTATTGCTACACTTCTTTGTTCATGCCTTTCCAATAAAAAAGGTGTTTGAGTCTCTTTAGTGTGGCATCCCTACCTGAATGTCCACCTACAGATGATGTACGTACCCAATGCAATATCTTCCTTTTGAGCTCCTGGTTGGCCCCAACTACCAATTTCCCTTTTCCTGTTAATTGTCCTCCTAAAAGCTTATACTTTGGAAAGGCAGCTGAATCCTATAACTTTTGTTGAATAATATTCTGCAGTATAGGGTCTTGCTACCAATTTTGCTCAATTAAAGCCATAAGATCATATTGAATAGTGGACACAGCCATCAGAAGGAGTTCACTTCCTTGCACTCTGGACAAGGCATCAACTACCTTATTTTCCACCCCACTTTTATAGTGAATCTCATACTGGAACCCCATCAACTTGGTCAACCACAGTTGCTGAAATGGTGTGGACAGTTTCTGGTGTAAAAGATACTTCAAACTTTTTTGATCAGTTCTGATGATAATAGGTCTTCCCAAAAGATATTGTTCGCATTTTTGAACTGCAAACACAATAGCCAAGAGTTACTTTTCATACACAGAAAGGTGTTGCCATCTTCATCCTAGTGTCCTACTGATGTAGGCAATGAGGTGCTTGTTTTGTTGTAGAACTGCACCTATTCCTTGAGATGAGGCATCAGTCTCAATTTCAAATGTGGCTTTAAAATTTGAGAGGGCCAAAATTGGTGCGGTAGTCATGGCCTTGTTTAAGGCTTGAAAGGACTTCTCTGCCTCATTCCCCCATTTGAACCCATCCTTCTTAAGCAAATCACTAAGTGGTTTGCTAATGCTAACATATCCTTTCACAAATCTTCTATAATAACCTGTAAGGCCTAAGAAAATTCTAATGTCTCTTTGGCATTGAGGGGTAGGCCAAGCAATGATTGCCTCTATTTTCCAAGGGTCAGTTTCCACACCTACCCCAGAAATATAGTGACCAAGGTACTCAATCTTGCGAATTCCAAAGGCACATTTGCTTTTCTTAGCTATGAGATGGTTATCCCTTAGAGTTTGTAAGACTATCTTGACATGTTCCAGATGTAATGCCATGCTACTACTATAGATAAGTATATCATCAAAGAAAACTAACACAAATTTCCTTAAATAATCTCTAAACACAAAGTTCATGAGTGATTGAAAGCTGGTTGGGGCATTAGTAAGCCCAAAGGGCATTACTAAGAACTCATAATGTCCAAAGTGAGTCTTAAAAGTTGTTTTGGCCACATCATCACTACTTATCCTCACTTGATGGTACCCTGACCTTAAGTCAATCTTGGTAAAAACCATAGCTCCAGCCAACTCATCCAATAATTCTTCAATAATGGGGATAGGGAACTTATCCTTAACAGTTTGTTTGTTAAGTTCTCTATAATCCACACATAACCTCCATGTTCCATCTTTTTTTCCCACCAATACTACAAGAGATGCAAAGGGGCTAGCATTGAACTGTATGATGCCTTTCTCTTACATTTTAGTGACCAATTTTTCAATGACATCCTTATGTTTTAGTGGATACCTGTATGGTCTAATGTTGATGGGAGATGTTCCTTCCTTCAGAGGTATCCTGTGATCAAACTGTTCCCTAGATAGAGGCAACCCATTGAAGTCCTGCAAAACATCATCAAATTGGTTTAAAAGAGTTTGTATAGCTTCTGAAACTATAGGCAGGGCCACAGTGATTGTCTCCAGGGGAGGGGCAATTTCTTGTGGCAGCTGTTGCAGCATGAATATTTGGCCTGCATTTTATAAGGCTTTTAAAAGCCTTTCCTGTGGCATCAGTTGAATTTTGTTCCCTTTAATACCCCTGAGAAAATGTATCTTGTCACCATAGAAGAATTCCATCTTCAATTGCTGAAAATCCCACTTGATAGTACCTAATGTAGTCAGCCATTGCACCCCCAAAACCATATCACAGCTACCTATAGGTAGCAGGTAAACTTCTGACTGAAACTTTGTACTATGAAGAGTCCATTTGAAGCTCCTACACATATAATGACACAGTAATTTGTCTCCACATGCTATAGTTACTAACTGCACCTTCATTGCCTCCAACTTACACCCACACTTCTTTGCAAAATTCTCATCAAGGAAGTTGTGAGTGCATCCTGAATCTATTAATATATGAATTTGCTTTTTGCCTACATGCCCCATGACTCTCATGGTTTGAAAACCCACACTGCCATGTATTCCTTGTATGGAAATTTGAGGGTGGCTATTTTCTTCTGGAAGCTCAAATTCCTCACTATTTTCTTCCACTTCTTTATCCCCTTCAATGTCATCCATGACTTCCACTAGAAACAGTTCTTTCTATTTGCTACCACAATTATGCCGTCTTTCAAAGGGCTAGTCACAGAAATAACACAAGCCCCTGGCAATTTTATCAGCCCCTTCTACAACTGGGATGAATCTGATGGGTCTAGGCCAAGTAGGTGCAGGGGTTTTGGTGCTAGAGCTCTGGCTAGGGTAATAGGGTGTAGGAAGTAAGGCTTTTTGTGGTGCTAGAACTGGGTTATAGGGTATTAAAGGTAAGGGTTTTTGTGATGCTAGAGCTGGGTGGGAGAAATTTCTGTAAGTTCTTTCAGGGGCTATTTTAAGGGCCAGAATATGTTCCTCTTGAAATATAGCTTGTCCAAAGGCATCATCCAGTGTTCTTGGATTAAAAGCTCTTACTAAGGGTTTGACAGCAAGCTTTAAACCCCCAATAAAGCTTTCCAAGAAATAAGAGTCAGGCATGGTGGGGTTTCTAAGTAGCAACAAGGCTTTAAGCTCTTCATATTTGGCTATGTAGTCATCTACGGTTCCAATTTGCTGCAGCCTGTTAAAATCCTCCACTACCTTACTACCCAGATTGTCTCTAAACCTAGCACAAATATCCATAATAAATTCACCCTAAGTCATCCCCTTCTTCCGGTTATGTAACTTCCAAACCAAGTCCCAGCAGGCCCCTATAAGTGCAAGGATGCCAGGTCTACCTTTTGGTCATTAGGAATTTTACACAACCCAAAATACCTTGTACATTTCTTTATCCACCCCTTTGGATCGTGGCCATCAAAGTAAGGAAACTCTACCTTGGGATTAAAGTGTATGGAGTTACCTCCATGGTTCCTAGGTGGTGTCCTTCCTCATTGTTCTTCCACTTCCCCAAGATGATCCAAAATCTGAGTGAGCATTTGTTGGTGTTGTCTGTCCAGACGCTGTTATTGATCCTACAAATGCTTCTGCTGCTGTTCTAGCACCTGTTGTTGGTATTCAACGATTCTCTGGTTTTGATCATTAATCTGTTGTTGCAACCACTGTCTCTAGTCCTCTAAGATAGCCCTCAAGGACTCCTCCATAGCTGTAAGGTTGCGAGTGGAAGCTAGTTTTGCTAACAAAAAAAAAATCCCTAAGCCCAGCAACGGTGTCTGCTCTGATACCACTGATGCAATATTCTAGGAGAATCCCAAAAAGGCCTCAAGGAGTACTGATCTTGGGACTAAGGTAGATATTGAACGAAGGAGAAATGAGAGGGAAGAGAAGAGACTGAGAAGAAGAAGATAAATTCTGAGCTTTATTTCTTATCTCCTCCCACCAGTATCAGTGCTTATATTGGCATTGATACTGTTACATTGCCCCGCCTTTCCCGGCTTGGCTAACTAACTGGACAGCTCACATTGCCAGCCCATCATGACTACCAAGGCCAGGAATAACGGATAGGTAAATGAAAAATGGCTAAAACAGAGAGATGCCAAACTTAGGAAAAAACACTATCAAGCTGTAAATTAAATTAGGCTGCATCAACCACATGCAAGCTCACCACCGCTAGCGCATCAATCATCTCCACCGTCCATGACAAAATCGGCGGTCAGGAAAAGGAGAAGGGCAAGTATAATCCAAGCAGCGGCGAAGCTAAGGTTGGGGGTTTTTATTCTAGTTTAGTTTAGATTTTTAGGTTTTAATTCGTAGTTGGTTTTAGAGATTGTTAAGGTTTCAATTTTAGATGTTCAGTTCATGATTTATGGTTGAATTCATTTCACATAGACCTAAATAATAATATTTTAGGTTACTATTCGAATTTTTTAACATTTATTTTCTTACTATTATTTGTTGTTATTGATTTTTAATTAGAATTTCAGTTACTATTCTGATTTTATTTTTCGAAGTTATTTAGGGAATCTTTTTACTGTTTTATTTCCAGAATATGATTCAAAATATTTAGGAGTATCATTGGGTATTTTTCTAGACTCTTATTCATTAGATTTTAATTATTTTAGAATTAATGAGATTAGACTTAATAAATTGGATTAGTAAAATCATTTAGGATTAAGCTAGCCTTTTACAACAATCTTTTCTCGTAGGTCGATCCCTACTTTCCTATGCTGTAAAAAGTATTTAATAACCGAAGTAGTGGTTAAATTTGTAGCTCTCGACAAGCTTTACAAATTTTGGCGCCGTTGCCTGGGAAAGAAAATTAAATTGCTAGTTTACTTCTATTTAATTTTACTACTTTTATTATTTTGTTTTTATTTTAATTTTTGCAGATCGCCAGTAAGTCTTAAGCTTAAAGAGGTAAGAATGTCTACTCTTCGGGAACTTGCTGCCTCTAAGCTAGAAACCCAACCCATGTCCATTACTTATGCTGTGTTAGATAAACCTTGAAACTGAACTCTAGATTCATCAATTTGTTACCCGAGTTTCATGGATTAGCTGGAGATGACTCCTATAGACACATTAGTGAATTCCTTATTACCTGTTCTGCTATGGTGCTTGAAGGAATTCCTAATGACCAAATTAGACTAAGGGCCTTTCCCTTTTCTTTGCTTGGTAATGCTAAGGACTGGTTATATTATGTGCCTGCAGGATCTTTTTCTACATGGACTGCATCGCATAAATCGTTTCTAGAAAGGTTTTTTCCTACATACCATATTTGATCTATTAGAAAAGATATATGTGGAATCAAACAAATGAATGGGGAAACTTTTTGTGAGTATTGGGAAAGATTTAATAAATTGTGTGTTAGGTTTCCCCAACATCAAATAACTGAACAACTATTGATTCAATATTTTTATGAGGGTTTGCTTCCTATGGATCGTGATATGGTTGATGCTGCTAGTGGGGGGCTCTGGTTAATAAAACGCTAGTAGAGGCTAGAAATTTATTTATTCTAATGGCCCAAAATACTCAACAGTTTGGTGCTAGGGAGTCACAAGTTAAAAGGGTAAATGAGATTGGTTCTAATTCATCTGTAGAGAATCAGATACCTTATATTACTGCTATGTTAAATAAGATTGTCACTAGGAGAGTACAAAAAGCAGTTGTATGTGGCATTTGTTGTCTAGAGGGGCATCCTACTGATGCATGTCCTACACTTCAAGAGGGTAATGTTAATGCTGTCTATTCTAACCAAGGTCAAAGGATGTATGATCCCTATTCTAACACCTATAATGAAGGATGGAGATACCGCCCTAATCTTATGTATGGCCCTCAAACCAATCCACTTGGGTTTGACCAAATGTCTCGTCAACCTTATAATCAAGACAGGACCAACTTCCTACTAGAACAAGTCCTTAAGAAGATGGATGATAGGTTTTAGAGTATGGAAACAGCTCTTAAGCAAGTTCAAGAGAGACAAACTGCGACTGATATCACAGTTAGCAACTTGCAGGCTCAAATGCAAAATAGGTTACCTTCTCAGCCTTACCCTAACCCTAAAGAGAATGTTAGTGCCATAACACTTAGGAGTAGGAAAGAGTTACAAGAGCCAATGAAGAAGAGAGAAGTGGAACCTGAGTTAGAAGTGAAAGGGGCTGAACCAAAATTAAATATAGAGTCTAATCAAAATACTAAGGAATTAGGAGAAAAGAAAAGAGAATCTTACAAGCCAATCCCACCTTTCCCTAGTAGATTTTAGGAGCCCTGCGTCTAAGGTGAATGAGGCTAACCAAGAGATTTTAAAGACTTTTTGGAAGGTAGAAATTAATATACCTCTCCTTGATGCCATTAAACAGGTGCCTCGTTATGCTAAGTTCTTAAAAGAACTATATACTACTAAAAGAAAATTAGTAGGGAATGAAAAAGTAAGCGTGGTGGAAAATGTGTCTGCGGTTTTTCAAAGGAAACATCCCCCTAAGTTCAAAGACCCTGGTGTGTTTTCTGTCCCTTGCAAAATAGGAAACCTTTACTTTGATAAGGCTATGCTGGACTTGGGTGCTTCCATTAATGTTATGCCTAGGTCTGTTTACGACAAACTGAACTTAGGAGAGTTAAAGAAAACTGGTGTAGTACTTCAGTTAGCTGATAGGAGCAGTATTTACCCAGATGGAATGTTAGAGGACGTCTTAGTCCAAGTGAATGAACTTGTGTTTCCTACTGATTTTTGTGTGATGAACATGGGTGATGCATGTCATGATATTCCCATCTTGCTTGGCAGACCATTTTTGAAAACAGCTAGGACTAAAATTGATGTGCATGAAGGAACATTAACCATGAAATTTGATGGTGAAGTGATTAAATTTAATATTTTTGATGCCATGAGATTCACTGCTGATGTGAATTACGTGTATGCACTTGATGTTATTGCCGCGTTGCCCCAAGATATTTATGACTTACCCAACGAGGATAAATTTTTGACTGTGCTTACTAAGAGTCTTGATCATGCTGAGTTTCGAAAAGTGCCTTACCAGATTTATGCTGATTTAGTAGAAGAGATCCAACAAGAGGATCCAGGAGCTTCATGAAGTCGAGCCAACGACTATAAACAAATGCGCTGGTTGGGAGGCAACCCAACGTTTTTATGGAAGTACCCATTTAATTTTGCTTTTATTTTCATTATTTCTTTCTTTTTGCATGCATTAGGGACAATGCATGAATTAAGTGTGGGGGGTGCATCCTGCATTTAATTTTCGCAGTATTTATTCTTGAAAAAAAAAAGTAAAAAATCGAAAAAACAAAAAATTCTTTTCTTACAAATAATGCATGATATGAGCTTATGCTGGGCTGGCTTGTTTAGAAATATTTTATTTTATTAGCTATTTTGTAGTTTATTCTTTTATAAGTGAGGACTTCTAAACATGATAGTTATCCTTTAGAGAAGTTTGAGTTGATCCTCATACATCTTTTTAATGAGTAACTCTCTCGATTATCCATCTTATTTAGTCATGTAATATATCCGATTCAGAGACAATAAAATGACATGGGCCATCTCCTAGACTATTGAATTAGTTGAATAATTCATTAAAATTGTGATTTTACTTGTCTATTGTTCATAGAGTCAAAGTTGGGAATGGCAAGTACCCCTTTGAGGCATGCGCTACTGGGTGCTACCCTTTAAGGCAATACTGCCACTGGAAAGCTTGTTTCCCATACTAGTGAGCCATTAAAATAAAAGTAATGATGAAAATAAAATGTTTGCTCCAGCACCTCTATTCGGGTGAGTGCGAGACAAGGAGTGTTTAATTTCTAAGACCCTATATGGGTCTCGAATATGTGCGCAAGTGGAGTTTGACGAGAGAAGAAGAGAAAAATAAATACAAGGCAAGTTTAGAATAAATTCAATGAGTTATTCTGCCTAGTTCAATTGTCTCCATAGCGATACCGTACCTCAATTTTTCTATCATAAATTTTTAGATCTCTTGATAGGTGTATGCATAATCAGAAAGAGATGGATAATTATTGATCTTATTATATCATTATAGAAGTGCAGTGAGGCTGATAAATAAACTCTCTAAGGATAGTTGGATGTTTAGCAGGTATTCACTTATTGAAAAAAAAAAACTAATTAATTCAATAACACTGTTTTTTCTTAAGCAAGCCCAGACTTAGTATGAATATCATAAATATGCATGATTTTATAAGAAAAGAAAGGATGTCAACTTTAGGTCGAATCTAAGATTTCTTTGCACGAGGACGTCCAAAGTCTAAGTGTGGGAGAATTTGTTAAGCCAAAAATCATGCATTATTTTTATAATTATTTCGATTATATTATATATATATTATTTCGTCTAATTTGTTTTGTTTTATATATTTTTCAGGGTTAGTATTAATTTAATAAAGAGGAGAAGAGAGGACGTAGAGGCTCAGGTTTTACACAATTGGCTATAAAGACAGTCCAAAAATAATAATTATGGAGAATATTATTTTCATAATTATTTAATTGGGCTAAGGTTTCAAGAGTTGGTGAAAAGCTAGAAGTCTTGAGAAAGAAGAAGCCTAAGGAAGAAAGGAGAAGAAAACCCTCAGCAAAAACCCTAACCCACCTTAATAAAATCCTCTTTCCATCACTCGTAATCATCTTCATACCATCATCATCGATCATCCACGCCAAACCCCACCACCAAAGATCGCCACCTTCGCCATCATCGCCCATCAAAAACATCTCACCACCACGCTTCAACATCCATCACACTCCACGGCTCCCTCATCTTCTCCATACCATCATCAACTCCCTCACTATACCTCTTCCACGCATAACCCATCTTCTTCCTCCATAGCCACGCCTAACCCCCATTCCTTCGTGCTCCACGGCTGCTTTCACCACTACAATTAGCCCACGCCTAATATATTCCCCCCGGCTGCTCCCATCACACCATCAGGTTCACAAAGATCATCACTCATCATCACCATCTTATTCTCATCATCATCTTTTTGCATCAAAAGCACTATCTCACCATACCAACCCCACGACAATCCTTCATCAAGCATCTAAGTAGTCTTTTCTTTTCTTTTCTTTTCTTTTTCTCTCTCTTTATTTTATTTGTATTACTTTAATTAATTTGTTTTGTTTAGATTATTGTTAAAGCATGAATTATTTGGGTGAATTTTGTGATGTTAATTTTAATATGAGTGAGTAATTTTTTTTGCTTAGTATAATCTTCTTGAAGCCATGCTAAATTTACTATTTTGAAATAAGTTTTATGCTTTAATGCCTAGTTGATTTATATTCATTATTCTTTAGCGATTAACGTTTATCGTTTATGAAATTTGTGTTAAATCGATTAGAATGCATGCTAGTTGATTAAATACAATTTCGATTGATAGTTTAGAAGACTATAATACGTAAAAGGTATAGTCTTTTAGGCTTAGGTATCGCCCTAATTAATAATGGATGGTTCAAACCCATCTCTTTTAATTAGATAATCGCTTTAGATCTTTGTTAAATCGATTTGCTGGTAAATTGGTTAAAAAGTGTTAAATGATGTTTTTCTAATTCTTAATGCTCTATTTTGGTTAAATTTTTGCGCTTGTGTAAAGATTATCAAATTAGTAGGGTTTATATTAGGGTTGGACCTAAGTAAACTAAAATCTAAGAAAAAACGGATGGATATCTTCTACAGTTTAACTCATGAATGAAATTAACTTGTGTGTTGATGATAAATATTAATTTGCATGGTGGATTGAGATTATACTATGTATTCTTGATAAATTTGACAATTTTGATAATTATTTGATGCTTATAGTTAATTTGGTTTTGTTTGGTAATTTTTGTTTCATTTTATTGGTTTCCATATAATTTCAATCGACCCCCTCCCCCCAAAAGTATAGTCTTTTAGGAGTGTCTAGGTAATTTTAGATAGCTTAGATTTTGATTTTTAGAGTGGTTATAATTTTAGATTGATTTATATTCAGTTTTAGTATTTAATTACCGATTTGTTAGAACTTAGACTAAAAATAGTTATTTTTGTTATTTTTAGATTTTTATTAATTCTTAGGGTTTATATAGTGTTCTAGTCTGCTCATACTCAATTTCGTAATTTTTGGAAATTATTTGATAATTTTTTCAGAATTATTTTGAGGAATTGATAAGTGCAGGCTTTTAGGTTATTAATTCTGAAATTTTCAATTTTTAATTTTAATTCACGATTATTAGGTGTTGTTAAGTCCAAAAAATTGTGTCCTAAAATTAGGATAATTTTTGTGATTAATTTCGTGTTTAGATTAATGCGGATTATTTTATTTCTAGTTTCAGATTCTGCTTGATATTCTCTGCTAATTTTCTGATCTGATTTTTCTGAAGTTAATTAGGTACAATTTAGAATTTATAAGCTTATAGACCTGAAGAGTAATATTTTAGGTTACTGTTTGAATTTTTTAACATTTATTTTCTTACTATTATTTGCTGTGATTGATTTTTAAATAGAATTTCAGTTACTAATCTGATTTTATTTTTCTAAATTATTTAGGGAATCTTTTTACTGTTTTATTTCCAGAATATGATTCAGAATATTTAGGAGCATCATTGGGTATTTTTCTAGATTCTTATTCATTAGATTTTAATTATTTTAGAATTACTGAGATTAGACTTAATAAATTGGATTAGTAAAATTATTTAGGATTAAGCTAGCCTTTTACAACAATCTTTCCTCGTAGGTCGATCCCTACTTCCCTATGCTGTCAAAAGTATTTAATAACCGAAGTAGTGGTTAAATTTCTAGCTCTCGACAAGCTTTACAGTTTTTGAATAGTTGAAATTTCTAGAACATCGGGTTTTGGTTTAGGAATTTGCAAGTGTGTGTTCAAATTGATGTTCTCTTTGTTCAAATGCCCTGTTGTATCCTCTTCAGTGCTCTATTCTCAATTCATGTTATTTGACTTTGGATTCGATATTATGCTCTGGAATTTATCTGAAAATGCCATCTAGGTTGTTGAATGTGTTGCTGTAGAGCTCGTGATGAAAATTAATTGATGGTTTGTGCTGAGTTCACGGGCAGTGAAGCCCTCTGATTCTTCCCCTCTTCTCTGTTATGTTTGTTTTGTCTTCCCTATTTGTACAGTGTTAGTTTTGGAAGTTGTTTTATTTTTGTAAGATTGATCAAACCAATTTTGGGCTGTTTGGTTGGCTAATTTCTAAGTCCTCAATTCTCATTCATCTGATTTTGCTCGCAGTATAGGTTTTGCTACACCTTCGTTCTTGCTTTCTTTAGTCACTCGATCACTTTATTTTCTATCTCGTTTATTTGAAAAAACTACACAGAAGTACCCTCTGTTTGCTGTAAACTCTTTTAAAGACCCTCAGTTTTTGAAATTGATTATTAGGTAACTTGTCTTTCGAGGTAACTAGCAGAAAGGACCATCAAAATTTTATGTGAGCTATTTTCGAGTCTAAGCTACTATTCTAATTTATAAAACACGCCCATAACTTTTCATATTTGTACATTTTTCCCAAATACTTAAAAACTTACTTTTGAAAATTTTATTGGGTGCTTGTGCCAAGTCTCATGTAAGTAATATTTGCGACCCTCTTTCAACTGGTTTCAAAGTCACGTGACCAAAAATAACTAAGATCATTAAGCTAACTAGTGACTAATCAGTCTAATTAACCGTGATTAATGCTTGAATCATCATCTGTTTGCCCTGGTTCGAATTATTCACACATTGTTCACTCATCAAAAGGAATTTCTTCTGTACCACCTCAATTAAACTATATCACTTATATAGTTTTAGAATTCAAAGTCGAATTAGCTAAAATTAAGATTGAAGCCAAAGAGCTTAAAAACAATTATCTACATTTCATCTTTCTCTAGTTAACGAAGTTAGACACAGCAAAAAATCTACTTCCAATTTTAGTACGCCATTTCAGCATAAATATTCTTTCCAAAACCCAAAAAAAATAAAAATCCATTTCCTTTGCATGATATAAAAACTCAAAAGGAAGTAGGAGCAAAATCAGCTGAAAAATCATCTAAAAAGGCAGAAAAATAAAAAGAGGATGGAGTATAAATAATATATACTTGAAGAATTACAAAATATGTTTGAAAAAGAACCAAATCTAGAAGAATTGAATAAGATCATGAGCGCAATTAGTGATAAACATGACGTGTTGTCTAATGATAATGAAGAAACAAATAATTTCCAAATAGTAAAGGAAATATATTAGCAAATGAACCCAATCAAGCTAGAAGATCTTAATGATTTACCTTTACAAGAAATTAGAAGAAATCGGGGTAGAAGATATGGTAAAATAACTGTTAAAGATGAGATTAATGTAATTTGAGAAGAATTCAACTTAGGTGAGATAGAGACGAGTCTAATTAATAATATTGTTCTTAAACCTATAGAATTTGGTGAACCTGTTAGAAGAAATACTCATTTTATAAGGCCTAGATATGTTCTAGCAGGATGTACAACCAACTTTTCCTGTGGGTTCATCTTAAGGAAAACTACAACCTTTGAAGAAATTGACCTTACTCCAATTAGTCAAACATGATACATCTTAAACATTGATCAAGCTCGTAACAGAGAAGAAAAGTTTGATCATTGGAAAAAAGGCATGAATGGTATCTTGAGTCCGAATGCTACATGGACAGCTGCAAATTTCCTAAATTACATCGAACTATAGCTGACTGATATGATTCATTAAACAAAGATGGCAAAAATACATTAAGAATGATAGAAATACCAGCTGCTATGTTTAAAAGCCTATGTAAGGAAATAGAAAATAAATTCGTTGGAGCTAAACTTGATTCTGAAGAAAAAAACAAGAGAATGATGGAGAAAGATTAATAATATATAATTATAGGATATGAGATATCTAGAAAATTATATTACTGAATTTAGTTAATGTTATTATAAAATTGGGCATAATGAAACTAATCTTGATATGTTCTATGACAAATTGTCATATCCTATAAATTCCATAATTAATGAAAAATATATTGCATCGCTTGAAAGAGCAAATATCATTGATACCCTTGGTTCAAGAATCTTTTATTTAGGAAAACAGGTCAATGATCAATGTCTTGATCTCCAGAAGCAAAGAAGATTAAAAAGAAGTTTTAAACTTGTTGGGATTCTTCTCACCAATAGGGAAATGAACCTAAAAGGAGAAGAAAAAAAATTTATAAGAAAAAGAGCTTTGATAAGCAAAGGGACAGAAATATAGAAGAAAGTATTATAACAAACTAAGCCCTAAAAAACGAAGATTTTTTTAGGAAACGAGCTTACTGTCCTATAGGAAAAAAACAACTGCAAATGTTGGGCATATAGAGAAATAGGACATTATGCTAGTGAATACAAAAATAGAAAGAATAACAAGCTTACTAAAACCTTGGGTAGCGTAAAAATTATATTGAGCTTAGTGAGGAGGAGGCATTAGACCTAGCCCTAAATAACAACAAAGGGATTGTTGAAATTATATTGGACAATGAATGTGAAAAAAGTGATTATAAAGAAACCAATCATATGATGGAAAGTAGCTTGATTAGTCTTGGTGATTTTCAAGGAGAATAGTTTGTTGTAGACAATAATAATGAAGAAGTCAAAGGAGATTGGGTCATTCTAATAATCCAGAAAGACATGATCTATAAAAAAATCCATCTTTCAATTAAAAAGCAAATATGTGTGTGAAATGATGGAAGGAGATCTAGAAATTGAAGATTGTGAGTATGATGCATGGGAAGTTAATCTCATCAATTGGAAAAATATCCTTAAGCATAATAAGCATAGAGAATATAGGTACATCCATGTTAGAAGTGGCCAAGGTCTAATTACTCCTTTACAATATTATAGCAAAAATATTGATCTCTATTTGCAACACCCCAACCCCTAAGTTTAGAAGTATAACGTTTACTTAATTCCTACTTAAATTCTGGGGCAAAATGGATAAAGTTCTGCCTAAAAATGGGCTAAAACCAGGCTTCTAGCCTCACAATGGGGTTTTGCACTCGATAAATGCACAAACATATATTCATAACTCAATGGCTACACACGCGGAGATCACAACTCTACGGGCCACACTCAGAGTACAGTAAGCAATATGGTTCAATAATAAAAAAGAAATGAAAAGTACAACTTAACGGATCACACATCCAGAGTACTGGTGTTTACATCCCAAAAGAAAATAAACTCCAGCTATAAGACAATAGATAAATCATATGGTCGGCTCACATGACCGTACAAAGCGACTTCTAGACAATATGCATTACATAGCTTCAGTAATTGGCTTACATGCACTCAAGAACTTAAATTACATACCAATACATGATTGAGCTCATAATTTAACGTACAAAAGTATATAATTCTACTTCTAGGGCAGCAAGGTAGACTCCACCTAGGCTTGTGTGAACCGACTTTTACCTATCACTTTAGGAACCTGGGAAAAAGGGGAAAAGATAGGTGGATGAGCTAGCACACGCTCAATAAATGATTCTCAACCCCCATAAAATAAAATAGTTGCACATCATACCTTAGGTAGCACATACACACACAATCTAATATATAGTATCATACAATAAGCATGCAGGGCCTTCCACATCAAGATAATTGTGGAGGTTCGAGGAACTCTTTTACGGACGGGAAGGTTCTACCTTCTACAATGGGGCATTCTAGCTTCTGCACTTGCGTTAATGCTTAGGAAGATGTTGGAAAGGTATAGATCGTTGGCCCGGGAGGTAATGAGGTGATGAATGTGGTATAACAATTCCAAAGTCTATCAGGTTCTTCCTTTCATCTTAGTTCTCAATTTGTTGGGGTTGATATACCCAGGACACTATCAATCCTATAATAAGAATAGCATTCCATGCCATAATGAGCATAACGCCCTTACTAACTCATGAGTAGCAGTAGTCACATGTTGGGAAGCAAGGACAACTCCCTATATGAATGGAAATCCTAATTAAGGCCTCATCTAAGTATTAATGGCACGTACATGATGGCTCCGAATAAAACTTAGGCAACAATCGACAATACCCTATCACAATTACTCACATTGACATGCACGTATACAAAGTTCCCACTTAGTTCCCTTAGCAATTAAGAATTCATGTAAAAAGAGGTATCGTCTGAAAGACCTTTTAGTCAAGAAAAGCAATCTTTTAATCACTTGCTAACTTCTCATCAACACATCAAGCTACGAATGCATCTTGGCATGTAGGTATTTGAAACATCCAGTTACTCAGAGACACTTATGCTCGTAGAACGAGGCTCAAACATTATTGTGAAGCAAAAAAAGTGTTCACACGCAACAGTAAGGTCTAGCTATATAATTAGAAAGGTCCTTTAATATGAAAGAAAAAGCTTAACTCACTAATTAGGAAGGATCTTAGCTTTCAAAGTTTTTTGGTTTCAAAAGGAGAGTAGTTTAATTGCTTTTTCTCTACCAACCATTGAGTATGTTTGCTCACTTCATTATGGGACCCAAGGACCAAATTGTACTTTAGGGGCAAGAATGAGCTTAAAGTTAAGACTTTTCCAATAATTTGAATTCAAACCAAGCGTATTTTAAACTTCCTATTTAAATCACTAAGGTGCACACTTAAAACAATCATTATTAAGCTAACACTTAGCTTATGTATGAGAATACAAGTAATTCGGCCTATAATCTAGCAAAAGGTTCATTCACTCAATCAATAAGCTCACTCAAGCCAACACACTTAGCTAACTAAATGCACCAACATTCATACCAAAACCAAATGTACGCACAAAAAAGCACGACATATATCACATCGTCATAAATTTGTTCCTATGTAACTATATCAAATGCAAGACTCAAGTCACCGCCTATGGTTGTAGGACCTTTCTCTGATACCATCTGTAACAGCTCCAACCCCTAGGGTTAGAAGTATTAACGTTTTCTTAATTCCTACTTAAATTTTGTGGAGAAACTGACAGAGTTCCTCCTAACAATAGGCTAAAACTAGGCTTCTAACGTTACAATAGGTTCCTACACTCAATGAACATACAAACATATATTCATAACTGAACAGCTACATGCCAAATATCACAACTCTACGAGCCACACACTCAGAGTATATTAAGCAATATAGCTCAATCATAAAAAAGAAATGAAAAGTACAACTCAGTGGATCACACATTTGAAGTACTAGGGTTTACATCCCAAAAGAAAATAAACTCCAGCTATAAGATGAAGGATAAATTAGATGGTTGTCTCACAAGGCCATAGAGAGTGACTTCTAGATAATATGCATTACATGGGTTCGGTAATTAGCTTACATGCACTCAAGAACTTAAATTAAATTGCCATACATGACTGAGCTCACAATTTAACATAAAAAAGCATATAAGTCTACTTCTAGGGCAGCAAGGTAGACTCCACCTAGGGTTACATGAACTGACATCTAATTGTCAGTTTAGGAACCTAGGAAAAAGGGGAAAAGACAGGGGGATGAGCTAGCACACGCTCAATAAATGATTCCCAACCTCCAGAAAATAAAACAGTTGCACATCATACCTTAGGTAGCACATGCACACACAATCTGATATATAGTATCATATAATAAGCATGTAGGGTCATCCACATCAATTGTCATCTCAATAACTTTTCTAGTCTGATGGTAACCCTATACTCCTTCTAATTAATGCCCAAGGTACTTAACTCGCCTGAAGTAAGTCTCTTATAACTTATTAGTGGTAATTCCATTTTATATCAAAAAAACATCACACAATATAAGCATGATGCCACATAACACACGCACATGATTCATTAACAAGCTATCACATGTAACAATTCAGGTATTTGATGCAATAGAACACCTAGTTTACATATAAGCACCTATCGTCAAGGAGTTTAAACAAAATGACCAAGTGAGACTTCTTTTCACAAGAGTAAGATTAATCCCTATCGCTTAAATCAATGGAAGTTCTTATAAAACCATCATTACGTACTTGGCAAATAATTGAAACTTAACAAAACTATTTTCAAGAGGATATGCACCCTTTTCAAATCTTTACACCAACATCACCCTTAAACGAGGCATTCACATCATATAAAACGTACGAAATCATTTTCATAGGCATCAAAATCTCATATCTGTACTAGGTACGGGGAGGCTGTCACTCAAGTTCCATCATACCACTGCGATCGTCACTCACATTTCATATTATCCCCATCCGGATCTTCTAGGGTTCCCACTTCAGGGTCTACTCCATGGGCAACATGTCACCCTCTTCAGGGTCTTCTAGGGTTTTAACTTCTGGGTCTATCTCCCCATGTATTAGGGTTCTTCTACATATTAGGGTTCCCAAGAACCAGGCATTCCCCCTAATCATTATATATGTACCACCATTTCCTAGCCCAAAACTTTTAGATGCACTTCACCTCTAAATGTGCCTGCATTAGAATTTTTATTGTATCACAAAAAATAACATTCTCATTCTCATGAGGCTTGAAGCCTTAGTGATTTCACATCGATTTAGAAAGCATAAAACCATTCATTTCGTAAAATACGCTTAAAACGAGTTAACGGCCATATCATTATTCACTTATCAAGAAATGTCACATTGAAACCTGTTTTGGAAGTTAACAGTTGCATTTTCACACATAAATATCTCAATTTCTTTACATTTTAGATGCATTAGTCATTTCACACACATTTTGTCTAAGAACTCTCATTGTATTACGAAAATGGCACTTTCGTTCTCATGGAGGCTAAACGCCTTAAAATAGTCATTTAACTTTTGAAAATCATGCAACCATTTATCTGGTCAACTTATGCTTCTAAACGACTTAATGACCAAATACACATTCGCTTTTCAAAGGAAATGTTCTAAAACTTGTCTTAAAAGCTTACATGCCTACAACTCAGTCATGGTTAGTTTCGCTTAAAAGCATCCTTGTCAAATGAATGGTTTACAGTCATTATTAATTACATAACTCAACATGCTTGTCATATCACAGTAGTTAGCATACATACTTATTAAAACTCCTATAAGCACAACACAAATATGCTTATTAGTAATTCGCATTGTTTCCAACCCGATGGCCCATTTAAGTAACTTTGAGAAACAATCTAGGGGTCAATAAACATTCAAGTCGCTTGTTTGACTAAATAGGGCATTCTTTTAGTCATGGTAACGTAGTAACCACTCTTAAACTAATTACTTGAAGAATTTAACTGTATGGAAGCATTAATACTAGAATGGTAGCGCATGCTTGAGGCTTTAATCAAATTGACTCCTATTTCACAAATTTTCCAGCATGACACCTTTAAACACAAATAGGCAACTCAATTAGCTAGGGTTGCTGCACTTGGGCCATAACTCATTCGTGACATATACACAGCACACACGAATCGTAGGCTACCATAATCAGAATCTTCATTGAACAGCAAGCAATTGTAGGCTCGATATAAGTAGACATATAGCACATCTCAACACTTTCGAAATTTACCAATTTAGAACACTCAACCCGAACTCCCTCCTCACAGCACTTACCACAACAATCCTCAAAATCATATTAGTTCAACCCAAATGATTCACCAACTACTTACAGTTTCTCAACTCGTTACAGTTTCAACCTAACTGCTAAACCAACTATCACAAATATTTCAAAAACATTTGCAATTTAATAGTAGGTTTAAGGATCAGGAACCACCCACCTCGATTCCAAGCTAAGGACCCAACTCCTTGGCTAATTGGGCTAATTTTAAGCTGAATTTTTGGTCTCCTAATCTCCCCCTCGTTGTTATCGTAAGCCTCGCTGCTGCTATTGCTTGCATGCCCTTCCTTCCCGTTATGCCGACTCCAAATCAGGCCGCCTATGGTGGTCATGGTGGTGGCTGAGGGTTTTAGAACCCTAACCTACAGAATCGTCCACTCTCCCTCGAGCCCTCTCTTTCTCTTCACCGGCGACACACGGAGGGTTAGCAACGTCACCATCGCCGCGACACCCACTATCGTCACCATCGCTTTTCATCTCTGACCCTAACCTTGCTACTACTCCGCTTGCTTTCCTTGTTGAGTCTCTCTCTCTTTCTCTCTCTCTCTCTCTCGGTCTCTCTCTCTCACCAAACAGTTTAGGTCTCAGCTGCTTGTACTAACTAGACGATCGCCGAGGTTACGCCACCGCGCCGTCACTGGTCTCTCTCCTTCTCTTCTCTGGTGGTTTTGCAAGGGTCAGAAGGACGAGGAGCAGAGCTAAGGGCTCTACCCTGTCATTTCTATTCGAAGCCCCTATTCTGCCTATTTTTCGCGAAAAAGAAGGGGCCTTAAGCCCCTTTGCTCTTTTCTTTTCTTTTTTTTTTTGGTTTTTCCAATCATCTAACATTACTTAACCCAATTTTTGTACCTCTTTAGAGTAAATTCAAACGTTAAAACTAATGTTCGTTGATTTATTCATTCCTGCTAGTAATGCTCGGTCTAGTATTCGAGAAATAATTTCTAAGGTTTGTCAACCTTATCACACTCGAGAGTATACTTGATTTAATAATCGTTAATAATTCTTATTAACGCTTATTAAGATGATTGTAAAATCTCAAAACTAGTGATAATAGTAATATTCTTTTTAATAAAATTATCACTTAAGCAAGCACATCGATATTAATTTAACTTAGCTAAATTAATAAATATGTTCAAGAAACGAACTACATATTTTGAATAATATGCGGGTATTACACTATGCTTTACTCTGTGATATTAGCCATACCAAATTTAATAATCAAATTATCACAGGAATTAAGACTAATTTATGTAATGGGTCAGTACTACTCAATTGTCGACCAGGATATTATGTGAGCTTGAAGGATGAATTTGCTAAAAACTTCCTATCCTTTAAGACAAAGGACGTGGGAATGGACATGAATAGAGAATGATATCCATTACGGATATTCTAGAAAATTATCTACAAATTAGATAATACTATAGATCCAAAGACTAAGGTCGCAATGATAGAACTAGAAAATTTAAAAGTCCTACCCCTATGCAAAAGATTCACAGCATTAAATCCAATCCTCAAGAGATAAAGATTAATCGTTCATGGATATCTAACTTTTGCTAACCCAACAAAAATAACAAGAAAAATGAGATAAAAAATGATGAAAATGGTAAAATAACCATTATACCCCAACTATTAAGAAGCATGAGCCTGAGATCAGAATGGAGAGAAGGATCTTCATCGGCTAAGGAAGAGCTTAAAGAAGGTCATACAATTAGTATGACCAGTGAAATGAGTATAATAAGTTTTGAACCCACAAGACACGGTGTAAACCGAAGTATGAGTCTAAACAGAAAAGTCATTGAGTACGAAGATGAATTAGTAAAAAATATGACTATGGAAATATGCTATAAATCTACCAATACAAATCCTAATAGTATCTGTATCCCAATAAAAGTATGTTTAGAGGGATATAACAAATATGAGTTATGTGCCTATAGATAGTGGGAGTTCTATATGCTTCGAAAGGAGATCGTAATTCCCAAAAACTATGTGGAAAAGAGCCACAAACTCTTTACAAGTAAAGATAGCTGATAATAGCATTATAAGCCACAATAAAGCCATTGAAGGGTTATCCATAGAATTAGGAGGAGTTCAATGCATTCTACCAATTTTATGGGCTATTGATCAACCATATCATCATATGATTACTAGAAAAATAGTTTTCAGAGACTATATTATCCATGCACACAGACCATAAATCAAATAATATTTACAACCAATGGTCACTCAGCTCCTATTGAAAAATTAAGCAAGGCTTACACTCATCGAAAAATTGAATTTACATGCAACCAACACAGTGATAATGTAATGCTTGCACAACGTGAAGATATCACTGACAATCTCGTTACTTGAGCTATCTATTAAAGAACATATTACTGAGCAACAACAGCATTTATGCAAAGAACTCTACTCTGATAATCCACTAAAATTTTGGGATAAAGACAAGACATTTGCAATGATTACTTTGTTGAATCCCAATACTATTATTCGAGTCAAGCAAATGATGTATACACACCAGGATGTCTAGGAATTTGATAAGCAAATCAAAGAACTTTTGGATAATGGATTAATTAGGAATAGCAAGATTCCTCACACTAGTCCTGTTTTCATGGCAAGAAATCGTGCTAAAGAAAAAAGAGGAAAGGCAAGAATGGTGATCAACTATAGAAAGCTTAATGATAATACTATATTTGATGGTTATTATATTCCTAACAAAATAGTCATTCTCAATAGAATTCAAGCAGCCTCTTGGCTCTCAAAAATGGATTGTAAAAGCGAGAACTAGCAGATAAAAATGGATGAAGAAAGTATTTCTTTAAACTGCTTTTAATACCCCTCAAGGACATTATGAGTGGACAGTAATGTCATTTAGTTTAAAGAATGCACCTCAAATATTCCAAAGAAGAATGGATAACATCTTCAAACATCTTAATCACTATTGTTTAGTTTACATCGATGATATCCTTGTCTTTTCTTAAACCATAAAATAGAACAAGGATGATGTCTTAGCTTTCACCCAAAAATGCATTGATCATGGTATTATACTTGGAAAGAACAAGTACATTTATGCAGAATAAGAAATTGAGTTCTTGGATCTAGAGATAAAAGTTGGACAGCTCATCCTACAATAGCATATTCTGGAAAAAAAACAAAGAATTTTCCTAAAAAAATTGAAGACAGGAAGCAGTATGAAAGGTTTCTTAAATACCTTAGATTTCATTAAAGATTTAGCTAACTTTAGAAAGTCATTGCAATAGAAACTCAAGAAAGAAGTAAGTTGGACATGGACCCCTAATGATTTAAAGATTGTTTAGAACTTTAAAAGATGTGTAAAAATCTTTCTGTTCTTAATTTGCCTAATGAAGGAGATGATTTATTCTTGAGACAAATGCCAGCCATGAGCATGGAGAAAAACTTTGCAAATATTGCAGTGAAAGTTTTAATAAAGCAGAATGCAACTATCACATGATGAAAAAAGAAATCCTTACAGTCATAAGGGGAATTGAAAAGTTCTTAATCTTTTTAGTCCCAAAACATTTTCGTATCTGAATTGATTGTAAAGAAATACTTGATTTTGTGAAAAAAAAAATTTAACAAATATGCAAGCGCAAGGACGACTCATGCATTGACAATTATGGTTTAACCAGTTTTCCTTCACTATTGAACATATACAGGGATCGAAGAATATTCTGGCAGATAGTTCAATTGGAGAACTCTCCAATGGCAATCATCAGAGCAGAACTCCTGCCAGAAAAGGAGAAAATCCACAGTGAAATGCCATTGCTACTAGTAAGGGCTTCTTCTTCTAGTAAAGTCCTTATTGATAATATGGAATTCCATACAAAAAGTAGATCATGCTTTGGTCTTTTATCTTCTGCCTACCTAATAACCCAAAGATTTCCTCTTCTAGAGTTACAAGTTAATTACCTAAGATGTCCTTATGATATCCAAGAAAACATAAGTTATCATGTCCAAGGAAAATGGTTTAATGAGCAGTATGTAGCCTACATCAACTGTTATCATAACTATTCCTATGATATTTTGGAGTTTTTGAATACAACGATCTACTTTCTCAATAAGTATAGAGTTGGGATGTTAATTTCCCAACAAATTCAATCTTTTCAAATGACCTTGTCATTAAAGCCCGGGAGTACGAGATGGTAGTTTACTTTATCGAATTTCTAGATTCAAAGTACCCACTTTTCTCAAAATGAACCAAGTTCAAATGATGCATGTTCAGAAGGATTCATTGGATTCCTACATCTCCTAATGGTCCATCAATAGCCCCAAATAGTAGATGCCTATATGTGGAGGTACATTGTGCATTAATCGAGTATGAGAATGGAAAAGTCAAGCTAGCTCATCGTCTCATTGAAATAGTTGATTTCGATGACTTCAAATATCAACGAGAAGAATGGAGTCCACAAAGATGAGAATTAGTTACTGATCTTGCTTTGGCAAGACGCATTGGTTTTTACAACATTTATCATCAAAGTTGGGATTAATTAAACGAAGAAAAACACTAATGCATTGCGAAAACACTACTTTCGCTTATCACAGTAAGTTTAACCAGTAGATGAAGGTAAAGGGAGCAACTTCAGAAGATATCTTTAATTATCTCTTTGATGCTGGAGCTTAAAACTTCTTATCAGAGAAAGAAAAGAAACATCTTCCTGAATTATTTGAGAAATGGGATCCAGAACATCTTCAATATAATGAAGATTTTGATGATTATCCTGATAATGAAGGTCTGGAAGATATTATTAGACATGAAGGCATGCAAAATCTCAATAACGATGACTAGTTTTGTCATTATTAAAAGGTTCTAAAAAGTTATTGCCCCATTTTTGTACTATTTTGACAAGTGCCAGGTCTATGAAATAATTCAGTATATTGTAGCCATGTGCGCGTAGCTGTAGTTATGTGTAAAATCAGTGTATACTATAGGCTTTAAGGCATCCTATGTATTCTCATCCCTTCTATAAAAGGAGAGGTCGAGAGCTAAGAAGGGGCACAGTCATTTGAGCATACTTGAGCAAAAGAGAAGTTGGGATTCTCCATTTCTCCATGAGCAAGCATCTTTGATGATCTTAGTAGTTTAAGTCCCTCTTCAATCTTTCCATTATAATACTTCCACCTTCAAACTTTCAACAAAAGAAATTTCCTAGAAAGTAACACTATTCAATTGAACCTTATGTCATAAGTATCATAGTTTCTTGATTAAAAACTCACTATCCCTTAAAATATATAAAACTTGATTAGTGACTATGGTCTGAGGTAGGAAACAAAACAAATCTGTCATGTGCCTGATCTGAAGGAGTGGTTGAGATTAGCAATCTTTGTAAATCGAAAGTTAGAGGAACCCTGGAGTCCAACGGCAACTAAGTTCAGGTAACAATCAAAATTCTACAATTAAATTTTAATTATTTTATTAAGCATGGTGGACTTATAACCACAAAAAATATAATATTTGAGATATAAATAGTAGATTGTGATAACTAATACTAGTAAAGTTATTATAAGAAGTTTGATTGTTAAAAACAAGCATATTTCCAATTTAGATCCTTAAAATACCTTTCTTTTTGCATAGTTCTTCCAATTTAGGGTTCTTTATGCAATTTCTAAAAGTGTAAGGACCAACATAATATGAAAAACAACCTAAGAATAAGTTGTCTAACAACATAAGGCACCCTAGAATCAGTTTTAAAAAGGCAGAGGTCTAGAAATAGTTACCATCGAATTTAGGGACGTAAGAGTCAAAAATTCTGTTTGTTTAGATAATGTGATTAGTTACATTTAAGCTTACTTTATCTTAATTTGAAGTTGTTTGGAGCCAATGAAATCATGTTAATATTTATAATCAATAGTTTTAGTTGTTTATGGTTTTAATTTGTTTAGAATGATGCTAGATTAGTTTAATTTCGTAGCTAGTGACCCAATTTCATCCCCGTCCCTAAGGAGACAACCCTCAAGTACTACAACGAAAGTCACACGCTTGCCGCTCTTTATTTTACACTCAAAATTATCATACATGGAGTCCCATCGCTACTCGAAGGGCTCACGGACTGTCGTACGAGAGAATGGCAGTGAGACATATGTCCCTGGAGTAGGAACATACCGTCTCAAACTCCATGGAGGAAATAAGCTTCTTTTTCATGACGCTCTCTATGCACTTGGAGTGCGATGCTCCTTGGTTTCTTATGTTTCTTCAATAAGATTAGGTTTTACTTTTGAATTCCGTCTTAATGATTTAGATTTGTTCAATCATGGCAATTCGTTTGTCCAACCAACATTGAAAACAGAATTCATTGTTTTAGATTTGAATGATTCTTATAATAGTATATCTTCTACTATCTTATATTTTGATTGTGATCCTAAATCTATTAAGTGGCATGCTAGACTTAGCTATGTAGGCCAACAATAAAAGTAGGCTATCTAAAGAAAGTCTTTTAGATCAACTCACTAGGGTTAAGTTGCATAGGTGTGAGTTATGTCTAGCTGGAAAAACAACAATAAATCCATTGGTAAGGCTTTGAGAGCATCAAGTCCCTTAGAATTAATCCACTCAGACACTTGCAGACCCATAAATGTTAAAACACGTCATAGGGCTATCTATTTCATTACCTTTATAGATGATTATTTACAATATTAGAATGTGAACCTACAATCTCACTGCTGTGAGGCACTTGATGTGTTCAAATGCTTAGTGGCAGAAGTAAAGACTCAATTGGAATGAAAAGTTAAAATTCTTTGGACTAATCGAGGTAGTAAATACATTTCTGATATGTTCAAAAGGTTTTGTGAAAAAATAGTTATACAAAGATAGCTAATGATTCCATGCACTACACACTAGAATCAGGTTGCATGACAGAAATAGATTCCCGCAATATCGACTTTCTCGAGGATTTGTTTCCAACTATTGGTGAATTAAAGAAGGATGTCGAATGGTATAAATTATAGTAAGACATTCAACCATCTTTGGGCGAGAGGGAGAATTTGAATTCTAACCAAGTCACCTAAGAGGACATGTAATAGCCCAACCCTAAATCATATTTATTTATTTAATTAAGCCATGTTATTAATTTTTCACATTGATTTATCTCATTTAATCATCCCGGTTGGGCGAATTCATTGTGGGCCCTATTTCGCAATTCGAGTTCATTTGCGTGACAATTTTGGGTGAATCGATATTAGTCTCCGGTAAATATGATTAGGTGTTAAATTATTTTTATAATATCATAAAAATTTATTTTTTAAGCATGCAAAAATATTTGGGCCCAAATTCATTAAGTTTGGCCCAATTCATTTGGACTCGAATTGCGGCCCGATTCATTTCGGACTATAATAGCCCAACCCTAATTTATGTTTATTTATTTAATTACCTCATGTTAATGAGTTTCTCAAATTTATTTATCACATTTAATCATCTTGATGGGAAAAATTTTATTTGGGCCCTCACTTGGCAATTTGGGTTTTATTTATTTATTTAATTACTAACGAAAACTTTGCAAGAATTGATAGTAGGCCCTAACAAGTTTAATCTGACTAATTTATTTTGTTTTCTGTAACATTACAAAAAATTTAAATTTGAGTACGCAAAAACGTTATTGTTGCGAAGCATTTTATCCCCGAATCCAACTTTCTTCGTCCCAATTTGAGGCCCAGCATGCTTGCTTTCTTAACCTAACTAATTACCATGATTAAGCTTAACCATGTTTAGCTAAAAATCTTTTTTCAAGATAAAAACTTAGCCAGGTTGTTAGACAAGTCAAAAAAATCAACCAAAACTCAAACCCATCTTCTCTCTCCTTTCTCTCTCTAACCAGGCCAGCCCTCTACCCCACCTGATTCTAGTGTTTTTTTGCCAGCTTTGGGCTGCCTCCGACTCCCGCTGACACCCTATTATCACTAGCTACCATCCTCCATGATCAAAACCGCTAAGCATCACCTCCATCTCTACTTTTATCAAGCTTGAAGTGAGTAACCTTAATCTTGATCTTGTTGGTTTTGATTTTTATCTTAGTTTTGATTCTTGTTTTGATGTTTTTGATTGTTGATCATGATGTTTTGATAAGAAAGAAGAGTTATTTTGAAGTTGATTGTGGTGGAGTTGAGTTGGGAGCATGTTAGGGTTAGGGTTATTCATAATCATGCAAGCTTTAAGTGGGAAGTTTCTTTTTCTCGAATTCTTGTGTTTGATTTAGTGGTTTTAATCTCTAATAATATTATGAGAATGTTCTTGGTGATATTGGATGAACTGGAAGTTGGCCAAAAGTTAGGGTTTTATTGATTATGCAAGGGTTTAACCTTCCATTGATAGCAAGCATGTTATTAGTATATATTTGATTGAAAAATGATCTTTGATGTACATGATTTTGAAGTGAAATTGAGTGTGATGGTTTTGTATGG
Source organism: Selenicereus undatus (assembly GCA_017589665.1). NCBI lineage: Eukaryota > Viridiplantae > Streptophyta > Magnoliopsida > Caryophyllales > Cactaceae > Selenicereus > Selenicereus undatus. The sequence continues at coordinate 64,356,697 of JACYFF010003369.1, forward strand.
TGATGGGAAGGACCAAAGCCTTGTTACATGAATTTAAGGTGTGATTCTGGATGGGAAATTGTGTGAAAAGAAAGGAGAATGCCTTGACAATGAAGGCCAAAAAATTTCAGAAAACAAGGCAACTTTTGTGATTAAATTGGTAATTATCAGCCCATTGAGAAATTATGATTTTTGGTGGATATATATTTTAGTGTGTTAAATTTCAGAAGCCTTTTGAATCGCCTTAATCCAAGGTCTGTGGAAAAAGTTATGGTCATTTTACCAAAGTTGTACAGGTTAGACCAAAACTGACATACTTATGTTCTAGTCCCATTTTGAGAACCCTATAGTGAAAATCGTGTTTGGTGTTCTGAATGAAAGTGTTGCGGAACTTCTTGATATTTTCATATTAGGGTTTTATAGGTCAATTGAAGGACAGGGGTGAAAGTTATGAATTTTCTAAGGTGGACCTTGAATGGGTAACAATTTTGATTTCACGTAGAATCTTATTTGTTTTGGAAAACTAAGTTGTATGGTATGTGCTATGAATTTGAAGTAGGGAGATTGATAACTGAAGATCAATATTTATTGGTCCAAATCGATGTGTTTGAAGTTATTTTGAACGTACCACCAGTCCAATTGCATTCAAAGCTTTGTTATCCAACTCATAAATATCAAAAACCCATGATCACTTATACCTATCAGAGTCTTTCTTTTATGACCTCAATTATTCTACCTTGATCAGTTTTATGCTAACATTATTTTACTTTGCGTTAAGTTACCCTAATTGATTTAGCTTTCAAATCATGTTTGCAGAACTTATCTTCTATTGAATTATTTGAGTTATGGTTGCCTTTTAATGAATTTCTATTATAATCACAAATTATTAAAGTCAACGTTGTTTACTAATTACATATACCTATAATTATATTTCTAAAACAAAAATCGGGGCCTAATCTATCGTTTCCCATTGTGCATAAGTATTATCAAGTGAGATTGCATTTTAAAGAATTCAGGTACGTTCATTGTCTGTATCTTTAGAAATCAGCTTGTATTTATCAAAATTATAATATTTTGGTAAGTACATCAATGAATCAGTTTAATAAATGATTTATCAAATAATTAGTGACTCCATCAATTATCAGTTACAGGGCATAGCCCTTTAGTTACCCGTGCGGCTTCAAGCCAGGTCCCGATCGGCTTGGCAGGTGTACACATATCCATAGATCGTAACAGTTATAGGGGGTTTACTATCAAATAATAACTAGCAATATAGTTTGACATTCATCTTATTCACTGTTTGAACTTAAAATGAGTTGCAAAGTGGGCGCCCAACCAATTTATGCAGTGATTATTTAACAATACAGGAATGCATGTACTGAGCTTCGGCTCACAATTCAAAATATTTTCATGTTCTATTTTAGGCAAACGCTCAGTGAATCACCCTCATGCTAGCAAGTCAGCTAAAAAGCATGCTAGCGAGTCAGCCAAAGAGAATAAACAAGGGAAACTTGGATGAATCAACAGTAATATAGACCATGCATACTTTGGAATCGTATCTTATAATCTTTAGTGTATGGAAGTGTAAGCTTTGTGGTGAATTGCTTTACTGTAGTTCGTCTACCTTATGTTGGTTAATGACTATGGTTGAAGTTATGCCTAACTATGTTGTCTCTAGTGCACTTGCAGCAAGCCCTATCCTTTTGGGACCGTGGTAATGCCCTGATCATTGAGTTTATCAGTTGTAATTGAGAGAATCAGAATAATGATTGCAAACAGTGGAACATGCTTAATTTGGGGGCATTACAGGACACACCTCTCTTGCCCCGACCATTGGGTTTATCGGTTGTAATTGAGGGAATCAAAATAATGATTGCAAAAAGTGAAACGTGCTTAATTTGGGGGCATTACAGGACACACATCTCCTATTCGAAAGGAAGAGGGAAGATACATCTGTGCAGGAGAATGAGCTTTGTCCTTGATGGAGGAGAGTCAACCAGAGAATGAGGTTCACCCTCAATCTCCTATTCCAGAACATGTGGTTGGTCCACACTTTTAGGATCCACACCTCTAAGAGATAGTTAGACTAATTCTCCACATGCTTAGGGTCCCACACCTCTCATAGAAAGGGGGAGGGATTCCCCACAGATAAGTAATGAAGGCCTCAAGATCTGAAAGAGTCAGCGTGGAAGAATTCCTTGATGATATTTTCAAATCGAAGTGAAAATATTCCTATGCACTCCTTTGGAAGTTGAGGAACCTACCTCTTATCAAGATGCGATTGATTCACCAAATCACAAAGACTAGATGAACGCGATGAGGAATGGGATGGACTTGATGACAAGAAACAAGGTTTAGAACACATTGATCTTTCACACCGGCATAAGTCTATCATAAATAAATGGGTTTTCAAGATAAAGCATCGAGCAGATGATTCAATTGATAAGTTCAAGGCCAGTCTAGTGGCGAACAACTTTACTCAAATTGAAGGTATGGACTGCAAAGATACATTTTTTCCTGTGGTGAGATTTGCCTCTATTCGTCTACTCCCAGCCCTGGTTGCCCATTTGGACCTAGAGCTATGTCAAATAGACACGAAAAGACTGCTTTCCTTAATGGTAACCTTGAGGAAGAGATATATATGGACCAGCCCATTGGTTTGGCATCAAAGGCACAAGAAGACGAGGTATGTCATCTTAAAAGGTCCATATATGGTCTTAAGCAGTCTTCTAAATCTTGGTGCTTTAGATTCTATGAAGCCATAACTTCATTTGGCTTATCTAGGGTTTCAGAAGACCAGTATGTGTGTGCCAAAGATCAGCCGGGGGGATTATATTTTTTACCCTGTACATTGATGACATACTGCTGGTTGGGAACAACTTAGAGATGATCAAAGCTTCTAATAACTGGTTGTCCTCTGTCTTTGAGATGGGTAAAGCTAGGTATATCCCAAGTGTGGAAATAATCAAAAACCGTCCTACGAAGCTCTAAGGTATGTGGCAGGAAGCACACATAAAAAAGTATTAGAATGATTTTGGATGCGTTATTCCAAACCCGTGGACACTCTAGTTGAGAAGGGTTTAACCTGAAGTTTCGACCAATGCCTTAGAGCAAATGATAGAAAGAAGGCAATGAACATTGTCCCTTACACTAATACCGTGGGAACCTTAATGTATGCCCAATTATGTACACAGCCTGATATTTGCTTTGCGGTTGGTTTCTTAAGTTGTTACTAGACCAACCTAGGACTCGCTCATTAGCGAGCTATTAAGAAAATCATGCACTGCCTTTGTGGTACAACCAACTTAGTCCTATGCTATCCAGATAGAGACCTTAAGTTGAGAGGATACTCAGATGCCGATTAGGTTGGTAACCCATATGAGTCCACATCAAACTCAGGTTATATCTTCACCCTAGGCGAGGGAGTCATATCACGGTGAAGTAAGAAACAGGACTACATAACTCTATCAAATATGAAAGTAGAGTATGTTGCATGTAGCCCAGCCATGCAGGAGGCAATGTGGCTTAGGAGTTTCCTTCAGGATCTTAATCTCACTCTTACAGTTGATGATCCTGTTAAGATGCTATGCGACAACACAGTTGTCATCCAGTTTGCTAAGGATCTCAAGATCTAAAGAACGACCAAGTACATCAATAGGTGTAATCACTTCCCGCATATTCCATAAAGACAAAGGAAGCTACCATCAATTATGTACCCACTAACAAGATGATTGTTAATTCGTTAACTAAGCTAAATCCTAGAGATGCTTTCAAAGTTCATGCATCAAGTTTAGGACTTAGTAGGGTTTAGTTTTGGGATGAATCTTGTTATATAACATATGCGTTCTTCTTGTAATAAGCATTTATGTAATAAAGATTGAAGTTTCTTTCTCTAAACATGTAATACCCCAAAAATTCATTGCTAATTTTGACTTATGTGATAATTTATATGTTATGTGCATATATTGGGTTATCTATGTTTGATATGTGTGTATGTTCTTGAGTTAGTGTTCATGTTACTATGTTTTAGGGAATAATTAGAGGTATGTGTCATCTAGTACTGATTGCTCAAAAAAAAGTGAATTGATTTGACCCAAAAAAAAAAGAGAATGAAAAAGGAGGCAAAAAAAGGAAAAATGAAGAAGAAAATGGGGAGGGGGAGGGCGATTTTTTTTATTTCACGTGATATTTATCCTAGGGGAGGGGGCTTCTCTTTTTTTCTCAACCCTAAACCACGACACCCACACAACACTGCCATGCAGAGAAAGGAAGGGGAGGAGGAGAAGAAGAAGAAGAAGTAGAAGTAGAAGAAGAGAAGAAGGAACAAGAAGGGGAAAAAAGTCGGTTTTGATATTGATTGCACATTGAGATGAGTAATTCTTGCCTTCTTTATCCATAAATTGATTGTGGCAAGATGAATTTGATTATTTATGCTTGAATTTGAGCAACCAATTGAGAATTGAAGTTTTGAATTTGATTTAGTGATTAGTATATTAGAACCTTAATTCCACCCCTTAGAAACCCACCCCCTAAAAGTTTCATATTTGATTGTGAATTTTTGGATTAATTGGGTGTCGTGAGTTGATGATAATGTTGTGAATTGGTCTACTTATATGCTAAAATATAGACTTTTGGGTTAACTGCTTGTATTGGAATAGCAAGATGGTAGAAAATAGGTTGACTTTTCAGATTTTCCCTGGATTCACCCACAATTTGAATTTTTGTGAATTATTGACTTGATGAAAATTTCTAAAATTTTTATTGTAAATTTTCTATGATATTGGGAAATTTCAAATGTTCATGAGTTTTAGATGTGTGTTTTATAAGTTATGAATTTTTTATTGAAATTATCCTATTTTAGTCCATGATTTTGGTTATTGTTTTGATTTTTAGGAGCTATTTGCTTGGTTAAAAAATATAAAAATTTTACTATATACTCTCTATGATACTTGGCTATTTTTTGTAAGTTTTTGTGAATTTTGGATGTGTATTTTATGATTTATGGATTTTTGATTGAAATTTTCCTACTTAGGTGTATATCTTCAGGTACTGTTTCAATTTTTGTGGAGGATTAGCTTCAAGGAAAAGTATGAAAATATTATTATGAATGCTTATGCTTTGTTGTATTTGTCTGCAAATTTCTTGAATTTTGGATGTGTATTCTTTGAGTTACAATTTTTTGAGTGGAATGCAATGTTTGATGTAGTTATGGTTCATTCGTATGCATAAATTAAATATTTATCATGGTTGCGATGAGTTCATGAATTAAGATAGTAATGTGTTGTTATGATTTATTGAAACTTATGAAATTATTTTTGGTAGAATTATGCCTTGTTTCGGCTATACCTTTGTCAAAATTATGAAATCGAGCTTCTTTGAAAATAAAAATGTGATTGTATGGGCTATATGATTTTATTAAGCTATGTTTTTGGGGAGCGTTCGTGTCTTGCTTAAGGCTATTACATGATGTTCTAGACATATTTTTTTGTGTAAAATATGAAAGTTATATAGCCTTACCCTTACAAACACTAGTGCAAACAAAGAAATCAATTCCAATAGACTCATAGAAAAAAAATTTCAGATAACATTTTCTTGAATTGAAATCCTTTGTAACCAATGTAAGCACTCATGGTCATGGCATTATTTTAACATTTAAGCTAAAGCACTTAACTCCCAAAGATCAAGCCTTATTTAACTAGGAATAATTGAAACCAAATAATTACAAAACATAAAGTCACTCAACTGAAAATTGAATTTTAGGGTGATGAATATGGCACTCCACAACCATAGTGTTGGGTTGATGTAACGAGTGCGCATGTAATATGGAATACTATGTTTTTGAAATAGATATGTATCTAAGAGGCATTAATTAGAAAATTTTTGACTTGGATGTTAAAAGATGTCACCTATCAAACTTACATAACAATGTAAATAATAAAGGGCCCTATAGGTTGAAGACTATGTATAGTTGCTTACATAAACACTGTCATTGCATAATCATTTCCCATAATTAGCTTGGTTTAACATAAGAAATAATGGAAGACTACCATAAAATTTTTATTTAATAGTTAGGAAAAAACAAAAAGGGTGCAACTAACTAAAAGCATTCATAAATATAGTATACAGGTTCCTATTTTAGCAATCTTGTATAAACAACCTAAGATAGGAAACAAAAATATTACCTTTGCTTGCCCTAATTAGAGCATAGAAAAGGAATCCCTGGGGAGGGGGTGTTCACACCAATCCCACGGATGAGGTACTTTGAAATATGGTTTCAATCACTAGCATTCCACATACCCAAGTAGAAATTCACCATACTGGATGAACAACTATGAGAAAATTAATCGCACGACCCAAAACTATAAAAATGTGGACGATGGGAAAGGAACATACCACTATTACTTATCTCCTGAGCATTTTTCAGCAACTGGAAGCCAAAGATACGAAACAAACTTCAATCGGTAGGCAAGAACAAAATGTATGAAATTAAATTTGCATTAAGGGTGTGTTTGGTAGGGGAAAAAATCATTTTTCTAGAAAATCATTTTCCATGAAAAATATTTTTCCAAGAAAAATGATTTTCCTCTTACATTTTCAGCTGTTTGGTAGAATGAAAAATCATTTTCTTTCCACTTCATTTTTTGCTATTTGATAGAATGAACCCTTCGTCCTCACTTCATTTCTTTTTACCATCAACTCCCTTCCCTACTCACTACTCTGACCCGACCCAACTAACGAATTCTGTTTCTCTCGTCTCTTCAAAATCAAAACCAAAACATCAGTAAAAAATATACCCAGTAACAAATTCAGCAAAAGATAGAGTCAACATTAATGAATCTCAATTTTTTCACTATTCTCAAGGATTACTCAGTTGACTTTGAGTGATATTAAATCCAGATTAAAGAAAATGACGAACGGGGAGACGATGGGTGTCTCAGATTGCGAAGTTCTTCAAAAGGACAACTATAACAAGATCAGAGAACTCAATAAATAATTACAGAGATTAACGATGAAAATCATCAATGAACATGATGAACATGAAGAAGAGGGGAAGAATGAGAGACAAAATGAGAATGAAAATAGAGTGATTCTAGACACAATTAAAATAAAATAGAACGAGAAACAAAATTGGGCAACGAAAATTGGGCATGGAAAATCATTTTCCCTCCTTTTCCTAGGGAAAATAATTTCCTTCAAATTGGGTAAAATGATTTTCCCCTGAAAATGATTTTCCCCTTCTTATTTTACCAAACGGCGTAAAATGGGTAAATTATTTTTCGAAAAAATGATTTTCCCCCTACCAAACACACCCTAAGTTATCAATTTTTATAGAAGGAATTTTAGGCTGCAAATTTTTTGAAGCAAGCTTGTACATGTAGAAAAATGGATAAATTCAACGGGAATGTGAACTTTATAAGGAGAATACCTATGAAAGGTAGCAATGTAGCAATTCTATTTTTTGTATTTTTTTAAATTTTTGATTTGGGGGAGGGTATGGTGCGTTGGTTAAGGGAAAGAGAGAGACTGTAACCTGTCCTATCAATTGAGCCAATTATCAAGAATAATCTAAGAGCATATACAATGGTGAGCCAAAAATTTGCCTCACTAGTGGGGCATACAATTTCCACATCAGCTGCTGAGCCAATTTTTCAGCTCACAATCCTTCATCTCTGCAACACAAGACTCATAACTTTGACTCACCACATAAAATAATACACATGGGTCCTACAACTAAACATATTTAATTACTTTTAGCCATTTATTTTGCTTTATTATTTTTATGAATAATTTGTGAAAAATATTTTGTGCATAATATTTTGATTGCGCAATTAATTAAAAACGACTTACAATTTGCTTCACTGGGTTTTTGATTAAAAGCGCACCTTAAACTTTTCTATAACTAAAAACATACAAATTAAGAATTTTGAATTTGAATTTTAAATGACAAATTAAGAATTTAAATTTAAAATTTAAATTATAAAATTAAAAAAGAGTCGTTGGGCAAGTCTCTACTCTTGCCCAATATCCAAAAAATCAAATTCTATCTTTCTTCTTAAATATGCTCTATAATTTCCGGGGGAAAAAAAAAACATTTCCACCCCTGGCCCAAAATGATGTTGTTTTGGGTGCTAGGTGACCAAAAAAAAAAATCACGGCTGCTTGCTGAGCCCCGAGCCACGCGCCCAACGTTGCTTTCCCAAGCTGTGCCCGCTTGCCAATGTTCTTTCTCCGCTCACTCATTGCACACTGCACATGGTCTAAGGGCTGAGATTACGTAACATATAAATCAATGGTTATAAAGCATCAGAAGGCCGAAATTTGCTGCCGTGCAAGTGAAACTTGTTTTGCTTTTATTATAGATATAGATAGAAATACTTATGTACTGAATACATTCTTAAAACAGTGCACACAAAGGTCATATGCTTACCATTGACCAGATATACTGAACAAGCCGGCAGAAGACAAAACTACTGTACAACTCCTAGTCTATGTATTGTCTCAATTCTATGGATTTTTTCTAGTTGCTGGCTCTCGTTGAGAGAGGATACTATTGCTTCTTTGGCATAGAATAGGAAGCGACCATATCCTTATTTCATCCTCCTAACAATTATTTTTTCTTTTCTGCACAACCGTCCTCACTCTCTCCTGTATATAATTTTGAGCAATGAGCAGCTTAGCGAAAGTGCCAAGATTGGAAAAGAAATGTGTTTCTCCTGGCCTGTGTTCGGACAAATGGTTAATTCGTAAAGCCCGATAAGGTTTGAGCTAAATTTTGCTCTGTCTTGGTATCAAGTAGCTCTCTTATTGTCAAGACCTTGAGTTCAAAACTTCAAATGGCATACGCCTCATACCCCTAGGGCACACATATGTGGATACTAATGGGCCTTGGTTCAGTACGCGTCTATGAGTTTCGCTTAGAAAATTTAACCGTGAAATAAAATCCCACGGTAGGTTAGTCTTCAGCAAGAGTGTGCATAAAACATATAATTTCATACAGAACATAATACACTATGAGAGCACTGCCTAGGTTAAGCTATGGACCGCATGTAGTCATTGTTCATGAATATTTAACTCAAGCAAGGATGAAGCTATGATGGGACTAAAAGTAGCTACACCCTCCTCAACATAGCGCGTACGAGCTATTTTCTATAGTATATGAAGCTAGTACAGGTTAGAGTTGAATTAATTTGGGATCGGCCGACATAAATACAAGCGCAGTCATGCCTTTTTGTTGAAGGTAGTGAATGATCTTTCTTTTATAATAAGAAGGTTACATAAATATATCCTACGCTTAATCCACCCAAAAAAGAAAAAGGAAATCACCGACCATTCATAGTCTTTGAACTTGTGGGAGGCACCGGTATGGCAATCAAACATTTTAATGATCCATACTCACCAGGTAAGACAAAATACTTCTTTACGACCAACATTTTTGAGGAAAATACACCTAAAAAAGGGGTTAACTGAGGGTGATAGAAACTCACAACACTTATACAATGTGGTTACTTTTAGGAAAAAGAAAAACTCCACTGTTAGAATTAAAATTGTTTTGGAGTGTACATTAACGACCAAAAAGAAATGCAAACCCAGTTATTCAGGATTTCAATGACCAATTTATTGCTCTGAATTTTAGAAAAAGCGATCCAAATATGATTAACAAAAAGGTCATGGTCAACCAATGTGAACAACTTATTTGACCTCTTACGAATGACGGAATCAAGAAGCCATTTTTCAAATGGATCCTTCCACGGCAGAAGGACAAAATGGTTTGGGGCAAGTTTCTACCATGAATACTAGGGTAGCACTGGCCATGATGTCAGTGACGTTATTCATGAATTTTTTGAAAAGGGGAAAATCCTTAAGAAGATCAACCATACCTTAATATAACTCATTCTAAAAAATTGAAGATCCTCGGCTAACAAGCCACTGCTATTTGATCAATTTATGCAAAACTTTATATAAGATTATAGCACAAATTTTGATCAGTAGGCTCAGGCCTCGCTTAAATTTTATTATTAGCCCTTCCCAAACTATTCGAGGCATCAAATCCATGATAATATTTTATTTGCCAATGAAATTATGAATAAGTTCCGTACAAGGAAAGCCAGAAAGGATAGGTGGCTCTTGAAACTCAGTAAGTTAAAAGCTTTTGATCACAGCAAATGGGGTCCCCTCCTTGAGTGTCTCACTCAATTAAGTCTGCTCTTAAATTGGTTGATTGGATTCACCAATGCATTAGTGCTATCTCATACTCAATTTTAGACAATGGAAAATCATGTGGGTTCATGAAACTGTCCAAAGAATTGAGATTCTACCCCCTAGTTATTCCTCATTCGTATGGAGATTCTCTCTGTCCTCATCAAAAAAAGCCAAAAGAGTAAAATGATCTTAGCATAAAAATTTGCCCAAAAGGGAGAGGAAATTCGTTGTCTTTTGTTTGCTAACGCTAGCCTTATGTTTTGTAAAGGTCAAGTCCAATCTTAAGACTCTTAAAGAACATCATGGAAGTTTTGTGCAAATTCTAGATAACTTGTTAATTTCCATAAAACATACATGATATTCTCATATAAGGTAACTAGTATTGAAAAAGATATTGCCTAAGGGGTTTGTAATATTCCTATAAAAGAGTCCATTGGGAAATATCTGGGTTGACCTTCCATTCAAGGGAGGAAAAAAATTGATCTCTTTTCACTAATCCTCTAAAGGGTCATAAGTAATTCAGCTACTTAGAAGGCATATTCACTTTTGAAAGCCAGTATACCTTTCTTAATGCATTCGAACCTTGAGTTTTTACTTGCCTATATTATGTAATGTTTTCGAATGCCATGTACTACTTGTCAAAATCTTGACAAGATCAATAGAGATGTTTTTGGAATACTACGTCTTCTACTAAAGAAAAGTCCATGATTTCATGGGACAAAGCCTATAGACCTAAATGTCATGGTGGTCTTGGTATCAACCATACAGAGGCTGTTAATTTAGCATTCCAATGTGAGCTCAATCGGTAAATTTTTTATGACACGAACAATTTCTAGGTTAGCCAAATGCGACTAAAATCTAGCACCCCCCCCCCCCCCCCAAGTAAACGGATTCTTAGATTTAGAAAAAGTTGAATAAATGTTGTGTTTTTTTATAAGAAATGCATAGCATGGAAAATTGGAGATGGTAGGAAAGTTATGTTATGGACTAATAGTTGGTGCCTTCAAGATAGCCTTATACAGGTCATAAGCATTGACTGAAATAATGTCAGCCTATGCGAAAAGGTGTTTCACTATATCAACATAGAAGGTCATTGGAACATGACCACGCTCAATGGAGTGCTTTCACAGAAAGTAATCACCCCGATCATTAGCCTTCCTCTTCCCACATCCCCAGTTTCTAGAGGAGCCTTGTTGGGGCTTATCGGGTAGTGGACACTTCACTACAAAATTAGCCGCCTGGATGTGTTAGGGTTTCGATTGAATTCTTCCTACTGGCCACAAAAATGGAATTGGAGACTTGATATCCCTTCTAAGCTCAACATCTTCCTTTGGCGGATATGCCATAATGGGTTGTCCACTAAAGGTAGTATATTTCAGAGAGGTCTAGATATTGATCCTTTATGTCCTTTCTGCTAATTTGAACATGAAAGTATCAATCATCTTTTCCATCAATGCTATACTAGGTTGAAGCTATGGAGAGAAAGCAAATCAATATCAGTGGGTCACTTTCACAGGAAACCTCCAAGTGATATTGATGGTACGCAAATGCTTCAATTCTTCAAGGGTCATGCTCAAATAATTGAGGTACAGAAGATCAAGCACTTTCTTTAGAGTTTGTGGGAAAAGCGAAACAATGTACGTAGCATTCAACAAGGACACCCCTAAAGTAGCTAGGACCATTATTTGAGCTAAAAGAGCCTTCACAGTTAGCACACCCTAACGATTTCACAAGCCTAAATCAGAAAGGCGCTAAAGAAATACTACTTATTAGATAAGATTAAACCTTAAGGTGACTACTTATCAAAGCATGTCTCAAACAAATACATGTTGAAGAAAACGATACGAAAATAATCCAAGCAATTCTAGGAATTATTCGGCCCCCTTTCGTTATGCGTGACATCAAAGTGCTTATGAGTCAAGCCTAGTTAGTTATCACTAATCATATATTTAGAGAAGCATATCGTGTGGCAAATTGGTTAGTACATATGGGTCATTCTTTATGGGTCATTCTTTATCTTCTTCTTGTATTTGGTTTCCAAGTCTCTTCCCCCCCTCCCCCCTCCCCCAAGTTTTCTTCTATTTTGGCTAGTCATAATTTAAGTAGATCCTTTGTGAGAAGAGCTATTTAACTGTGGTTGTATCCCTTTACCTGTATCACCAAAACGAAGTTGCTAATACTTTCGAAAGCAAGTGCTCGAACAAAATCTTTTTTCAAAAGAATATAATTAGTGTTTCTTTAACCCCACCAAATTTTCATAATGGAAAAGTTCATCAAACCTGTAGTGGTTACGTACAGTTATGGTATTCTTTTTGTTTATTTGGTTTATTTTTGCATCCATGTTCTTCTGTCACCCCTTGAGTTTTGGCAGCAATTGTTTCCAGAAACAGAAGGATCCTGTTTGCTTATAAATATGTGATTAGTGATTCTTTTTGTAACATGAAGATCATCATCTTTCTCCCTTCCTCTTTACTTATATCCTCTATGTTAGATAATAAAAAGTGACTTCCAACTTCCCAAAGTAAGTACCTACTATAGAGAGTCGTGTGATTGTGACAGCATTTGATACTTTTAGGCCAGTGGATTGGTTCCACGACATAACTACTTTGTAGCTAGTTTTTGTTGGTCTGCTCTACCTAAGGCTTCTTTTCTGCCATTTCTTTTTACTTCCAATTGTCACCATACCAGAATTTCTTAGAAAAAGGACATAGGGCCATCCTTACTGATATAAGCTACAAGACATAGACTGCTATAAGAACATGAATTTTAATGGTTCAAGCCCTAATGTACTAGTGATTAAATAAATAAAAGGCAAATAGCATATATGTTGTTAGAAATTAATAATCTAGAAATAGCTTAATGACATAGATATCTAGAATCTTCTAAAGCATTCCAACATCTTCGAGATTATCGTCGAACCTTCTGAAATATTCTAGAATTTTCTGAATATTCTAGAACTATCCTGATAGTTGTTAAAACTTTTGGATTACTCAAGAGTCTTCTAGATCCTTCAAGAACTTTCTAGAAGAATTCTCTAGAAAGATCCATGACATCTACACTTATAAATATCTAGAACATCTAGATAATCCTGAAAAAATATTATAGATACTTGTAATATGATATTTGGATATTGAGAAAGATATTAAGATGGAAGGTCATAGAAACTTGATAATAGCCGTAGAATCAAATCAGTCTTCACCAACCATAAGAGGTGGATTGCTATAAATACCCTCAAGGATGGCTTATTTATAACAAGCAAAATTTTTAAAAAAAAAATCCCAGCATTGAGTACTAAAAAGCATCCATCTATCCATATAACTCCTATCTATCCCTTCTTCCAATCCTAATTTGCATATTCTATTCTCCCACCATAATCACAAACACTCTTATCATCTATACATCCTCAAAAAAATATATACTCTCCAATCTCAAAATTTCCAACAATGGGATCAGAGCCACTAGTCATCTTGGCCCAATCCCAAAATTCATCCAAGCAACCACGAGCCATCTTTGCCCAACACACTTCATCTTGAGCAATCTACTACAAGGGGATCAATTATCAATCTGCGCAAACTCAAGCTCAACATTTCAAGCATTCGTCAAAGTACAATCTTGGCACAGTTAGGAGAAAACAACCAATGTAATTATCTTGGCATACTCAAGTTTCGCAAGTAAATTACAGGGAGTAATTAAGAGGTAAGTTATTCGTACAAATGGCATGTCTGATTGAAGATTATAAGTAACTTTTCAAAACTACATGTTTTGAAAAGGAAAGACGCATACACTTATAAAAGCATGTGATTTATTGGCCATACTTGATGATAAGAGACATTTTTTTCAAAAAGACTAAGAAAGTAGAAAAATTTATACATGATAAAATATTTGAAATTTTACAAAGGTCAATTCATCTAGAAGTGTGGGAGCATATTGGACATTAAAAATCACCACATGGGATTTGGAAAGAATTAGAGGACATATATACCAAGCATAAACATAGAAAATCGAATGATGAATTTTTATATATTATCCCTTGGGGAGAAACAAAAGATTTGAGATACAAAGTGCATGAAGCTACAGAAAGTACCAAAAAAGCGAGAGTTATTAACCAAGTTAGAGGAGTGTCCAATAGAAAATTCTAACATTTTAATTACTTTTAACATATTATTTTGTTCATAATGGTTGTTAAACTAGAAATTTTAGTTATGTTTATTTTATTTGATAGGAAAATAATAAACACCATAAAAATAAGAAAAATGCTTGGAAATCGTACATTTGGACCAACACATATGTGATGCTAGCCCATTTATTTCCTGCCCCTTTTTCTCTCTCCTTATTTATCTTAATCTACTTCTATTCATTTCGTTTCCCAATTCCAGATCTATTTTTAGCTACTAAAATTAAGTGTAATTGAATTGGGTTTCATTTAATTCAAATGAGAATTTTAGCCTTGGAGTTGAATTTGTGAGTTATTTGGTTCGAGTTTGCATTTGGCAGTAGGCTCTTCTGCAAGTTCATCCTCTGTTTCCCTGTTTTGATTTGGCACGGTACAAATCTAGATATTCATTTCTTCCCCCTAACTATTGTGATTTTGTTAATTTATCTATTTTTCTTTGGTTGATTATGGGGTTTGGGATTTGAGTTCATGTAAGGAATATTGGGTTTACGTCAAGATGGTTGTCCCTTTTGGTTTTGGTACTCAAAATGAACCCAGATCATACATTTCAGATTTTTGGAGTGCGTTTACTTTATTTATTGGTGATTTGTGATGAATGTACGTTATATTTGTATAGAATTTCATGAGTTTTGGGGAGTCATTTTAGGTTATTAATATGCTTCATTGTATGATTTATTCCCCTATTTTCACTATTATGCTTGGTTTCGCTTGTTAAAGAAATGTTTACAAATTTTGAACTTATAAACCTAAAGCATTATGGTACAATGAAGATTTTAAGGCCTTATGCACTAAAGAAGATAACAAAAGAGGCTCAAAGACACCCGGTACAGGCAAACTGTGGCCAGTACCACGGTCCAAGAGGATCTAGGGAAAAGCAATGGGAAAATCAAGAGAGCACAGCCCAGACCATGGTGGGCATGATGGTCAAGATGTGGGGACCTCTGTTCTCTCGAGCCTGCTGGGCTTTTTTTCACGACTTTTTGAGTTCAAGGCGTTTTGTACATTTGCAGACTTGATTTTAGCAATAAAAGCTTGTTTTTACTACTTCCTTGGCATCCTATTCCACCATCTATCATTATCTTCCATCCAAAAATCACCATTAGAACTGAGCTATAGAAGAAATGAGCAAACATGAAGCAATCGCAAGAAGGCTTCAAAGGTGGATTGAAAGATAGTCAACCTGGTAACTTTAATAAGCTTTTCTTTCCTTCTCTTTTTGTTTAACCTCTCCTTAGTTTAGATTTAGAACAAGAGATGTTTATTTTTTAATTTCAATAATGAGTGAGTAGATTTCATAATCTAGGGGTTGCAATGCTGAATTGATGTTGTTGATTTTGCTAGTTTAATGTTTAAGCACTTAGAATTCTTGCTTGCTTGTTTCAATCTAGTCTTTGAATCTTTATTGCACTGTGAGATTTTTGTCTAAGTTCTTGCATGTATGCTAGATGCTAGATTGAAGAACTAAAAGGTGAAGATCAGCATTGGAAAACTTGCACAAGGCTTAGTTTAATAATCACTTGAGACAGTGTTAGGAATTGAGTTGCCAAGAGATAATTAAATTCTTATACTTGATTCGAGTAGGATCTAATGAGAATCAGCAATTGGTTCATCAAGTTAATTCACTCCATTTTGAAAGAAAGTTATGAATTCTCTACATTCTCGACCATTTGAATCAACCACATGTAAAAAAGTGCTTGTTGGACTAGTTAACCGATGCATCATTAGGTGATGTTTCCCCTAGATGTTTTTAGCCATTGAATTTACGTTTAGTACTAAGAGGTTGTTAGATAAATCCAAATTGAATGTTGATTCCACTTAGCAAACCTTTCCAAAGGAATACTTAGTAATTCAATCTAGTCTCTGTCGGATGGCCTTGATCTGTACTACAATACCTGTGCACTTGTAGTGGCGATTAAGTTTTTGGTGCCGTTATAGGGGACTAGATTTAGAGATCGCGTCACCCCTATAAAGCTTGACTAAGTACTTTACTTTTCTTTTTGTTTTCCAATTTTACTTATTGTGGTGTGCTTGATTGTGTCTGGGTTGTCTTCCTTTTATGTGGAAGTGCCCCGGTGTTGGAGCACCCTTTGTGTTTGACCCCAAGATCGAGCAAACTTTTCATATACTAAAAATGAAACAAAAGTTGGAAGAACAACAAGAAGTGGCTAACCCATGCCTAGGAGGGTGGGTATAGATCCGCAAAGGAGGACTTTTCAGCACTATGTCACTCCCGGAGTTCATCGCATCACCCCAAGCATTACTAGATCACCTATGACTGCTAATAATGTTGAGCTCAAGTTTGCCCTTATTCCAATGCTGCAACAATCCCAATTCGGTGCCACCCCTAATAGAGGATCCTAATTTGCACATTTCACTTTTCTTGGAGGTGTGCGATACTTTGAAGATCAATGGAGCTTCTAGTGATGCGATTTGCCTCCGTTTGTTTCTCTTCTCTCTTAGGGACAAAGGGAGGGCATGGCTTCACTCTTTGCCATTGAGATCCATCACCACTTAGGATGAGCTCACCAAGGTATTTTTCTCCAAGTTCTTCCCTCCTAGCCAGAAGGCGAGCTTCCGAAATTAAATTATATCATTTGCTCAACGACAAGATGAATCGCTATATGAAGCATGGGAGCGCTACAAGGACCTTTTAAGGTTGTGTCCACAACATGGTTTTCAAAAATGGATGATTAAGCAAGCATTCAACATTGGTGTCACCCAAGCCATGCAGTCCATGATTAATGTGACGGCGAGAGGAACATTGATGAACAAAACAGAGGAGGAAGCATACGACCTCATTGAGAAGATGACACTCAACAATTACCAATGGTCCACTAAGAGAATGCCTTCCAAGAAGGCCGGACTTAAATTTGATGTTGATGCTTTGACTTTTGTTACCACTAAAATGGATGCCATGACGTAAAGGCTAGATCTTTTAAGTGTTACTGTGGTGATTGCAAGTGCCCCCTCCCTTCCTTGTTATGGTTGTGGATCTTTTGACCATGTAACTGTTGATTGTCAAGTTGGGACTCATTTTGCCCAATCCTCTATTGATCAAGTTGCAATTAATATCCTCCAACCTAGGCCAAACCATGACCCATATTCTAACACCTAGAATCCCAGTTGGAGGAACCATATGAACTTATCCCACAGGAATGACCTCTCCCCTTCCCGCAAGCCAACACTAGGCCCTCACCACCTGATTTTTAAAATACCTTACTTCCCCCCACAAGTTCCACAAAAGTCCAACTTAAAAACTATAGGAGAGTGTGCTTTTGGCACAACAGAAACAAGATGAGTACATTAAGCTGTTAGCCTCTAAGGTTGATGTGTTTACTACTCATAATAAGATGCTGGAAGCTCAAATTGCCCAACAAGCTAGCCCTTTATCTACACCTCCTAGTAGACTACCTAGTAGACTACCTAGGAAGCCTTAGTGTAATCCTAGGGAGCAATGTAATGCCATTTTCTTGAGAAGTGATAAACAATTGGAGGGTCCGAAGGGTGCTAGCGTTGAGGAGGATAGTGAGAATAACCATGATGAGAGTGATAATGTTTTGTATAGTGAGGATGAACCCGAAGAGAACAATGAGAGTAAGAGGTCTAAAGAGCCTAAGCCTCCTTCCCTACAGCCTTACATGCCACGTACCTTTGCCTTCCCACAAAGATTTGCTAAGGTCAAGCTTGATGCCTAATTTAGGAATTTTCTTGATGTGGTGAAGAAGTTATACATTAACGTTCCTTTTATTGATGATTTGTCTCAAATGCCTTTGTATGCCAAATTTTTAAAAGAAATCCTCTCCAAAAAGAGAAATATTGATGAGCATGAGACTATAGCTTTAGGTGAGGAGTGTAGTGTCGTGGTTCTAAAAAGCATCCTGCAAAGCTTACGGAACCATGTATCTTCTATATACCTTGCTTGATTAGAAATGTAAGCATTGATAGGGCTTTGTGATCTTGGTTCAAGTCAATTTGATGTCGTATTCCATTCTCAAGAGACTTGACCTAGGAGAGCTAAGAGCCACCACTATTTCACTTCTATTGGCGGACCACTCTCTGAAGTTCCCTTAGGATATTTCGGAGGATGTTCCCTTCAAGGTGGGTGATTTGTAATTCTTGATATGGCTGAAGATGCCTACACTCAAATTATTCTTCAGATGCCTTTCTTGGCCATTATGTGTTGCAAAATTGATGTTAAGGGCAGAAAGTTAACTTTTGATATGGGAGAGCATTATGTTGAATTTGGTTGGTTTAAGGACCAAGACTCTTCTTCTTCTTCATTTGCTTGTTGTGTATATGATGTGACTCCTTTGATGAGGTTGTGAATTCTGATGATGTATGCTCTAATGACCGTCATTTGCTTAACTATATGTCTACTGAGGCTCTTGGACTTGATTGTGCAAAGGTGAATTTGGTTGCCAATTTGCCACCTATCATAGCCAAGGATGAGCCTTATGCTTTTAATTGAGGATCCTTTGTGAGTGATTATCGCAGGCTTTCTCTAATGCTGATGTCTTTGCCTTGTTTGGACAGAGTTGAGTATCACTTTGATTTGGGGGTCGAGTTTGGTAGTGGCACATCTGATGGTGTCCACTATAAGATAATTTTGTATGCAGATTGCATTATTTGGCGTTATTCTATGCTTAAGAAGGACCTCCATCCCATCTACTTGCAGTGGTTCCTTTTTTTCCAAGATTTTGACTTTGAGGTTCGTGGTAAGGATGGAAGAAGAGTTGAAAAGTCCCCTTCCTCACCAGTTTTCCCTCTTTCAAAGGAATGATTCGTGTATCGTCTAGCTAGAGACCTAAAAGAAGTGTTGCTTGGGACACACCGGAAGGTTCTTTATCCTATTTCTTTGTTTTTCTTTCTTTAGTTTTTAGCCTTTTTGGTGTGTGGTTTTGCTATTCCCCTATTCCCTTTCGAATTTTTATGTCTTATATGTTTACATTAAGGGCAATGCATTGTCTAAGCGTGGGGGAGGGATATTTTTACATGAGTTGCAACTTAATTGTGGCAAGTTTTGCTTACATTGCATTTAGGTTATGTTTAGGTTTGCATTCAGGATTTAAGTTGCACTTTGCGGGAAAAAAACCCCCCTTCAATGATGCTTTTGCTAGGCATAATTTGTATGAGCTTGAATGACTTTTGATGAGTTACCCCTTTGGTTTTGAAATTTTTAAAGCTTTTGTGAATTTTTCTTGTTTTGGCCCTTGTCTTGATTGAAAACTACATCGCCCCCTTGGAATCCTTAGCACTAGTGTTGGTTCGTGGGCTTCATTTCATGAGCTAATTAAGACTTAGATAGATATCCCATAAGACTTTGAGCCTTCTTTGAACTAATCATTATATCTAGTCTCATATCCATTCATGTGTGTGACTCTTGCATGTTGCATCTCTGGAACTTGTCCAGATTCTTGTTCAAAACCATATTACCATGTTCATAATTGATGATATGATAGAGGCGTACTTTCTTTTGTCATTTAGCCGCACAGCTAAATAGCGTACCCTTGTGTTACATGTTTATTCTCTTGCTCATTTGAGCTTATATCTATCTTTGTTGTGAATTCTTCATATTAGCCCTTGGCCATACACACACATTCTCACCCTTAAGCCAAGTCTATCGTGTACCACTTGAAGTATGTAGTGGATCGTTTGGGAGTAATTGAGCTTAAGGTAGCTTTAGTATGTTGGTTTATTGAGCGATTGATGTTATTGAGCATCTAGTGTTGTTACCCTCTTGTTTGGGTTGTTTATATACACATTAGGTTGTGAGTTAATAATTCGTGACCCTATACCTTTCAATAATTGGAATTTCTATTTCATTTCCAAAAAAGAACCAAGAAAAAAGGAAAAAAAATCATGTTGAAAAAAAATAAAGAAATGAATAAGTTATTGGCATTGGGCATTTGCATAGATTGAGTTCCTTTCTTTGTCAACTCATTTCCTACATGGTTCATTGGGGTATGTTCGTTGAATTGTTGAAGTTTGGAGTATTGGTGAACTTCATGGTTTCTTAGTGTCTTTTTGGTTGCTTCCTAGTCGTTTGACTACCTAACTCCACATTGCCCAAATTTATTAGTCCACTCCTTTCCCTTAACCCTTCTAGCCCACACTATAATCCATGTAAAGCTATCTTGATTGCTTTGTGCATATTGGATTCTTAGTGGTGGAGAATTTGAAAGTTGTGTCAAGCATATGATAGATTGCATCTTTGATATGAGTCTTGAGTGAACCTATGTTATAATTTAAACACATGAGTGGGAGTATTCACATTTTGCAAACGTGAGGTTCTATTGGGTTAGTTGGCTCTACTCAATTTCACGTACTTGCATAACATGTCTTGCGATTCTTTAGGGTGATCCAGTTTCATACCTAATATGTTGTCTCATACTTTTTAAAAACATGCACCTTCTCCTGATTTCAAAGTGTCTTTTCCACTATTTGGGGCTTCCATTGATTACCATTATTGATTGTGATATGCTATGAGTTGCCTAGCCTAAGGAGGTTGTTGTGCTATGAATCCTTGCTGCATATCCCTGTGTTATTTTATCTTGAGTTTAGCTTAGCTTGAGGACAAGCAAACGTTTATGCATGCGGGAGTGATGAATGTTATATTTACATAGGATTTTGTAACTATTTGGGAGTTACTTTAGGGGATTAATATGCTTCATTGTAGGATTTTTGCCCCTATTTCTACTATTATGCTTTGTTTTCCTTGTTTGAGAAGTGTTTACATATTTTGATCTTGTGAACCCAAAACACAATGGTACAATGAAGATTTTGAGTCCTTTTAGATCAAAAAAGATAGCAAAAGGGGCCCAAAGACACCCATCACGTACAAACTGTGGCCAATACCACGATCTAGGAGGATCTAGGAACAAGTAATAGGGAAAAAAAGAGAGCACAACCTAGACAATAGTTACCACGACCAGACCATGGTGGGGACCTCGGCCAAGCCGTTGTGAGCTCTGTTCCCCTGACCCTCCTAGATTTCTTAGTGATTTTTCGAGTTCCAGATGTTTTGTACGTTTGTAAACTTTATTTTAGCGATAAAAGCTCAACGTTATTGCTTTCTTGGCATCCCATTCCATCTACCAGTATATTCCATCCGAAAGTCACCGTTAGAAGAGAGTTGAAGAAGAAAGGAGCACAGATCAAGTAATTGGAAGAAGGCTTCGCAAGTGGATTGAAAGATTGTCAACTAGGCAACCTGAATACGTTTTTCTTTCCTTCTCATTTTGTTTAACATCCCCTTAGTTTAGATTTAGAACAAAATATGTTCGTTTGTTAATTTCAATAATGAGTGAGTAGATTTCATAATCTAGGGGTTGGAAAGAAGAACTGATATTGTTGATTTTGCTAGTTTAATCTTTGAGCACTTAGAACTCTTGCTTGGTTGTTCAATATAGTCTTTGAATCCTGATTGCACTATGAGAGTTTTGTCCGAATTCTTGCATGTATGCTAGATGCTAGATTCAAGAAGTGAAAGGTGAAGATTGGCATTGGAAAACTTGGACTAAATTTAGTTAATAATCACTTTTGAAAATGTTATGAATTGAGTAGTCATGAAAAAATTAAATTCTTATACTTGATTTGAATAGGATCTAATGAGAATGAGCAAATGGTTCATCAGGTTAATCCACTCCATTTTGAAACAAAGTTGTGAATTCTCTAAATTATCGACCATTGAAATCAACCACATGAAGAAAAGAGCTTGTTAGACTAGTAGATCGACACATCATTAGGTGATGTTTCCCCTAAACGTGTTTAGTCATTGAATTTAGCCTTAATACTTAGAGGTTGTTAGATAAATCCAAATCGAATTTTTATTCCGCTTAGCAAACCTTTCCAAAGGAATACTTTGTAATTCAATCTAGTCTTTGTAGGACAACCTTGATCTATAGTACAATCCCCGTGCACTTGCGATGGCTATCAAATTTTTTATTTTCATTATACTGGTGAAGAATGAGATTATTTTAGCATTTTGCCAAAGCCTAGTAGTAGTTATCTTACTTTTGTTATACTTGGTTAGTATATACTTGCATGCATTTGTTGGTAACTTAGCTCTTTATTGTTAATATAGTAAAACTAACCCAATTTCATATTTCGTTGTGGACAGACCCTCAAGTGCTATGACGAGCATTGTACGCTTATGGTTTAAAGTTTATCTTTATAAAAATCACAGCAAGTTTTTTCGTGCCATTGTGAGGGATGGAATTTGTGGAATTAGGTTGCAAATTGAGTCATAGGTTGGTTGATTGAGTCATTTTGTTTCTTTCCGCACTTTTTGATGTTGATTTTAGTTCGTCTTTATCAATTTAGTTTAGATTTCTCTTTTTTTTGTTTCAAGTTTAAATTTTGACTTTATTTTGGTCAATTTTGTTGTGCTCTTTTGTGATAAAGTTTTTACTGAAAGAAAGAAAAAAACAATTAGAATTAACACAATAATCTAGTGCAAGAATAGTAATGGCAGGATTGAAAGTGAAAAAAAATATATCAATGCTAGAGAGTGCAGCTTTTTTGTATTTTTGGTTTCTGTTTTGATTTCCTTGTGCTAATATATTGCTTACCTTCGTGTTTTAATATTTTTGGTAGATTACTGTCAATTTTTAGAGTCTAGGTGAGTTTTTGGGGAATTTTTAGGAATTTTTTAAACTTTCTATAATTTCTAAAAATAATTTTCTATTTTGAATTTGATGCACTATTTCGGAAAAGAAAAAAATTGAGAAAAAATATGCCATGTACTATGTGATTGTGCTGAATTTTCTATGTAAATTGTTTGGAATTTAGAGTACAATTTTTTATTTTACTTTATTTTTATCTTTTTTTTAGTTTTTTGTTTTCTTTTTTGTCTTAAAGTTAAAAAATCAAAAAAAGAAAAGGATGCTTCTGTTTTGTGTATGTGCTTTTTTTCTTTTTTTGTGTTGGGTCACTTTTTGCATTTTAAGTCTTTTTAGTCTTCCTTTTCTTTTGATAATATACTTTTATTTTTGTTAGTTTATTTTGCTTTCTTAACTTAGTTATTTAGGTATCTTGTTTTTTTTTTAATTCAGTTCATAGTTAGTTGTCTTAGCGTCATTGTTTTTTATTTTCTTTTAAAAAAACCCTAAAAAAATTTTAAAACTTGAAAACCCCGAAAAAATTAAAACAAAGAGTTTTGAATATACAATTTTCAATTTCCCACAATTTAAGCATGAAGCTTTGGATCTATTTATCGAGACTTGACGATTATCATGCTCAATTGAATCAAAACTTCAAAAAATGGAAAATTTTTGAGGTTATTGTTGTGGGTCTGAATACTAAATTTCAACAGTATGTTGAGTCTGTTTGCCCTGGAGGTTTACGAGGATTGTTATTTGGAATTCAGGGAGAGGTTTAGGATTTCTTTGAAAAATTAGCCCATGACACTTATGAGCTTGAACAAGCTAGAAAAATCTTAGGATATCCAACTCATGGAGAGTATTTTTTCATGTTAATCCTCACCACCAGGTACACTTTAGGAACTCGTATGATCACTTGTCTCCCTTTTATGAGTCTCCTGTTCTGTGCGAATATTGTGAGTCTTCTGATCATGACGTTTATAGTTGTCCTCATCGTGATTATGTTTATGCTACATGTGGGAGTCTTGGAAAGATGATAAATTACATCACTGACAAAATGAATAGAGACTACGAAGGAGAGAATTGCTACATATACTCAATGTTTTAATCAATGTAGGTGGCATTATAATTTGCATGAATCTAACCCTACTTTAGGATCTCTTAAACCTACATTAGTCTTTATGACAATTTTGAGCTTTCTTATGTTGTAATTTTCATGAGAATATGCCTTTGCCTAGCCTAGAACAAGAGAGTAGCCACTCTTTGTCTTTATCCATGACTTTGCACCCCACACTAGCTAATATAAGGAGGTCACTAAGGATGTCCTAGTTTCTGCCGACCCCCTGCCCCTTTTAATCACTCTTGTGATGTTGAGGAGGATGACAAATTTGAAATGGCCAATGAGTTCAATGAGTATCATGACTTTAATGCGTCAGAATATATTTGTCTACAGAAGTCATGTGAGGGGGTGGCTAAGCCCAACAATTTGAAATTCGATGATATTCTTTGTATGGAATATGAGTCTTTTTCTTGTGGGTTTGATGCAAATGAGTGTTTTGATGTAACTTTTTCTGTTGAATATGAGCCTTTTTCTTTTGATCCCATCATAATTGATCATCACCTTGAGCCATCCAAGTCTGAATTTTTAGAGTTTGAGAATTTTTTGCCTATTACTGCTAATTTACACTAGACTCTTGAGCATCCCAAGATAAGAGACTTATGGATTTCAAACCATTGATGTGGGCTTTTGTGTTGAATATGAGTCTTTTCTTTTGACCCTATCATGACTGACCATCTCCTTGAGCCCTCCAAGCCTGAGTTTATAGAATCTGAGAATTTTGTGCCTATGACTGCTGATTTACACTGGACTCTTGAGCATCCCAAGATTAAGAGACTTATGGATTTAATTAGGAACCATGGATGTGTTTAGACAGCTCTTTGTTGGTGATCAAATTTCTAGGTCAATGACCCATTTACTGGCTAATTTTTGAGTACTTTTTTCTATTCCATGATTGGGCTCGATAATTTGATAAGCTTAAATGAGTGCTTAACCATGCTGCATTAATGTTGTCGATGTATACTTTCTCACTCCATCTCTCTGATTTTTACAGTCTTGTTGAGGTTAAGAGTTGCTCTTGCCTGTTTCATAAGCTACTTCATGCTCTAATTGGTTTTAATTAAAGTAGTAATTTTTAGTTTGACATGGAGTGGATGATGCTCCATAAGCCCCTATCTAAATAGATTTCAAGAGGCTATAACTTAGGTATACATCTGCACATGATCTGACATAATCATTCCTCTTTATTTTCTATTTTTATTTTAGTTTCTTTTGCATATTTGTTACGTTATTTTATTTTTATTATCTTGTTTTTGAGTTTTTGAGTTTTGTCCTTTTCCTTTCTTTTTGAGTCTTCTTTTCTTTCTGTATGCTTATTTTTGTTTCATGTGCTTTAGGTGTGAGGGGTGAGGAAACTATGCTTCAAAATAAGAAACAAAAGGAGAAAAAAATGAAGAGAATGAAAAATTTTGAAAATCCAAAAAGATTTTTGTTTTGTTTTAGGGAATATATGTTCTCTTCTAGTTGACTATGTTATCTTGTACCTAAGTTATTAGGTTATACATAGATGTAGTATACATAATAGGACTTAATCCAAAGTATGATATTTTTGCCAAGTCGTAAGCCCTGACATTTTCGAATGCAAACTGTTGGGTAGATAAAATGTGAGATTTTGCGCCAACAAGTAACTTGTCATTTTAGTCTCATATTTTTCTTTCATGTGTGTCTCCTCTATTGTTACACCTCTAGAACTTGCTTTGATTCTTTTCGATATTAAATTTAGCATGTGTATTATGATAATATAATAGAGGCATTTATTTGTTTTATGAGCCACATAAACCAAATTGCCACCCTAATTTGAAATGTTTACCCTTCGCTAGCCCTGTGAGCCTTGACCATTTTCAAGTGTTTGTGTATCCTTTATTTTGGCCCTTGGCCTACACCCATTTCCTAGACTTAAGTCAAGACTAGCTAGTGAAATGACACTTCAGCATAGCAGGGTAGCTTTGGGGTGTTTATGTAATTGGTGCTTAATTTTGGATCTTTTGGTGTCGTGAGGGGATGTATTGGTATGATCATTTAGAAAATGAGTAGTGTTCTTGCATGTCATTCATTCATTCATACTTCTTTTAAAGACAAAAAAGAGAAAAATAGAAAAAGACAGGAAAAGGTGAAGGAAAAAAAAAAGTTCCCAAGGAAATAGTTGAAAAAAAATTCGAAAAGGGAAATAAAGTTGTTTTTAAGACCAGTTGGCATAAATGCATGAAAATTGTATACATTCATTTCCAATGCTTGCTTTAAGGGTTGTACTTATGTTTCCATTAGTAGTTAAAAAAGTTCACATGTGCGGTACAATTGTTGCAAGGATTTGGTTGCGCATTAACTAGTTGCCTTGTAACTCCTCATTTCCTAAATCGATTGTGCCTCTTCTAAGCCTTTTTAACCCATAGCCTCATTACCAACCTTTTAAGTCCTCTTGATTATTGTTTTTCATATTGCATTTGAATGGTGGAGGATTAAGTCTTATAAAGCTTGTGGTAGTTTGCATGATTGGAAGATCAATTGAGTGAACTTCATAATATGATAAACAAATGAGCAAGAGTTGTCCACATGTTCCTAACCAGAGGTTCTCCTGGTCGGGATTACACCTAGTTCTTAAGGGGGTGAAAGATTATGTATAGATGTCATCAGTGGGGATTAAGAGTTTCTTGATATGTGTATTGTGTTTATATATGATATAATACTTAGGTTACTTTAGTAATGTGATTGTTTGGAATATGAGTGCATTTTTCCCCGATGTTGTATATATGAATTTTTGAAAAAACCAAAAGATTTTAAATTTTTTTATTTTTTTCAGATTTTGTGGGTATATCTTCTGTAAATCCCCGGGAAGCCTTACTCACCCACTAGGGGCAACCTAGGGTTTTAACAGGCTTGTTGCACATGCTAAATGCAACTATGATTTCTATTAAAGCAATTTAGGATTTTAGTTTTCTTTTTCTAGGATTTAGTTTCGTTTTACTTAAGGACAAACAAAATTTAGGTGTGGGGATATTGTTCAATCGAAAATTATTACATTTTAATTCCCTTTTTACATCTTATTTTGTTCGTAGTAATTGTTAAATTAGAAATTTTAATTGTGTTTACTTTATTTTGTAGGAAAATAACAAAAACAAAAAAAAAGAAAAATGCTGAAATCGTAGATGTGGACCAACCCATATGTGATTCCTAACCCATTTATTTCCTTTTCCTTTTTCTCTCTCCTCACTTATGTCAATCTTCTTTCTCCAGCAAATAGATCACGCAATTGTTTTTCCCATTCCCCCTTTGATTTTTCCTCTTTTTTTCCCTAGTAAACCACACATAACCCCTCTTCCCTCTTTTTATTTTTCTATCTCTTCCTTTCAAGCCTCATGTTATCTCCCCTTCCAACACTACCTTCTTTAATTTGCAACCCTTACTTTCATTGTCTCTCGCCTCGTCAAATTTGGGAAGTCAAGTGGCATTGAAGACTTTTTAAGTTACAAGTACCAATTAAAGTCTTTTAATTTCAAAATTAATGGAAGAAAGAGCTTGATTGGAGACTACAAAAAGCACCAGAAGGTCGACTGAAGAGGGAGATAGGGTAGAGTAGTTCTAGGTTTTGTTTCAATTTTCTACTTCTCTTCATTTCGTTTTCTAGTTTCATATCTATTTTTAGCTACTGAAATTAGTGTAATTAAATTGGATTTCATTTAATTCGAATGAGAATTTCAGTTTTGGAGTTGAATGTGTAGGCTAGTTGGTTCGAGTTTACGTTCGGTGGTAGGCTCTTATGCAAGTTCATCCTCTGTTTCACTTTCCCTATTTCAATTTCGGCGCTGTATGAAGCTGGGTACTCATTTCTTCCCCTAATGGTTGTCACTTTGTTAATTGATTTGTTTTGGTTTGGTTGATTATGGGTTTTAGGATTTAAGTTCATGTAAGGAAGGAGTGGGTTAAGTCAATATGGATGTTCCTTTTGGTTTTGAACCTGAGAATGAACCCAGCTCACACATGTTTGAATTCTAGAGTGTGTTTACTTGATTTATTAGTAATTTGATTTTTGTTATATTGATGAATATGGAGATTTCTTTAGCACTTTGCCAAGGTTTAGGAGTAGTTATCTTATTTTTATTATAGTTGGTTAGTATATACTTTCATACTTTTGTCACTAACTTAGTTCCTTAATGTTAATCTAGTAAAAGTAACTTAATTTCATATATTCGTCCCTATGGACTGACCCTCAAGTAGAACGACGAGAGCTATACCACTACACAAAAAAAAGTCCAAATAAAGACGGAATCAGCGATGGAAAAAGGCCAATTAGTGACGGAATTTTGAATTCAGCGACGGAATTGGCGACAGAAAGTGGTTGTCGGATTTTTGCTCTTCGCTGAGTAAATAGCGACGGAATTTCATAGTTCCATCGTCGTTAGCAAAGCATCCAGCAAAGGCCTTTGCGACAAATCAGTTTTTGGCGATGGATAAATTGGCTGGGAAGTCAATGACCGCTTCAATATCCGTTGCCACTAGCAACGGATATAGCGACGAAAATTTCGTTGTTAATAGCGATGGAAATTGAATCCGTCGCTTCCTTCTGCTTTGAAAAAAAAAAAAGAAAATCCTCTGTTTAGTCACCATTCAGTCGCTAGATTTTGAATTTTTTTAAAATAACAACGCTTGTTTTTGATCATATCCTTTAGTACACGCATTTCAATCCCTACAAGAAATTTACAATGAGTATTTACTCCATCGACATCCATTGGCTTTGAATTTGACTTCATTCAAAACGTTCTCAACAATTTCAAGCCACAAACCGGTGGAATATCACATACAGAGCAACATTTCAGACCAAGGGTTTTCAATTCACAAAGCATAAGTCCTAAAACAAAATGTATACATATCACAAACCACAAATCCAAACAAAGAAGAAGTTGCTAGTAATTGAAAGTGAAGTTAAGTTTGCATAAGAGGGAGAAGCAAGCACCAAGTGGAGGGGAATAAAATAAGCACCAAGAGAAGGGGAACCAAGCAGCAAGAGGTGCACTCCATTAAGAACCGAATAGGAGAGCCACCTACTGAGGGAAAATTGCAACCAACTCAATCACCAAGGTGAGGATTATTATCTTCCTCTTCCTCATCCTCATCCTTATTCTCATCCTCATCATCATTATGTTGTGAATGACGAGTAAAGGGTGGCTAAAATCTCGAGCCAGAAGCTTTTGGCATTTGGAAGAAAGCTTGTAAGCGCTGATCGATGTTCATCATTTGTCAGCTCAGTTGTTGGTTGCTTTGAGTGAGCATTTTATTGGATTCCTCCAGTTGCTTACATTTCTCCATAAGTAACCGGTAACTTTCAACTTGTGAAGTTAGCTCACCCCCCAAGTTGATTACTACACCCCTTAAGTCATTCAGCTCTTCTTGTGATGGCATATAACTAGTACCTACTGACAGGCATTTATGTGAAGTACGCATTAGTATTACAATTAAGTAAACTTATCGTCTAATCATGTTCATTGAAACTTTAATATGAAAACTGTACCAGCTCTTTCAGTGGAACTGAAGTAACTAGATTTCCGAATGTTGACAGCCTCATCGCCAATGCCGTAAATAAAACCCTTTTTGTTCTTGTATGTCTCCATACCCACAACTCATTTGGGTTTGGAAGTGTCTAGTTTGGATCTTGAGAAGTGTCATCCCCGATCCCTTGAGAGTTTATTACATTTTAAAATTCACGTTCAAAGGATTCCTACAATATCACAACATATGCAAAAAATCATATATGTTACAGTTAATGAAAGTAAAGTATACAAGTCTAGGTTGGACTACCAATAAAGATTGAGAATAGCTTATCGCTTACATATGCGTGTTGTGATTTCTTATCAACCCAAGGGTCGTCTTCTTTGAAATGGAGTTTGTGAGTGCGGCTGAATAATTCAATTATGGGCTTTGTCCCAAGTTATTCCCTCTATGTACATGCCACACAGAATTATGTCAAACACAAGCCAAAGCACAGTCAAAGTGGGCTGGAGTATTAAAGTTAAAGAAATGCATAGCAAAATGCATAGGGATCGAGCCATAGGTGTGGAGAGATAGGCCACCACTTTCTGGAGTACCCAATTGGTTCTTCTGGCTATTTCACGAATTTCCTGTAACCTTCGTTCACTCAGTATTGTTAGAGTCCCTCCCATTGAGCATCATCAAGCCAAACAAGCTTCTTGTTGTGCTTCCTTGCTCTGCCAAGGAAGTCTCTCAAGCGTGTATTGCCTCGATTTCCAAAAACTTTTCTTATACGACCCTCATGGACCGAATCCCAAGTAAACCACTTTTGCAATTATAAAGATAACAAACATATCAAATAATACAATACTAATTTATCAGGTTCACAAATACGCTTAATCTATAGTCACTTTAGTTACCTTGAACTCTCCAAACCACAAATCCCATTCTGGTTTGGGCACTTTACCCCAAGTAAATCAAGCTCCGTCATATTTGCTATGAAATATGAGCGAAATCCTACTAACAACACCATCATTGGGGAGAAACCCAATTGAACATAACACATCAAATTGATTAGTTGTGATGCAAGATAATTGAAGTTCATAACATATAACAATTGAAGACTTACCCGTTACCATCTAGCTCAATCCAAGTCTTTGCTCGAGTGACCCCATGACTAGATTGTACTTCACTTTCTCCAATTGCAATGTTTTCTTAGGACTGATTTATGTTAGGGTCAATGGGTTGGGGAGTAGGTTGTATAGTGTTGACAAAAGGGGGGTTTGGAGAAATATTGTAGGCAAATTGATCGTACATGGCACTTTGGTTAGGAATGTATGAGTTCTGATGATGGAAAGCCCCAAATGGAGGAGGCATGGGTCCTGAAAGACCTAGTATGCAACCAGCCATTATGCCTCCCGGATGAACTGGGATATGAGATACCTGGATGGAAGATGGATCGACGTCCATTGCAATTAGATCTATGGTGGAGCTCTTATGCCCTCGTCCTCTACCTCGAGTAGAGGACTTACCTCGATGAGAATTAGAATCCATGCCTGAAATAGTTGACAACAAATACAAGTACAAATATATAACAATTGCACATATCAACCGTTTACTCAAATATCATAATAGGTAGGCAACACATATTTTCAAAATTCATTCATGCAATAAAAATAAAGTCACAACCAATAGTTTCCCATGCTAAGTACTCAAATACATAAGAATTCATAAGCACTAAATCATTTGCATCATCATCATCATCATCGTCACCGTCATCATCATCATACAAATGCAAATTTTCCTCTACTTCATTTCTTCCATTACCATCATCTCACCCATCCTCTTCATCACCCTCATCATCCACTTCCTCATCTATTTCATCATTAACCTGAATGAATGAAAACCTCATTTCATTATTAACATCTTCCGGTGGTACACCTTCATCCACTAATGATGTAGGGATAACATCATTCACAAGTTCAACGATTGTCGTCATGTCCGTTTGTTGGTAGGCAGTAGGTAGAGTGTACTGCTTATCCACTCTCGCCCTTGGTTTGGTTGGTATGACAACAAGTCAATTAGTCCTATCCCTTAAGCGACCTGTATGTGGCATGAAGTATACTTGTGATGCCTGCTTGGGAAGATAAATGGGTCATACTTTCGGTACCTCCTTATAAGGCGCACCTCAATAAGTTTGGTTAGCCTATGAGATCGTGTCCCATGATTCAACGTGAGATCAAACCACTCACAACTGAATAGCACACATCATTTAAGTGGTTCGCCTACATACTCAATTTGGACAATGTCCTTCAGTACGTCATAATAATCATTTTCAATATCGCCTTCCCCCGTACCAAAAACACCAACACCACAATTATATGTTTTTTTCCCAACGTTGTGAGCTTCTGTGTGGAATTTGAATCCATTAACTCTATATGCCACTCACGTCGACACATACCGATTTGGCTTCGCAGCCAATTGTGTCAAATATCAATATTTGCGGGTGTCGAATAGTTGAATATATTGCACCTAAGATGACATAACATATGGTTTTAGTTAATACCATGCATCCAATTGTTATGTTAAAATTATGAAGGAATGAGTTGTAATACTTACATTCTATCTAAACCAATCTGCAAAATGAGTTTCGATAATGGTGCCAACATCAGCGTCACTGACATTGGGACGTGCAGTTCTGACTTGTTCTATGAAAATTATGAAAATTCTGTCGCTGACATTGGAAGTTAAGATAGCACTCACCCAATTAGATGAGATAGGCATCAAAACATATCAAAATATTAGAGAAAGAAGAGAGCATTAAAATTGAGGGGAGAAATAATCCACACATTGCATCCCATCACATCACCACACCATCGCCCCCAAATCTAGAACCTCAGTTCAAGACTAAGGAGCCAGGATGGTCCCCACACTAGGGATTTTTGGGGGGGTTTCTAAAAACCTTTTTGAAGCAACATCAATTTGTTCCTTTGGTTGTCCCTATCGGTATGATTTACTTCAAAGCGTAATATGGTTTGTTAGTTTCTCCTAAAACTCATTGGCAATTGTATTACTTAAAGTTCTATACTTTTTCTTTGCTATTTTATATTCTACTCGCTTTTACATTGCTGAATCTGGCGAGCAGATTCAGATCTTGGTAGTGAAATCTGCATGAACCGAAATCAGGGTTTAGAGTTGGCCCAAGAACCAGCCTGGATTCCTGGATCAAACCCATACTAGACTGTGGATCAGGTCGAGGCAGCGCACAGGGCCCGAAATAGAAGAGTAAATCGGGCTTTGCTCAAGGAACCCAGGCGGGTTCCTTGGCTAGGTCTAAAGCCTAGTTTCCAACGATGCTACAACTCAATTCTGCAAGTCGATTTTTTGTTAAAAAAAAAGTAAATCAAAAAATTAAATTTGCTTCAAAAAAATTAAAGTACTTAGCAAACAAGTCCGACTATTCATGGGGGATCACACTCCTAGGAAGGTGGATGCGTACAGGTAGTAGGTCACATAGTAGATAACAGTTTAATTTAGCTATTAGATGGTAGCTGTAGAGCAAATGTATTTACTAAATTTAGCTGTTAGGTTAGGTGATTAATATAAATTGATACAAAAGTATATAGATAATTTCTAACGATAAGATTTTCAAAGGGTATTTTTTTTGTTCTAAAAATATGAAACTCTACTTTGAATGCCAAAAACTAATATTATTAACTTTTCAGAAGCATTATTTGATACTCTAAACATTATTTGAAATTATAGTCCAAACACTAAGTTAGCGAACACTAAAAATTGACTTATAAGTGTATTGACTTGTCAAAATGTTAAACACTACTCAAACCATTATTGCTGAACACAGCTTTGATGTAAGTTGAATATTTGATAGTTATTTTGTAGACATAATCTAATAGTATGTGTTTGTAAAAAAAAAAAAAAACAGTAAAAACGAGCAAGTAGCAACGTTAACTAGTACTATGACATCTTCAAAAATTGATAAGAAGAAGAAGAAATTTTTATTAATGCTTTCCGTCCAAAGAAAAGGGTTTAGTATTTTTCCATCAAAAAAAAAAGCTTTAGTATTTAATATTATCTACATGTGAATTGGATATACATACAGACTTTTGGGCTCTATTCGACAAAATTAGTCGTTTAGGCAGCAAATAATGGTTCTAAATTTATCTGTTAATGAATAACTGTTTAGATGAGCGATTGAAGCAAATATGTTCAGTAAATTTAGATACTAGGTTAGCTAATTAATATAAATTAATATAAAAAAATATAGAGAGAATTTCGAAAGGTTAAATTTTCAATGAATGCTTTTCTTCCAAAAAATATGGAACTCTACTACTCAAAACATATGTAAAGTGAATATTTCCAAATTATTTTATCAACATAATCTTAGACAATGTGTTTTATATTTTATTTTTTTTTAAAGGAAGACAAGCAACCTTAAGTAATACTACATAACACCTTAAAATTGATAAGAACAAAGATTTTTTGTGCATGGACACAGAAGAAAGATGACATGAGAATATTAAGGAAATAGAACAACTGTAACCAGGAACCAACAGAAAAGGAACGACAGAGGCGAGAAGTGTCGGTACTTGGTCTGTCTAACATTTGATGAACAAGGAGAAATTCGAAACAAAAGCGAACCCTGAAAAAACAAATAGTAGCAGATAACACTTGAATTTGTTGACCATTTCCGAAGTCCCAGTTTAATACAAACCAAATCTAAAGAAATCAGAAAACGCCATCAAATTCATCGATTGATAGCTGGTGGGTTATCGAAAAAAATGGACCATCCTTCGGTGATCTCTCCGGCGGATTCGCAGGGGAGTCCGGAGAGAGAGCAGCAAGCCGCCGGCGTGGGAATTTTGCATCAGATAATTATGCTGGTTCTCTCTTTCGTTCTCGGCCATGTTTTGTGTCGTCACAAGTTCTATTACCTCCCCGAAGCCAAGGCTTCTCTCTTGATTGGTAATCGTTTTCTCTCTGATCTGTTTCACTTATTGCCCATTTCATTTTAGTGGTTCTTCTTGTTGTTTTGTGTAATTGTTGATGTGCGATATTGGGGGATTGAAGCTTATAGTAATTGTTCTTTATTCTATTTTTGACGCTATTCTTGACGGGACGCTATATCGTCCACCCGGGGGGTTACAAAGGCAGTTATACGGCTGGACTCCCAATACGCCTTTACAGTGTAATTATTGCATTAGTTGTCACTTAAGTGTGCAACTAGTAGATTGGCAAGGCGGACGGGGTATAAAGAGCATTCCCAGTGAGCGGAATTCATTTCAGAACTCTGGCATGCCACGTCAGCAGAACTTCCATAGTTCTGGAACTTGCATTCTTTCATTCTGCCAGCCAGCGGAACTCATTTCAGGACAAATGATATAATATTTGTTGATGGAGCCCACTACTAAACATACTTTATTTGTTTTATGTAATAAAATTTGTGCTTGCATAATTAATTTTGTGTAAGTTAAAAATAATTTGCATTTTTCGAATGGAAAAATATGTTTTTATCTTCCCGAAAAATCGAGTAATTTATTTTAAAGTCTCCTAATTGTGTAAGTTAAAAATGATGACTTAATTTATATTGGTTGAACGAATACGAAGCATATGGAATATGATGTAGAATTGAATTGATACAAGCGCAAATAATTTTTCCTACATTGAAGACAATTACAACTCGAGTGTTCGAAATTTAAAACACTAATTCATAATACAACATCGGCGAATGACGGATAACCCTTCACACCTATGGTTGTGAGCTTTGCCGCGGCCTATGGCGATTCCAGATTTCCTCGATAAGGTCTGATTGAAGACGTGCATGTAGTGCGGGGTCATGAATTTGTGCTACTCTGCGGAGGTAGGCAGCATAGCACGGATGATGGCCCTGTTGGACATTTGGTTGCGGGGCGTTGTCGTCGACATCATCGTAGTCGAAGGCAAGATCATACGAATCTCGTTCGTCCTCGACGATCATGTTATGGAGTATAACGCATGCCTTCATTATCATACCCAGCTCACCTTTGTCCATGTTTCGAGCTGGACCGTGAATGATAGCGAACCGGGCTTGTAGAACCCCAAATGCTCTTTCCACGTCCTTCTTAACAGACTCCTGACGTTCAGCGAACAATCTTGCCTTGGGTCCTTGGGGAAGAGAAATAGTTTTCACGAATGTTGCCCACCTTGGATAAATACCATCCGACAGAAAGTACCCAATATTGTACTCGCGACTGTTCACGACGTATTCACATTTTGGAGCCCGACCCTCATACACCTCTTGGAAAACATCTGATCGGTGAAGAACATTTAAGTCGTTCAGGCTACCCGGGCACCCAAAGAAGGCGTGCCATATCCAAAAGTCATATGAAGCAACGGCTTCAAGAATCAAGGTGGGGACTCTGTAAATCCCTTTTGTAAACATCCCTTTCCAAGCCGATGGACAATTCTTCCATTCCCAATGCATACAATCTATACTGCCTAACATGCCGGGAAAATCACGTGCCTCGGCAACTTGCAACAGTCGGTCGACATCAGCTTGTGTTGGTTTTCTCAAGTACTCGGCCCCAAACACTTGAATGATACCGGCAGCAAAGTTTTTCATACATTCCATAGCCGTGCTTCCTCCAATTTTTAAGTACTCATCTACACAATCTGCTGAAACCCCATAAGCCAGCATACGCATCGCTGCGGTGCACTTGGTGAGCGGCGACAACCCACGCCTACCAAGACCATCGTGCCTCAACTGGAAGTACTCAAATCGACTACTGAGGGCGTCAACAATGCGGATGAACAGGTGTTTCCGCATCCGAAATCTACGCCGAAAGTGGGTTTCATTGTACATAGAGTTCTCTGCAAAGTAGTCTCTGTGGAGGCGATCGTGTGCATCTTCCCGATCCCTCCGAATGAATCTTTTCTTCTTTCTTGGTCGTTGGGATGATGAAGCTCGTTCCCCTTGTCCATGTTTCACAGCTAACTGAAACGACTCCACGTGAGATTGATTGTTGAGTATGGTCTCAAGAATGGATGAGTCATCACTAGAAGATGATGACTCCAATACAAAACTGAGATGATCTATTAACTCCGTCGATGAGTCATCACTAGAAGAAGATGGGTCACTCATTTTGTTGCACCTGTGACAGAAGTTTCCAAATGTTAGGGCAATATTCGTGAGATTAACAAAGCAAATTAAGAGAGCATTGCAGTTAAAAGTGAACTATAAAAATTGAACTCAATAAAATGAAATTAAAATGGAACTCATTGAAAGAAATTACACATTTCATTCCACAACGTAAAGGAGTTCAATTACAACAAACTATTGGCAAAAGAAAGAACAAAAAAAGTACAAGGTAAACAACATATTATTCCTAAGACATGGGTGTCAATCTAAAGAAGGGCTGGCGTTGGACGAAGACAATGTTTGGCGGTACCGGCTCCGAATTTCTTCCTGAAGTTGACCATATCACGCTTGATCCTCTGGACACATCTTAGCAATGTTCATTCTCAATATCTTGTCCTCATACTTCATCTGTTGAAAGTGCTGATGGGAGTCTATTAGTTCAACAGCTCTCTTAGCTGCTTCGGCCTTAACCTTAGCGGCCTCCGCCTTCTTCTCTTGGGCGATGACATATCTTTCGAACATGGTGTTGTTCTTCATATTTGTTGTCCCCATGGTGGATAGCTCCTTGGTGACAACATCAAGCACCGAGGCATGCGCTCTCTCTTTCGCCTTTCTTTTGGCGACCTTTCTTCCAATGGGGCGGATCAGTCCACCCACTTCCTCTGTTGGTGTGTCATCACTAGCAGGAGTTGTTGGTGTGTCGGGGGTGCTGGGTGAGCCAGATGTCTCACTCTCCGAGTACCCGCCCACCTCATTGATCCGCAAGCGTTTAGTCGCCACATCTGCAGATTGATCGCAATTGACCTCCCACTTCGGTTGGTCTTTGAGTAGCACCCACCAATGCATCAAGTCGAACGGTTTGCCCACCATATCAGCGTATAGATCTTGGGCTTTCTGCATAATATCGTCCTCGTTCGCCCCACTTGGGTTAGCCCGATAAGCCTGGCCAACACAAGTGGAGCTGCTCGGTTCCAACGGGCATTGCAAACTTTCGCTCCTCACTTCGTTGCTCCGTCGGGAGCGTGCTGGTTGTAGGCGTTTGCGATCTTCGTCCAGAACCCCGTTTTCTTTTGGTCAGCCCCAATCATGGGGTTGGTGCTGACGTTGATCCACGATGTCACCAAGCGGCGATCTTCTTCCAATGTCCATTTGGAAGTCACGCTGCCAGTCTCATTATGGATAGGGTTGGGTGCAGGGCGGGGTGTTGATGTGGTCGTACTAGTAGGTGCTGGTAGCTAATAAGGAGGATGCATTGAACCGTAGGTGAAATTTGAAATTGGGGGTCCATGCTAGCCTTGGAGGGGAAAGTTTGGTGGTGCTTGAGGATATTGCATATGTGGGTATTGTTGAGGGTATTGTGGATGGTATTGCCAATGAGGAGGGTTTGGGACAATATTCATGTTGTTTGCGGCATCCCGTTGTGAATTATCCCCAGTTAGTAAGTTGATGAAAGATTGAGGGTGATTGGGATCCATTTTATAGTGCACACCTACCAATGTATGAAAAAAAAAAAACATAGAAACACTTAATTTCTCACATAATTTACAAACAACATAAAAAATTCTAATGTCTACTTTGTAAACAATTGAATTGTAATTTCTAAACATAGTAACGTTTACACATTTTTCAATTCTAATTTCTCAAATATTTCAATTCTTACCCTACCAATATTTTACCCCAACAAAAGATACACAATTTAGAAACTAATTTTCTATCACGCATGTTCTAAAAGAAGACCAAAAATTATTAAATATAGTAATCATGTACACAATAAAACTAACATATATTTAAATTCTAATTTCCAAGCATACCAACTACATGTACATATTTCTTACCCTACCTTTTTTTGTTTCGTTATACAATAAAACATTCACAGATTCAATTTCTCACATTTCGTAAACAATCACGTAATTAATTTCTTCAATCAACCATTTAATAACGCATTCCATTTCTATCATCATATAATCAACAACAAAATTAATTTCCAACATCAAGCATTTAATAACGTCGACGTAACATTTTTTTGTAACAACTTATAAAATTCACTTACTATCATGCATTCAAATTCCTAAAACAACACCATTTACAAACATATTTTACATCATGTGGTCAACAAGAACCAAAAATATAAAATTTGGTAATCATGCATTTAACTTCTAACTAACACATACTACAATTATTTTTTCTCATCAAGTGATCATATATTTCTAACCATTTCATAAATTGTAAGTAACTTATATTTCAATTGTGACACTACAAATGTTTTTTACCATGTTGTAAAGAAATACAAAAATTATTAAATTCTTACCCTACCAATATTTCTACAATCAACCATTTCATAAATTGTAAGTAACTTATTTTCTATCATGTTCTAAACAAGTACAAAAAATATCAAAATTTTCATAGCATGTATTAAAATTCTAAGTAACACATCTTTGAATTATTTTTAAGGGATTACATATTTCTAACTCACAAATACTTCAATTCATTCCCTAACGATAATTTCTCATATTTTGTGACCAATAACGTAATTAATTTCTACAATCAACCATTTAATAACACATTTCATTTCTATCATAATATAATCAACAACAAAATTAATTTCCAACAACAACCATTTAATAACTTCAACGTAACAAATTTTTGTAACAACTGATGCAAAATAACAACAAATTTTAGTTACTATCATCTAAATTGCAACGTCTTATATTCCAATTACATAAATTGCTAATATACTAACATTTCACTTTCTACTAATTCATTTTTTTTTTCTATTTCAACATAACAACAACGATAACATTAAATTACCTACAATTGTCTTCACTTCACTTTAGTCTTCAACTTAATGATAAACTCCAAAATATGTCTACAAAATTGCACAAAAGAAAATATATTAGTTACAATGTCAAAATAAAATTATTTATACAAAATTAAAACCAATTACATAACAAGTACTATTTACTTATCCAAATTTGTGCTTATTGCAACTTGAATTTCTTCCAAATTTCCAACAAATCAAAATTACAAAACTAATGCAACAATCAGATTTGAGAGAGTAGGAGTGCAAAGAGAATTATGAAATTTTCCCACAATTTTCACCCATTTTATAGACAAAAATACAAAAAAAAAAAAGGGGGGGCAACTAGCCGTTGCACCCACCAAAATTCCAATCCAACGGCTAAATTCGACCCACTTCCCCACACGCCCCACTGTGCAGCATTTTCCCTTTTTTTTCGTTCCCCTCCCACCAAAACGCAGCGCACCCTTCACAAACATGATAAAACGGTGCGTTTTGCACCGCTACAGGATAAAAAAAAATGAAACGCGGGGCGGGACGCCTGCCCGGTCCCCCACGCGTGTCCCGTCCCCGTTTCGCTGGCTGCCACACCCCCCTCGGCACGCGTGTGACACGCGAGCCCCACCCCTGCCCTGCGTGTCACTGGGCTGCTACTGCTCTAAACTAGCTTGTGCAGGCTCCAAAACTTGACCTAGCAATAAACACTCGCCTATTTTTTTTGTCATCACAAATTACTTTCTCTTTGTTTAGAGATAATTAGTTTTCCTTTTTTGTGAGATAACTTATTTTTTATTTTATCCCTCTTTTTTATTTTACTTTCTCTTTTGATATTTAAAATGTTTCATTTTTATTATTTTTAATACTAACTACTTTCACTCCATTTGAGATAATTACAATTCCATTTCATTCCTATTTTTTATTTTTATTTTTCTTTCTTAGTCCATGTACACATTTTTAGCAAGCAAATACACATTATAGTATATATTCTAGGATACGATATTTATTTAGGAATAGTACTATATATTTTGGTGAGATATGATAAATGTTTAATGATATATCATATTTGATGTACCGATTTTTTAGTATAGTTGCATTGTGACTTTTGGAGAGCTATAGTATATATTTAGTGAGCAATACTGTATATTTATCTTCCAATGTGCTATGATATATATTCTGATTAACTCAAATATAAGATTCTTTATATGTGCAAACATGATACACTTGAAAAATTTCAATCACTTATACTCTTACTATTTCTTTTTCTAGGTTATGATATTTATTTAGTAAGTTGTGATAGATATTTAGTGAATTATAAATATGTTCGTAATCAATATGATTCAATGAACAATATTAACTATTCCTAATCAAGGTTGAGAGAACTGATCCGGTGATCGACCTGGTCGACCTAGTGGGTCG
Source organism: Selenicereus undatus (assembly GCA_017589665.1). NCBI lineage: Eukaryota > Viridiplantae > Streptophyta > Magnoliopsida > Caryophyllales > Cactaceae > Selenicereus > Selenicereus undatus. The sequence goes on from JACYFF010003369.1 coordinate 64,397,575, forward strand.
ATGGTTCAACCGGTCAGACCGTTTAGACCAGGTTGGACTGGTTTGACTTGATTTACTGTCAAACTGGGTTAGACCGGCACAACCCGGTGAACCTGAAAATTTATATATACATATTTGTTATTTTTTTTTTCAAATTACTAACTATAATCTAATAGAAAAAAGCTACAAGTATAAAATAATGAGAAAGAAAATAAATAAGATATTTATTTATGATCCCACATTGATGGAGTAAATGGTGGTTACAAGACTCTCATCGCATAAATATGGGTTCTATTAGATGGTGAAAGTTGAGAAATCCCACATTGCCAATTTGAACAAATTCTCAAACTTGGTAGCCTTATAAAAAAATACGAAAGGCAAGTAAAAGACAATGCAAAGTCATGGGATTGTAATTAAAGTTAGACTTCGTAAAAGAGTTCAAGGCTTTTGTGCATTTGTACTCCCTAGTAGAGCATTCACACTCCCAAAAAAAAAAAAAGAACCTCCTGAAATGACATTGTTTCAGGGGGAAAACAATAATTAGACATAATAATTTGGTAACACAACTAATTAGCGGGTCATAATTTTTTTAAAAAAAACAATACAAGAGTTCAATAATTTGGATGTAATAATTTGGTAACATATGCTTGAATATAGAAATTACAAAAGTTTGATGATAAATAAAAAACATACATTGGTTAACATTAAACAAAACAAAAATTACAATAAATGAACAACTACAAAATAATGTAGGAGAAGAGATCATTAGCTTATATATTTGATGAAAAAAAAAAAAATTTCATTTTAACAACACAAACTACTAAAAACTAATAGAAAAAAGTTACAAGTACAAAATAATGAAAAAGAAGAGAAATCAGAAATTTATTTATGATCCCACATTGATGGAGTAAAAGGTGGTTACAATACCCTCATTGCATAAATATGTGTTCTGTTAGATGGTGAGAATCGGGAAGTCCCACATTGTCATTTTAATTTGCAAACTTGGCAGCCTTATAAAAAAGTATGGAAGGCAAACTAGGCATGCTATGAAAGGGTTAAGCTCTGCCTGAAATCTTCATGGCCCACAAAAAAAACTTGGTTTTTATAAGAAGTTGGGAAAAGCCAGTCCAACCACAGGTGGGCCGATCTAATGGAGTGAGCCAGTCCAATCGGGTTTTACCGATTTTTCCTGATTTGATGGTCCAAACGGGTTAAAAGAATTTTCGGACCGTTGCTCCGACCGGTTCCCGGTCAAACCAGTTGGACCAGCCGGTCCGGTCCAGTTTTCTTAACTTTGTTCCTAATCAAAATAAGCAAGTAAACAATATAAAACACAATTTAAAAGAGCACATATACATTCCTCTTCATATTTGACATATGGGTTTTTTAGTGAGCTACATTATGACTTCGGTCGGCTATAATATGTGTTTAGTGAGCAATACTTTATATTTATCTTCCAATGTGTTATGATATTGTAAATACAAATTTCGTGCCTAAAATAAATTAGACAATAAATTCAAAAATAAATTGAATCTTGTATTGATGTTGTATGTGGGTACAATAGCTGAATTAAATACAATGAGATAATCTTCTTATTCAATCTCCTAATGACTTGAATTATTTCAAGGGCGTAACCGCTTGATCTGCAAATGCTTGATTGTTATTTCTGAAGCTCACAAGTTTTGATCCTTTTTGCTTGGTAGCTGGATATTGCTTGCAGTTTGAGCCTCTGAATTCTGCAATGCTAAATGTTTAATGTTGGTCAAATTAATCGATGTGAGTGCGAAGTTGATTGATCTCGATCGATGAACTAGATGAAGAACTCTGAAGTAAACTTCAATTTGAGGTTACAGAAGATGTTGAGTTAGCTGACTTTGATTCTTGTTGCTTGGTAGCTGGATATTGTCTATAGTCTGATCTCTAGAGCCTGTAAGATACTGAATGTTGAGCTCTCTAAATATGAGGGGAAGACTCCTATTTATAGGCTAAAAGGCTAAGGTTTGAGTTGGACAGTAGGCCTAAGCCCAGATCTTAGTAATTATTCCCTTAACTTTAAAAGAGGAATAATTACTATTTTCTACATCATCAATGACACATAAAAGCTTCGGATTGGCCATAATTTGATTCCATTTAAAGGGACCCACCAAAGCTAATTTTACACATGGCATCTCCTAATCAGCCAAATAAAAATTATTTTATTTTACACGTGGTGTCCCGTGATTTGTTAACAAATTTTTACCTCGTACAGATATATCTTTTGATTAACTCAAATATAAGATTTTTTATTTGTATAAGAATGACGTACTTGAAAAGTTTCAATCACTTATACTCTTAGTATTTCCTTCAGTGAGCTATGATATTTATTTAGTGAGATATGATATATATATTGAGTGAGTTATAAAATATATTCAATGATCAATAATATTTATAATTAGCAATACTAACTATTCCTAACAAAAAAGAGCGACGAAACAATATAATTCACAATTTAAGTGAGCACATGCACATTCTTTTTCATATTTGATGTATAGTTTTTTTTAGTGAGTTATATTATGACTTTTAGTGAGCTATAGTATATGTTTAGTGAACAATATTTTATATTTATCTGCCAATGTATTATGATATATCTTTTGATTAACTCCAATATAATACTTTTTATTTATACAAGAATAACATACTTGAAAAGTTTCAATCACTTATACTCTTAGTATTTCTTTTAATGAGACACAATATTTGTTTAATGAGCTTTCATATATATATTTAGTGAGTTATAAAATATATTCAATTATCAATATGATTTAATGAGCTATTCCTAATCAAAAAGTGCAAGTAAACAATGTAATGCACAATTTAAGTGAGCACATACACATTCTTTTTCATATTGGATGTATTATTTTTTTAGTGAGCTGTTTTGTGACTTTTGGTGAACTATAGTATATGTTTAGTGGGCAATGCTTTAAATTTATCATCCAATGTGTTATAATATAAAAGTAATATAATGCATTTTGATTATATGTTTGTTTTATGATCTCATTGGAATAAATGAAGTTATTGAAAAATTAAATGTAATCTTAATAAACTAAATCATAAGTAAGAAAAATCACAAAACGTAGTTTGATAGAATATGTTAAAGAAAATAAATGATGTCTAAATTAAAAAGTTAATTAATTAGCTTATTTTTAATTTTTTTAAAAGGAGCCTAAACAATTTTTAAGGGGAAAAGAAATAAAGTAAATGATGTTTCAATAAAGAATATTAATGAATTTAGCCTTAATGAATTTTTTTTGGAACGGCACTTAACGAATTTTTAGGGCAAAAAGAATAATAATTAAAAAAAAAAAGTTTTGCTTTTACCATTAATCAAACCCATAACCTCACCAGTTTGGATAGAAAGCCCTTACCAAACTCCACTCCTCTACCATTCCCGCTATACTTGCAGCGCTAATTATATTTAACTTTGGGTTGGGCACGCCTTCCTTTTGCCCACCCAGTTGGACGGTATAATTTGCAATCCCTTGGCCATTTTGCAGGGAATGGTTTAACTTCCATGAGGAGTTTTGCTTCCTGTTTTTGCTGCCTCCCATTACATTATATCCTTTTTGCTACATCCGCACTGCTGTGGATAGTTCGCCTCTCCATTGTAGTTAACATCATTTATGATATCAAGCTTCTATTTCTGGTTTCCTTGACTTCTTAGTGCCCACTCAATCAGGTTTCATTCTTTCATCTGTAAGTTATATATCTCGATTCATATTTGCCTGTTCCAAAGTGCCACGAGAATCTTTATGCATGCATGAATTTGACTGAGGGTTTAATTTTCAGAAACCGTTCTTCTCCAATTTTGGAGCCATCGTGACATTTGCTATTCCTGGAAGCTTCATAGCTTCTGTCTGGACTGGGCTTCTTGTGTAAGTACTTGTCCACGCATAATTATAGAATATATGAGTTCTAGCTAATGTGTCTGATTGCAGTTTCCCTGCTCTGGATTGTTTCTTTAGATATTTTGGAGGAATCACGTATCTCATCTATAAACTACCACTCCTTGAATGTATTATGTTCGGTGCTCTCATAGCATCAACTGATCCTGTCACTGTTCTAGCAATATTCCAGGTGAGTTTATCACTTTCTTTGTTTCCATCTTTTGCATGGTGTTGTCGCCTATATGGGTGTTTGAAAATGTATTGGTTGAAGTCTGTTATTTGTTTAATTTTGATATTTGTTTATTTTGATATGTATATTTTCATAGTGTATTTTGAATGCATAAGTATTGTTGCTTAGTAGCAATTTAGATGTATCATAGTATATTTTCCTATATTATAAAGTAGTTCTTGCGGCAGATGGTCATGGAAATGGAAACTGCTCCTCTGCTTCAGCTAAGGTTTGTGAATAGGATGTTTTCTCTTTTGCTGGTTGAATATATCTTCTAAAGTTGGATGCTATTTGTGCAAGATTTGGCTGGGTTTAGATTTTTATTTTTTTTTCCCTTCTATTAATGAGAAAGAGTTAGACTTAATTATAGAAAGACTTGTAGAGTTGTCATGGTTCTCTTAACTATGGCAAAGAAATGCTATGTTGGTAATTCAAGCTAGAATTGTGGGAGGCTGCAGTCTACTCCACAGCTTCGGGTTTTGGAAAACATGGCTATTGAAGAACAATGGCAGTCCTTTCTGTCAATAATGTGGTGCTCTCTAGTCGGGACCAAGAATTGCTCGAGTTGAAGAAGCCTCATTTTGGAGTGCACCAGCAGCTGTAATATATAACTAATGTGTGATCAGATCATATATCTAATTGTATTCATAAACTGAAACAAAGCAACTACAAGAGGTACCTATCTTTGTCCCTTTACCTGGAGAAACTAGAAAAGAAACAATGAGAACAAGTCAACTAGATTCTGGGAACTATGTTGGATCTCCCAGACCATTGTAAGTGAGATCCACTCTGGTTGTTCTTTGTTGTTGTCCACGAAGAAAAATTCTGTTAATGGTTACGAATGCAGTGACACTGCGTTTGCAGTAAGGCTGTGAAGTTGCCAAATCGCCCCTAGGCATTATGTTTTGAGTTGTAATTGTCAGGGTGTGAAAATGATCAATGTCATACTCAACTCCAGGATAAAAATGTAAGAGCTCCTGAAAATGATGGAGGTCATATGGAAATTATGGTTCTAACTTTACCCCTATTATTTTATGAGAGAATCTAAGAGTTCTAAATATTTCTAGAAGCTAAAATGAGCGACAAAGTCTTGTATGAGAGGAACTAAAAGTTTTAAACAGTTCTAGAATCTAAAATGCTGACGAATTATATGTAAAGTGTAAGAAACTACAACAGTCAACGTGGTAATTTAACAGCTTGAAATTGGCATTGTGGTGTAACGTCAAAAACCAATATTACATGAGATCCTATTTCGTTACGCTATGGTGAGATTTCCTCTTGTAATGACCGTTGGTGGCCTCTTTCTTTTTTACATGATGTTTTGCGAGCTAATAAAAACAATGTATGCCAGGGATAAGGATGTGTAAATTTTGGATCTCATTAGACCCTCCAGGCAGGATTGACCTTGGGATGATTATTGTCAATAGTGGTGTTATGAACAGCACGAGAAACAGTAGTCACCATTCAGGGTGACTTCAATTTCATGTACCATGTAGTGAATTGGAACATTGTCAAAACGTAACTGGATAGGTTGTTTAGGCGTTTTTTTTTGCTTTATGGGATGAGTAATCAAATAGTTAAATAAATGAGACACCAAAAAGGTGACACCCATGTACAAAAGGGAAAAGTACAAAAATCATCATGCCCTCAAGCTCTCATTTATAATTCAGTGAGGCTCTTCTGGGTAAGTAGTTGTGGAGTATGATGAATGAGAAAGATGAGCTGTGAAGAGAGTGATCAACACTGAATATGGGGTTGAAGGCCCTAACTAGATTCATACAAGGCATGATGATACATATGACATGAGCCCATCTGCCCATGGAAGTTTTTCACCAAAGGGTCTATCAATCCTATCCTCTTGCTGTCTTCGAGGTGAGTAATGGCTTCTACATCTTCATTAGCGTAATAGTGTGATGACATTCCTTTTAAGGGCTGTGTCCCTTAACTCACTTCCAGAGATGCTTGCATTTTTTAGTATTTTAAGTAGAGTTGTCTTTAGGTGTTTGGTCCCCTGTATTTCTTCAAAAGACCTTCTCGGATGATGATTGGAGCTTCCTGCTTCTTCAGCATTCTTGACATAGTCTTGTGAAAGACTCCAGTTATGACATCGTTAGATGGAATGTTGATAGTGGGAAATACCCATTGTGAAGCTGTTATTATAATTTTTTTGTGAACGTTATTTAATAGTGTCCTTTTATGTGGGAAGCATCTCTAGGCATGAGCTTCACATGTAATAATTTACCAAAAAAAGGATTAAAATCTTGGTCTATAGGTGATATGTGCTTTGATAAACACAAATTGTCTACTCCTTCACGATTTGCAAGCCAGTTTCCATAATGTTTCATATATTGATTTGACAAACTAAGGCCCTGTTCTATTTCGCGTTTTTTAGGATTTAGCTAAGAGCTTACATCTCCTTACAGCTTCTTACATCTCCTTACATCTCCTTACATCTTCTTACATCTCCTTACATCCCCTTACATCTTCTTACATCCCCTTACATCTTCTTACATCTCCTTACATCTCGTTACATCTTCTTACATCTCCTTACATCTTCATTTTATTTATTTTGTATTTTGCATTTTTTTATTTTTTTATTTTTAATTGTTAATTGTTAATTTTTTTGTTCTTTATTTTTTAGTTTTTATTTTTTATTTCTTTATTTTTTTAAATTTTTTAAATTTTTTTATTTTTCATTTTTCATCTTTTATTTTTTATTTTTTTATTTTTCAATTTTTTAATTTTTTTAAATTTTTTTAATTTTTTAATTTTTATTTTGTAATTTTGTAATTTTTAATTTTGTAATTTTTAATTTTTTTTGTTTATTCTTTTATTTTTCATTTTTCATTTTTCATTTTTTTTTATTTTTTATTTTTAGTTTTTTATTTTTAATTTTTTAATTTTTAATTTTTTAATTTTTTAATTTTAATTTTTAATTTTTATGTTTATTTTTAAATTTTAAATTTAAAATTTTCAAAATTTTAAATATTTTTAGTTTTATTTTTATTTTTTATTTTTTATTAAAAAAATTAAAAAATTAAAATTAAAATTTAATATTAAAAATTAAAAAATTATGAATT
>JACYFF010003369.1:64434527-64484473 GCA_017589665.1 Selenicereus undatus
ATATAAGTGGATTTCTCTTAATGATTGCATGCTTTTAGACTTTGAAGTTACTAAAATATCAATAAAATCTTCCACAAAATTAGTTTGGAATTTAATAATTAAACTAATTTTGATCACTGTATGAACATAATTGGACTGCAACTACAAAAGAAAAATGAAAACATATTACTATCATAAGAAATGGTAAACAGTTTGACTTATTATTCTTTAAGAAATAGAAATAACTTCAATTCACAACTCCCAGAAAAAGGAAAAAGCGGTTATACCTTTATATGCATCAATCAATACTTTATTTGTACTAATGACTTTTCATTCTTCTAATATTTGCTAACAACTCTTCACAAATGTAATTCTTGAATTTAGTTTTTCAAAAAAAAGGAAGAAAGATTATACAAATGTGCGTAAATTTTGAGAATGACAGAAATAAAAATGTCACTTTTGCATTTAAAAAAAAAGAGAAAACAGATACGTCCTTGAATTAAATATGACCAAAAATTATAGTAATCTTTGCTTAACCAAAAAGGCGTTTTCAACTTAAAAGCTTCTTAATAACGTAATACGTTTGTTAGTTTGTAAAACGTCTTCGTTTTAAACTCACAAGCTTCTTAGAAACAAAATAAGATTTGTTAGTACGTAAATCGGTTTCATAAATAACTTAAGGACTTCTTATAACGTAAATTCTTTACTAAATTGTAAAACGACATAGTTTTTAACTTAAATGTTTCGTGTAAATGTAAAATGACCGCTAACTCATAAAACGACTTCACTTTTTAGCTGAAAGCTTCTTTTAAATGTAATATGTCTGCTAAATCGTAAATCGAAACTCGTTTGAAACATAATGTGTTTAGTTAATGCTTAATTCAAACTAAGTTCAAAGCTTAAAAGCTTCTCATAAACGTTATAAGTTTATTAACACATAAATCGACTTCCTTTGAAAATTCAAAGCTTCTTAAAAACGTAAAAAGTTTGTTAAGTCGTAAAACAGTTTCGTTTCTAACTTAAAAGCTTCATATAAACGTAATACGACTACTAACTCGCAAAATGACTTCGTTTTTAACTTAAGAAACTTCTTATAGACATAAAACGTTTGCTAGTTTCTAAAACGACTTCATTTTTTACTTAAAGCTTTGCATAAACGTAATACGTTTATTAACTTGTAAAACGACTTCACTTTAAACTTAAAAGTTTCTTATAAACGTAACACGTTTACTAAATTGGAAAACGACTTAGTTTCCAACTTAAATGCTTCGTATAAACGTATTAAGTTTGTTAAATCATAAAACGATTTTATTTCTAACTTAAAAGTTTCGTATAAATTTACTAAATCGTAAAACAACTTAGTGTATAACTTAGAAAGCTTCTCTTAAACATAATACGTCTATTAATTTGCAAAACAACTTCATTTCTAACTTAAAAGCTTCTTAAGAACGTAAAACGATCGTTAGTTCGTGAAAACGATTCCATTTTAGCTTAAAGGCTTCTTGATAACATAATACGTGTACTCATTCGAGGAACAACTTCGATTTTAACTAAAAGCTTATTATAAACGTAATGAACTTGGTAAATCGTAAATCGAAACCCATTTGAAACTTAGATACTTAGTTAGCAATAAATGCAAGCTAGATTCGTTTGAAAATTCCATTTTAACTCAAGATGGGTGTGAGGATAAATTAAAGGCTTAAAATGTTCCCAAACTTGCTACCATTCAAAAACATCAGCACTTGGCTCGTTTATGAGGCAAACATCTTTTCATAAATGTTCTATGTAAATGCTTCTTTGAAACGTAACAGTTTTACCAACTCTTGACTTGAAACTTCATAAAGACTCAAAAATCTATCTTGAGGCCAACTTATGAAGTAGCAGGTTTTTCAAACGCAATAACCCTAGACTAGGTAACCCAAGTCTGTTCGAATGAAATAGTTAGTATTTGCAAACTTCTTAAAACTAGACTTGAATATACACCAAAACAATAAATACCTCTTTTACTTTTAGACCACCCTCTTGTATCCCAAACGATCTTCAATGCTAACTGGTTGGATATAAAAATCGAAAGCAACTTTAGAGAGTTATATGCAGTTCTAAATCATGAAAGCCACCATTTCAAAACATCTGGCAACCTTTCAAGAATACATTGATTCTGACATGACATAACAAAAGCTTAATTCATTTGTTTGTCCACACATACAATCGAATTCATACAACAACTTCGAATTAGCATCTCAAGCATAAATCACCTAAATTGATTCGAATCGATGCTAAACATATATAACCCACTTCAAATTAACACCTCAAGCATAATTCACCTAAATTGATTCGAATCGAAGCTAAACATATATGACTCACTTCGAATTAACATCTCAAGCATAAATCACCTAAATTGATTCGAATCGAAACTAAACATATATAACTCACTTCGAATTGACATCTTAAGCATAAATCACCTAAATTGAATCGAAGCTAAACATATATAACTCACTTCGAATTGACATCTCAAGCATAAATTACCTAAATTGATTCAAATCGAAGCTAAACATATATAACTCACTTCGAATTGATATCTTAAGCATAAATCACCTAAATTGATTCGAATCGAAGCTAAACATATATAACTCACTTCGAATTGACATCTCAGGCATAGTTCATAATGATTATGCATAAATACTTATAACTACCAATCCAATAAACTGATTCATATAATTATTATTCGAAATCCTTAAAATAGGAGGGATTAAAGGTTTACCCACCTCGAATCCAAGCTATATGCGTGCAAATTGGCTAGTATTGAAGCTAAATTCGAACTCCAAAGCTCCGAATCCCCTCTGTTCTTCGCGTGACACGCGACCACCACTAAACCCAAAACCCTAACTTGTGATTTTTGAAGAATTCAAGCACAATTAGTATGAATTGAAGGGAATTAAAGCAAGGATTCAATTTATAGAGGCAAGAGTGTTCGAATGTCACCGTGCATGCGCTAAATCCACCGGGGGTTGGCTCTGTTCCGGTCGAAATTAGCCCAATCGCGGCTGATTTTTAGCCAGTGACACCGTGGTGTGATGGCCGGCAACTGAAGTGGGTTGTCTGGGGGCTCAAGGCTGGCGGTTTGCTCTGGCGTGCGTGGCGGAGAAGCGAAGAAGAAGAAGAGGAACAGGGGAGACGGGAAGAAGAAGAAGAAGAAGAAAGAAAGAGGAGAGAGAATGTCGGCAAGGGGCTGTCGTGGGCAGGGAGAGGAAGAAGAAGTCTCACGCGCTAAATGACTAATTTGCCCCTCCCTGCTCTCTTTCGTTTATTTTTGGTCAAGGCTGTTGCAGGAATCTGTGTCGCTAGCTTAATTCATAACCCGAATTCTAAACCCAAATCGATAATATAACCATTCAAAAACATCAGCACTTGTCTTGAAACTTCATAAAGACTCAAAAATCTATCTTGAGGCCAACTTATGAAGTATTCATTTGTTTGTCCACACATACAATCAAATTCATACAACAACAATCCAATCTACCAATTCAGTAAACTGATTCATAAACTAATTATTCGAAATCCTTAAAATAGGAGGGATTAAAGGTTTACCCGCCTCGAATCCATGCTATATGCGTGCAAATTGGCTAGTATTGAAGCTAAATTCGAACTCCACACACCCAGAAATCTGGCTGCCTTTGCGTGAGGTTCGAACACCACCAAACCCAAAACCCTAACTCACAATTTCTGAAGGATTTAGGCATGATTAGCAGGAATTGAAGGGATTCAAGCAAGGATTTAGTTTATAGAGGTAAGGTTGCTCGAATTCTCACCTGCATGCGCGAAATCGCAAGAGTCAACAATATCCTTAGATTATTTTCGTCTTTTACTTTAAATTTGGAACTGCTAAAATTATTTATAATTTTTATACTTAATGACTCCTCAATTGACATTTGACTTAGCGAAGCTGTCCATATATATTACTGGAGTACTTAACTATTAAAAAAATTATTTAATACGTGGCATATGTTTAATGTCATTTGTCATATGGGGTAAGGGGATGCCTCTTCAAGCATATTAATATTAATACTTTTGGATACTAAATGATGAGAATTGAAATATCAAGTCCTTCAACTTATTATGGGTGTCTCTATTACTTTGTCATCATTAAAATTACAGTTTATAATTTTAATCCTACTTCATCTTAAATTTATAACTGTTAAACTAATTGAATTAAAAAATAATCATTTAATATTGATACTTGAATATGAATAATAAAATACAACCATTATTAATTAATTTAAGTAAATATTTAGTGATATCATTATGTTAAATTTATAAGTATTAAATTAATTGAATAAAGAAAAAAATCATATAGTATTGATGTAAATGTAAGACAGTTAATAGAAGAAAACCAATAGAAACTTGTCACTTATCAAAACATCATCAACCCATTCTACTCATTCAGTTTTATATTATATATATGATATGATTATTATTATTATTATTATTATTATTATTATTATTATTATTATTATTATTATTATTATTATTATTATTATTATTATTATTAATATATATATATATATATATATCATACATACTATGCTAAAAATTAGTTTTTTTTTCAAAAAAAAAAAACATTTTGATTTTGATATTACTAAGTTAGTTTCTTTTATCAAAGAATAATTTTAAAAAAATTCAATTATTAAGTTTTTAGGAATTTAGATTTATTATATTAACTTTTTTGTTCAAAAAACCTGTTATAGTAATTAATTTATTAAAAACTATTTTCCGTAAACATTTAATGTAGCTAAGTAATAGCCAATAAGCTTACATATACAATCAAAAGCCCTTTGTATGTTAAAGGAAATAAAAATATTTACAACCTTAAGCACGTTTCAATCCAAGAAAAGTGATATCTCAATAAACGTTTTTTTAAAAAAAAAATTGAGTTATTAGGTATACAAAATAATTTCATTAATACGAAATTAAATCTGAATAGTAGGAACATTATTTGTCTAGATTGCTATGCAATGTCAATCAAACAAAATACTTATATTCCTTTATAAATCCTATTTCGCAAAGTCATTCTTTACAACCTAATATTTGGCAAAGTCATGTTCCAAAAAAATAGAAAATCGAATGTATAAACTTCTTAGCATGATCACGTAGAATTAAATCTTATGTTCTTAAAGCAAGCTTACTATTTTTGTACTAACATCATTAACTAACTTATAACAACAAAGGTTTGTTCAAGTGATTTGATACTTGTTCCTTTTAAATAAGATTTCGAGTTCGAGTCTTATGAATGGAGAAAATTTGCAATGGGAGAGTTCTACCTCTTATTAGGCTAATAGTAGTTCGACTCTAGTGAAGTGGAGGATCCAAAATGACCAAAAAAAAAAAATAATTCATAAACTAACTTAAATAGGTCATCATACCACTAAAAAATCACTCTATTTATAAATGGATAGAATTATATAATGGGAGTGTTTGGTTACAAGAACTTTTTGGTGAAAAAGAGCTTTTTGGAGGATTTTAGCTGTTTTGACTAGTCAAAATAACTAAATTGGTGTTTGGTGGAAGAGCTGTTTGGACAAAAAAAGTTCTTTTTCAAAAAGTTATTTCCATTAGCTTTTTGAGAATAACTGTTTGTGAAAAATGACATAACTACCCAAGAGTTTGAAAAAATTACATCATATACCATTAGCCTTTTGTAGTGATATTTGATAATTGATATTATGTATTATTTAAATTTAATCTATCCAACTTTAAATCATTCGAATATATAAATTTCTATTCATAATAATAAAATATGTAGCAAATAACAAAATAATATTTTAGGACATAATTATCGTGTAGACAGATATACATAAGTTGAAAAGAAAAAAAGATTGATAAGAATACAAATTATGTTCAACAAGTAACAAAATAGGTTTTATCAATAAAGTTAATTTGTACGTATGATATCAATTTAATTCTTTTTGGAAAGAAAATAAGATAACTAGTAAATAAAAAAATTATGTTTAATTAAAGAGCAATTTAGAGATAAGGACACAAATGAAATTTTACTAAATATTTTTTAAAAAAATAACTAATTTTACCAAACACTTCTTTTATAAACAGCTCATTCAAATAGGACTGGCGAAAATTTGTCCGACCCGATTACCCGAATTCGTCCGACCTGAAAAAAATCGGGTATAGTCACAAAATTTATGTCCAAATTTAAAATTCAGACGATCGGTCATGTCCAAATTTAAATCCGGATCGAGTTAGAGTTTGAGCATTCGGGTTCGGGTTGTCCGAATTTTTTAACCATATCGGGATCGGACAAATTCGAACAATCGGACAACCGGGTTAGGACATCGGACAATTATAGTTATGTGTAACTTTAGTCCAAATTATTTATAAAATTTTATAAAAACAACTTCGGACAATCGGATTCAGACACTAAAAAATCGGGTTTGGGTTCGGTCACACAAAATTTCGGTCTGAATGTCCTAAAATCGTGACTAAAATTCGGACAATCGGACAACTGGGTCCGGACATTAGACATTCGGCCCCAGGTCCGTGTATGGCGTGTGTGTCCGATTTATAATCCAGGCATGATCCGAGTATGAAGTTTTTGTCCAAATGTCCGATTTGTCCAGATTTGAATCGACCCGGACTCGAATTTTTACCAGCCCTAAATTCAAATAGCTAATGCAAACATTTAATTCAAACAGTTAATAGCTAACAGCTAACAGAAACAGCTACTAGTCGTTTACCAAACAGGGTTAATATAATTTTGATACATGAAATTCAATCCTATATTCATTTCAACCTAAATATTGCAAAGATACAGTATTACAAAACTAGAAGTCACATTTATCTCTCATTTCCAATCCAATTCAAATGTTAAATTCAGTTAGTCTAATAAAATATTAGTCTAATCGTTAAAAATGAAGTGATAGATATAGGTTTTATGTTTGTTCCACCTCTGTGTCTACATAATTATTTATTACTAATGTTACAAATGATGAAGTTGCAAATAATTATTATTATTTATTATTTATTATTTATTATTGATGTTGTTGTGTCATACTGGTTGTTTTTCTATCATGTGTCTGTAGCACTTTTATTTGCTAGCAATAGGTTGGTTTTCGTCTGATTATTATTATCTCACTTCTTGCTGTCGAAGGTACAATTCAAATCCCTCTTTTGTTGTTCTCATTTATACTTAACGGTTTATAATGATCTTATTTCATGTTTATGTTATTTTTTTTTGCTAAAAGATTTTCATCTTTGAAAATGTTTTCTTAAAAAAAAAAATTATGTGGGTATTTTGGAATCGGTGTCTCTGTGAGCATAACTGCCTGCAAAGGTAAGGTTACGTATATTTGAATCTTCCCAAACTCCGCAAAAGTTGAACCTACACAACTACACTGTGAGCAATAACTATATGGTCCACCCGGTTGTACATTTCTAAATGTACATTCGGCCCCACTATTGTCCACATGGCGCGCGTCACATAAGCAAAATCAAAAAAACTGCTCAAGAAAAAAATACAAAAGCAAAAGGTGCTCAGAAAAACCGTCGATTCAAAACGCTCACCACCCCGTGAACTTCCCCTCACTCCCTCTCGAAAGCTACCCGCATTCGTGCTCGATTCGGTGAAATTGTCATGCGTTTGTTCACGGATTCTAGCCAAAAATCTTTGGAAAATCTTCCTAAAACTTGAAGCAAGCATTTCGATATATGTTTTACCAACAAACGAAATTTATTTGCATGTTCAAAAAAACACAATGAATTCACATGAAACATATTAGGAATAATATCTTGTAATATTTATTTGGTGCATATTTGGTAAATATTTGTGTTAGATTAGGAAACCTCTTGAATGAGGTAGGGCTAGCAATAGTTGTAGTCGCACATGAGTTCTCGCATAGTCGTTGACTTACAGCTTCATATTGTGAATATATATACCATGTACTGTGAATAGCATATATGAGAAGTACAAGCTTTTCTTACTATTCTCTGGTTCTTTCATGGTATCAGAGCCTACTAAGACTCTCATGTAGAACCTAAAAAAAAATCGTGGACAACAAACGCTTTCCACATTGCCGTCCACCATGACCAAAGATGAAAGCTTTATTATTAACCATCAAAGTCCTTACTTCCTTCACCCATCGGACTCTCCCAGAGCTATAATTACTGCTATCAAATTTGATGGGAAGAATTATGAATTGTGGGAAAGTGCTGTTCGGACGTCTCTACAATCCAAGAACAAGCTTGGATTAATTGATGGGACGATCCTGAAACCAATGAAGGAAGAAGGAAAAAGCGCGGCTGAAATCAACGCCTAGGAGATGGTAAACTCCATGATATAGTCATGGATTATGAACGTGCTTGATCCGAGACTCCACATGAGTGTGGCATATGTTGATTCTGCCCAAAGGCTGTGGGAGAATATCTGCAAACGCTATGCTGTGGCCAATATACCTAAGATCCACATACTCAAGGCAGAAATTGCTTCTTGCAAACAGAATAAGCAGGAAGTGGTGGATTTCTTTTCAAAACTCATGGGACTCTCGAACGAACTTGACAACTACATCAAAATCCCACCATGTACATGTGATTCAGCAGCCAAAATAGTCAAGATGATGGAAGCAGATAAAGCCCATTAATTCTTGATGGGACTTGATGATGAATCATTCTCGATGGTATGTAGCCAAATACTTGCTATGGACCCAATTCCGTCAATGGAGAAGATTTTTAATATGGTTCAACAAGACGAGAACCACAAAGGACTGATGTTGAGCCGCGAGCATGAACCCGAGACTGTGGCTGCTTTCGCTACATCGCATCTGGGTAGACCGGTTTCACTGCAAAAGGAGAGAGTGACCTGTCAGCATTGCGGGAAGAAGGGGCACAAGGAAGCAAACTGCTTCAAACTTGTTGGTTACCCTGCTGGTTGGAACAACTTAGGAGCGTGTGGAGGCAGGGGTCGAGGTCGCAGTGGATGTGGAGGAGGTCGGACGAGTGCTGGACGAGGCCGAGAAGCTACGTATCAAGCAGAGGCTCTTGGAGAATAAGCATCGGGACAGGGTGAAGGAGGTCAGTTCGGGCTGGCAACAACCGGGTTCACGGCAGAACAAGTGCAAAGGTTTCTGTCCTTAATTGATACTCCAAAATCAAGTCACGAAAAATTGTCAGGTAAGGACGTACGGCTTCTTGACTCAGGGGCCTCTTGTCATATGACTTGTGTGTTATCTTGTTTAAAGGACGTTCAAGAAATTGACGTTATTCCGTTTTACCTTGATGAATGGAGCGGAAACCTTAGCTATCAAAAAGGGAACGGTTCAGCTTTGATTCAAACTTAATTTTGAATAATGTCCTCTTTATTCTCGGTCTAAACTGCAACCTAATATCTATTGCGCAGGTAATTGATGATAATATGTATGAAGTAACATTTTCTAAGCGGCTTTGTGTGATACAAGACCTTACTACGAAGAACCGATTGGGGTGGGTGAGCCTAAGAGAGGGGTCTACTACTTCAAGAAGTCGACAATTGAAACTGCACAAGCTAACAAGGTAATTTCATACAAAACGTGGCACTCCAGATTAGGTCATCCATCACACCAAGCATTATCTTATATTACTAGGAATATTAGGGGTAGAGATAAGAATGATTTATGCGATGTATGTTTACGTGCTAAACAAACTCATAAGCCATTTATCATTAGTGAAAATAAAGCATTGAATTGTTTCGACCTTATTCACTGTGACATATGGGGTTCTTATCATGAAAAAGCTCTTTGTGGTGCCCAATATTTTGTATCTATTGTAGATGATGCTAGTAGGGGTGTATGGATTTATCTCATGAAAGAAAAGA
Organism: Selenicereus undatus; assembly: GCA_017589665.1. Classification (NCBI taxonomy): domain Eukaryota; kingdom Viridiplantae; phylum Streptophyta; class Magnoliopsida; order Caryophyllales; family Cactaceae; genus Selenicereus; species Selenicereus undatus. The sequence continues at coordinate 64,444,360 of JACYFF010003369.1, forward strand.
GTGAAGCCTCACAACTTTTGCTAGACTTTTATCACATGATGAGCACTCAATTTGGGATCAAAATCAAGGCTATTAGGAGTGACAATGGGTCTGAATTTATATCTAATTCCATGAAACTGTTCTATCGAGAATAAGGAATCATCCATCAAACGAGTTGTGTGGACACACCTCAACAAAATGGTAGGGTTGAAAGAAAATATTGTCACATCCTCAATGTGGCCAGAGCCCTACGATTCCAAGCAACCTCCCCATTGAGTTTTGGGGTGAATGTGTACTAGCCGCAGGATATCTTATTAATAGAACCCCATCTTCCATTCTCCACCGAAAAACAACATATGAAGTTCTATTTAAGTCCAAACCCTCATATGATCATTTGCGAACATTTGGTTGCTTATGCTATGCTTATAACCATCAAAGGACAAAAGATAAGTTTGGACCAAGAAGTAAAAAGTGTGTTTTTGTGGGATATCCTCATGGTAAGAAGGTATGGAAGGTTTATGATTTGGACACCGGTATCATCTTTGTGAGTCGTGGTGTGATTTCAATGAAAATCACTTTCCTAAAATACAACAATCACACAAGCACCCAGCAATGACCTCTATTCTGGGAGCCACAGGGCCTATTTTGCTGATGACGATCAATGGGAACTGCGTCCCTCGCATGACCCAGCATCTCCGTCCAACCAAAGACGAAATGGAATTGACGAGGCCGATCCTGGGGACAAGCATGGAGACACGCCCAAAGGCGACAATAGCCGACCTGGATAGGCCCACAGTGGAGCCGACACCCAAGGCCAGGGGCAAAGAGTGGTCCAGCCTGCAGGTAGGCCTGAACGAAGAATTGGGCCAGGTACAGTTTTGATTGAATGCCCACAGCAGGGCGAGCAATGCACTGAGCCCAGATTAATGTCAGACCCACTCTCCTCAGACAGGGGAAGCGAGCAGTTGCTGGGTTCTCAGGGGGTTCAACCAGAGCATTCAGCCCCAGAACGCAAGAAGTGAGTTTGAAAACCTCTGACCCACTTGCAAGATTATGTGTGCTATTCAGCATGCCCAGAAGACCCATCTTCTTCTCCAAAGGCTTCACCTTCACCTACTCGAGTCCCCTCAGGTAAACCGTATCCTATTACTAATTATGTTACTTGTGACAAATTGTCTTCTGTGCATAGATGTTTTATGGCTGCAATTACTAAGGTGGTTGAACCTAGATATTTTCATGGAGCAATACAGGATCCCAATTGGCAGGAAGCTATGATCAAAGAGATTGACGCCATTGAGGACAACAATACGTAGAGTGTCGAAGCATTGCCTCCTGGGAAGAAACCCATTAACTGTAAATGGGTGTATAAAGTGAAATATCACTTCGATGGAAGCATCGAACGATACAAAGCACGGCTAGTTATTTGAGGAGATGGGCAAGTTGAAGGATTCGACTATACTGAGACATTTGCGCCCGTAGCTAAAATGACAAGCGTGCTCATCTTCCTCACGGTGGCAGCAACAAAAGGATAGGAGTTGCATCAGATGGACGTGAACAACCCATTTCTTTACAGGGATCTAGAAGAGAAGGTATTTATGACTATGCCGCCTAGATTTAAAATGTCCAACCCAAACAAGGTATGTCGTTTACACAAGTCCTTGTATGGTTTAAAACAAGCGCCTCAACAGTGGTTTGGAAAGCTCTCTTTTAACCTTTGGGAATATGGATTTACACGATCCTATGCGGATTATTCCCTTTTCACCTATCAAAACGGTGGCAAGTATATGGCTTTGTTTGTTTATGTGGATGATCTAGTTCTTACTGGGAACGACTCAGACTTATGTGCTTCATTTAAAAGTTATTTGAACACTTGCTTTCATATTAAGGATTTGGGTGCTCTAAAATATTTTCTGGGTATTGAGGTCGCCAGGAATTCACTAGGACTATTCCTATGCCAACGAAAATATGCTCTTGATATTATTGACGACTGTGGACTTTTGGGATCCAAACCAATGGAAGTCAATCATAAGCTTGCCCTGGCCTCCGTCGCACCGCTTCGTGATGCTATGCAATATCGACGACTTGTGGGACGCCTCATTGATCTCACCATTACACGTCCCAAGCTCTCCTATGCAGTTCGTATTCTATCTCAATTTATGCGAGCACCGAAGGAAGACCATTTAGAAGCAGCACAATGAGTTCTTCGCTATCTTAAAGGCAGTCCAGGTCAAGGAATATTACTACGCAGCGATTCTCCACTGCAAGTTTCTGCTTATTACGACTCTGATTGGGGAGTCTATCCCCTCACTAGACGCTCCCTAACCGGTTTTTTGGTCACTGTCGGAGGATCTCTCGTGTCATGGAAAACAAAGAAACAAGGGACAGTTTCTCGCTTTTCAGCAGAAGCAAAATATAGGGCCATGGCCAATGTTACTAGTGAGTTGATTTGGATTAAATCTTTCCTAGCTGCAATGGGAGTATTTATTTCCTCTCCTATGACACTATTTTGCGATAACCAAGCCGCTCTTCATATCGCAAAGAATCCTGTTTTTCATGAAAGAACAAAGCACATTAAGATCAACTACCATTTTGTGTGAGAACAGCTACTCGCTGGTGACCTTGTTACATGCAATGTCTCCTCCAAAATTCAGTTAGCAGATATTTTCACCAAAGCCCTTGGAAGACAACATTTTCATTTCCTTCCAAGCAAGCTAGCCACCGTCAATCCATATGCTCTACCTTGAGGGGGAGTATTAGGAATAATATCTTGTAATATTTATTTGGTGCATATTTGGTAAATATTTGTGTTAGATTATGAAACCTATTGAATGAGGTAGGGCTAGCAAGAGTTGTAGTCGCACATGAGTTCTCGCATAGCTGTCGACTTACAGCTTCATATTGTGAATATATATACCATGTACTGTGAATAGCATATATGAGAAGTAGAAGTTTTTCCTCCTGTTCTCTGGTTCTTTCAAAACAAACTGGCATTCTAGGTTTTAAGAAAATTGCGCTCTCTTAATCGCACTTTTGCAATGTTTGCAGATGGAAATTCACCATTCAGCAGTAGTGAAGAAGAGATATGCTAGTGAGGAATAAAAAGCTTCTCAAAAAAGGTATGTTGAAAACCTTAAACTTAACACTAGTGCGCCAAAGTACACAATCAGTGAGCAGTAATAAGAAATTTCTATTTTTGTCAACACATTCACAATAAAGCACTTAATTTGTTGTTGGTTAATACCGAAAAAGATGCACATAAATAATCCCGAAAATTTGATCGTAGCACAAACTTGTCAAGTGGCATGGGTGCCCATGGGAACCCTTGCACATCAACAAAACAACGTAGCATTAGGCACTAACCGTGCCGAGAGCACGCCTGCGCTCCTAGTTATAGAAGGCTAGTGGCAACCTACTGGAAGAAGGCAGAGCATGCCTATGCTCCTGGTTCTGGACATCAGTCGGGTTCTCATGCATAAGGGAAGCAGTCATGGTGCTTGTGTGGTGGGTGGTGGCCGAGTTTGAGGTGGAACATGGTTAGGTTTAGCTAGCCTCTGGATGAAACACTGCTAGATTGAGGGGATGAAGGTGGCAAATCAACGAGTAGCAATAAGGTGCAACACGAGGGTAGTGACTTGGACATCCAAGAAACCTTCTACAAGTTCACTTTGGGTGATAGCAACACCATGAAGCATGGAGGAGGCATATATAAGTGAGTGGTTTGCAGTGGCATTGAATATCAAGGGTATGGTAGGTGAACTATATGCAACTTTGAGTAATCACATGAATTTTTGTAGCTCAATTCCTCAATTTTCCACTCTATCAAGCTCAATTTTTGGGATTGGCTTGATTCAACTTATTGTTTGTAGCAGTAAGTGAAATAAGTGAAAATTCTAAAACTATATCATCATCATCATCATGATCAATATTATTATCATTATTATCATGATCATGATCATCATTGTCACTATTATTATTATTATTATTATTATTATTATTATTATTACTACTACTACTACTACTACTACTACTACTACTACTACTACTACGAGACAAAAGTTAGATAGATGGGGTAAAATAATTTAATACGTGGATCTAACAGGTACTTTACATTTTGATAAAACTATTTTGTATAGGACCTTGCCCCATAGTAATAGATATAAATATCCTTTTCTCAAACAAAACAAATGTGTACAATTATTTTATACAATATTTTTGAATTATTTAATGGTTTTAATAAAATTTTGAATCATCTTATATAACTTTCTCATAATTTAGAAAAAAGATTTTGAACAATAGTATTGTAATGCCCCGACCCTTCTCGGTCGCAGGTCTTACCAATAACGGTTTCAAGGATCGTCAACTGACCCCACAAATCACCACAAGTCTTTCCGGTGTGCTTCGTCCTCGCTCACACGCTGCCTGGGAAACTTCCCAGGATGTCACCCATCCCAAGATTGCTCCCCAGTAAGCATGCTTAACTGTGGAGTTCTTAAAAGTGGGCTTCCCGAAAAGAAAGATGCACCTTTGGTGATATAAGTAGTCACTTCGATCCTTTTTAAGCCACACTCGGGGTGTTACAAGTATACTGTACTTTGGAGGTATTGGATAATAATGCTCCCAAATTTGAACTTGGATGCTTATGCACCATACTATTGCCCTATTTACTATCTATATACTAAGGCGGACTTTGAATGTGTTGTCATCAATGTAGTGCAACAATTTCACAGTAGTATGCAATTGTATATGTTTAGAATGTAAGAATTTCTAATTGTATACAATTACATAAGTTGAATATTGACTTACATCACCAACTTAAAACACGTTCAAAATCGGCCTTAGTATATAAACGGTAAATAGGCTCGTAGTATGGTGTACGTACGTCCAAATTCAAAGTTGAGAGTATTATCGTCCAATATCCCTAAAGTACAGTATATTATCGTCCAATATTCCTTTAGAAAATGTTTTGCAATTTGTGTAACGTATTCTAAATTCATTGCTTTTTTTATAGATTAACCTAATTTAATTACTATTAATACTTTATTGTATATTTGGCTGATATATATATATATTTTCTACATCATTGTTTATTTCAGTAGGTAAAACTATTTTGTAAGACCTATGAGATAGTTTATCAAAAGTTGAGGTGCATTAGGAAGGTCCTTAGAATAATTACACGAGGAAGCTCCTTGGAATAATTATACTAAAAAGCTAAGGTAATATTGTGTAAGTTTTTGTAACCAAGCGCACACTAGCATTTGGAAGGGTCGACTGCTCCATCAAAGCTCACTCAAACTCTTTCGAGAGTCGAGTGCAAGTTAATTGTTCTAACTATCTATTTTCATATGATTAACTAGCTCAATATACTAGAATATTATAACCAATGGAACTAGCTAAGATTTGAACTATTTTTATGTTAAAATCCTAATCATTCTCTCCACCCACACTAACAATTTGACGACCTTACCTTTTAAGATGAAAGTTATTTCAAGCAATTAATCAAACACTTGGGTCATATTCTTTTCTACGATTGGGAGGATTTAGCTTACTGCTTACAATTATTTACAATTCCTTACAGCTTTTTAGAGTTTCTTATATCTTTGGCTTACATCTCCCTACATCTTCTTACATTTCATTACATCTTTTTACATCTCCTTAAATCTCCTAATATATTTTTTATAACGTTCAACTTGTCATCTATTTTTTCTCATAGTTATAGAAACATGTATTGATGTATATTTTTTTCATATACTATCAATGTGAAAAATCTCACAGCTTTTTTTGTAAATATAAAATTTGTATAAACATAAAAACAACATTTAATAATGTGAATTAATATTTGAGCTTCGACAGTATATATGTCATTATAGATAAATAAATTAACATTTAAAATTATAATACAAAAATCCCATTTAAGTTTGAGTTTTGATGTGAATCATATATGAAAATAATCAAATTGTAGCTGACAAAAGCATTTAACCGATTTCATCCGCAAGTTTATCTATGACAATTTGGTTGCTATTATCATACAATTGAACATTGGATTGAATTTAATTCAAAAATATTTATTTTAAATAGGATTTCATTTTTAAAGTTCTATTCAATTTTGTTGAGAAAAAAATACTATTCTTTTAAATTTGCTTTTAGAGAAGTGAAACTAATGTTAATACCAAAAAAACCACCTCAAGTGTAGAACACATTTGGTTCTACATAAGTACATATTTATCGGCTTGAATGTATCTTATTGTTATTCAATTAACTTGTTTAAGGATTTATTTTCATTAATTATGCTATTTTGATATTATTTTTTATCATCCAAAACGATAATTGTAGAAAATAATTTTTTTGGAATGTTTAAATATAATTTGCTTAGTGATACGTGTATTTTACTTTCATGAAATAATTTTTTTCTCACAATTCATACATTAAAGACTAACAATTATGCATACATACTTGAAAATTATATTATACAACTTTTTAATAATTCAACAACTCCTTACGTATATCCTCATAGCTTCTTACAACTCCTTACATCAGTTTTTTTTACAATTTATCATATCTTCTTACAATTTCTTTAAAATTCTTATAGCTCCTAACAGTTTCTTACAACTTCTTACTATTCCTTATATTTTCTTACAGGTTATAGTTGTATCTTATTACGAAAGAGAACAAACCCTTGGTAGGCATGAAAGACATCCCAAATTCAAATCACGCACTTGGTGGACATGAGAGACATCCCAACTTCAAGCATAAACAAGATGAGAAAGGTCGAATACAAGATCAACTAGCTAAAGTACGAGATATCACAACCCAAGGTAACAAATTAAATTGCTACAGTTCGCATTCAATCACAACTAAATCAAACATTAAACTAAACTAGCAGCCAAACAATCAAACACGAAATAAGGAGAAAAGAACATTTTAACCTAAGTTAACAAGCTATATAACATGTATATTAGTTACTAATGAGCAAGAAAACATAATTAAATCAAACAACTAGCAACTAACAAATAAGCACATAAACTTGAAACGTATAAAGAGAGAAATAAAACATAGTCATTGGAATCTTAAATCATCCAAGGTCAATATTTTTGTACATTAATCCACCCTAATCTAACCTTGGTTAATAGTAATTCATTCCTCTAATGAAACTTGAAATAGCTAAACTTGGCCCTAATGAAGTTTTAGGCTCCGTTTGGCTCTTAGAAAATTTGGTGGAAAGAAAATTTGAAGGAAAAAAAATGTAAAAGAAAAAAAAGTAGGGAGAAAATGAGTTTTTTTCTCTTGTTTGGATTGAGGGAAAAAAAAAAGAATTTGGATGAGAAATTTAAATGTTGATGAACTACTTGAATCATGTTGATGTCATCTAAGTAATGTGATGTTGGAGGAGGTTGGGAATTTTCCTCAAACTTTCCTCACAATTTTATGAGGAAAGTTTTATCATTTGTTTCTAACAATTTTTCCACATAACTTTCCTCTATATTTTTTTTCTTTGTAATTTTCTCTAAACCAAACACAAAAAAAAAATAACTTTCTCAAAAAAATTTCTTTCCACCAAATTTTCAAAGGTTCGAACAGAGCCTTAAACTCTTCCCTAAAGATCGCTCAAAATAAGCAAGTCGAGTTTAAATATACTTGGAGAAGTAGGGAAGACACTGCTATGCTTACAGAGAAGTCATCTTTATCCTACCTTTGTATGAAAGGCCAAAAGCAACATGTGATGACACACCTGTGTCAAATGATGCAAGCAGTTGTGTGTCAAGTGACATGATTGTGTTACTCGATACAGTAGATTGTACTGGTTGTCCAACGTAGACGTGGGAGGTATAGCAAGGTTTGTCTCGGCACATTTGAAACTGAGGCTTGAACTTCCAAAGCTGCATTGTCAATTTTTCACTACTGCACATTATCTCCACTACTTGCAAAATCACTCTTATTACGTGCAAAAAGTCAATGAATAAGTAAAATCTAAAAAAATTAGTACTTCTTCCATCCCACTGTGACTGTCCTAATTGAAAAAAAATTATGCATTTTAGATGTGCATTTATTGACTTAGTTTACCCACAACAAAAAATATTATTCCTAAATTAACTTTATCGTCTTTACAGTCTTTAATACCAAGAACGTATTAATTAATTACCTAACTATTTAATATTACGGACAAAGTTATGCAGCTATTTAATTTTCTAATTTAAGTAATTAAATATGACAATCTTTTGTGACAAGCCAAATTTTTTTTTATAAAGATCAAAGTAAGCCAGAGGGAGTATTTATTACGAACAAAAATTAGGCAAGTGCAAGTGTAAAAGTTGTGAAATTTGATATCGAACACTCGAAAACTGAGACTTATAGGCTATGCTTAAGAGTCAAATCTATAAAGTTTGTTACAAGTGCATTGTTTTCTTGGTAAAAATGCAGTACTCTAGGACAAAGGTGTTTTACTTCCACTTGAATTATGGCAAGTTTAGTTTGCACAAAACTATTTATCAGAGACAATTTTTTTTATTAGATGATTTATCTTGCAATTTTTTCCCTTCACTAGTAGTGCTTAATCTCATCCATATTTTCAATCCCATTTATGAATTCACATATGTTAAAAGCACACTTAGGAATATACATACATAACTTGATGTTTTATTTCCAATTACAACTCCCATATACGAAACTAATGAGTCAAATACATAACAAATTTTTATTTCTAGAAATAAATTCCTAATTCCTACTTTAAGTCGCACAAATGAATTTTCACATACCAAATACCATATTAATAGAGCAATTAGTTAGATTGGTTTGCTGTAAAAAGGGTTTTCTTATTAAAAATAAGGAAGATTCTTTCACAATTGAAATTTTTTTCAATTATCATAATTAATTCTTCTCCAGACCGTTGATTTTGGCCAATGAGATCGTGGTCATTGATTTAATTAATGGTCACTTGTCGTTATCAGTTACCAACACAAATGCTCCCCCTCTCTCCCCCTACTCTGGACATATCTTAGTCAGGAGGTTCCATCTCCAATTTTCTCTCTTTCTATGTATCAGTCTCTATGACTCCTTGATTTTGCTCTCGCCTCTCATAGCAATAATTTTTTTATCCTTTCTACTGATCAAATATCTAAAATGCATAGAAGCAGGACTTTGAAGCAAGTTATTCACCAAACAATCATCACCTTAATTTTTAGCCTTTTCTATGCCCAAAACTATGGATTGTCTAAAATAATCATGACTTACCAACAAACTCTTCCACTGAAACCCACGAAAAAATTTGACAGACATGTAACTTGATACTGTTCATCTGTAAACTGAATAAAACAAACCTCTGTTTCTTGAACCCGGTGAATTCAAGGAAAACATAACCATTTTCCCTTTCAACCTGAAAATGCAATGCAACTTACAAGTAAGAGCCTCAAAGGATGAAAAATTGAAAGAGTACAAAAATTAAGCGATGATGGCCGTGCCGCTTTAGACTTGGACGGAAATGTGGGTGTCTAGGAGCCTATGACAAATGTAATTGATCTTTGTTTCGCACATGAGTTTGATGATGTTGCAATGGGTAGAAGAGAGAGAAATTGAGAAGAAAAAGACAAAGATCATAAGGAGATCGAGAAGTAGATAAAATGGAAATGAAAGTAGGGACTAAAATTTTCTTTTAATTAGCTAGTTTTTGTCTTCAACCTGTTGTTCCAGTCACAAGTCACCTCATTCAGCGGATTAAATCTGCTTCATTCATTTCAACGGCCTTGATTTGCCAATTATGATAGTTGAAAAAAAATCAATTATGGTAGAATTTTGGTAAAAATAAACACAACTAATGAGAAAACCAAAAAAAGAGAAAAAAATAAATAAATAAAAATAAATAAAACAAAAAGTAGAACGAAGTGGACCGATGAGTCAAAGGAGTAAACCAAGAGTCAAACAGCCAAGACGCGTGTCTCTCGTTTCTTTTTCTTTTTGGCATGCTCTTTTCTTTTATAAAAAAATAGTACTAATAAATAAAATCAAAAGTTTATTACTAGTAAAATCAAATTAAAATTTAATTTGGCGAAGAGCAGTGGGCAGGAACCAAGTTGGCGGGCAATTCATTAAAAATTGACATCAAAAAAAATAATTGCGAAAAGAAGCCAAAAAAGGTACTGAAAAAACCAAATTTCCAGATCCCACGCTCAAAAAGATGCTCTTCCTCTGCTTCCACTATCATTCCTCGTCTCTCTCTCCTTCTCTCTCTCCCTCGCCTCCCCCACCCTTCCTCATTTGCTTGTTTCTGTGTTGCTGAGGTGTGATGCAGCTTGTGAAAAGTTGCTGAAGAAATTTCATAGAAAACAGAAATTGCCATTTGTATTTTGTTTTTGATTCTTTTTTGGGGGGGGGGGGGGGAGCGAGAAATGGAGAAATCCGGAATCGAGCTTACCGAAGCTGACGCTGTTGCTGTTGATCACTTTCAATCGCCTCGGATATCCCTTGATGTTCAGGTGATTTAGAACTCACCTGTAGCTTTTTTTTTTCTTTTTCTTGGTGCTTATTTTCTGTGCCTGATTTTTTTTTCCCGTTTTTTGTGCTAAAATTGAGATTTTAGATAATGTTTTTGCAGACCCAGAACTCATTCTCGTATAAATTATCTGCCCATTTCAATTTTTGAGAATTTAAGATGAGACAACAACTTTTGGTGGGATGGTGAACTGTCAGAATCTCAACCTTTAACTAAAAGTCCAAAATGTTGGCCTAGATCAGCTTTGGACATTATTTACCCGCCTACACGTTGGGAAGTATACAGTTTCATTGTCCTTGGAAAAACAATAATGGATGAATATGTGATTAATTAGGTTGATTGATGAGGTGATAATGGAAAGGTTCGTGATAATGGAAAAGTTCATGCCTTTTGGTTGAATAAATCTTGCATGTGTGATTTGGGAAAACCAAAGATATGCCTAAATTCTTCAATTGGTTGAATAAATCATTCAGATGTTTCTTGGTCCGTTTGTAGAAATGAAGTTGCATTAATTCGTAAGAGCAAAAGTGCAAGACAAATATAGCATTGATGAGGTGGACAATATATATGTTTTGTACATCACATCACCCGCATCTAGCATTTGGTTATCCAAAGCAGACAATGTCCAAAGGAGAGGATGTTGTCAAGAAGATGATGGCATCATATAAGTTAAGAAGCAAACTATTCATTTGTATTGACCAGGGGAAGATCCCGCTGGTCCTATACCTTGTTAAATGTTGGTTCTTTTATCACTGCTTCAACCCCCTTAGGCCCCCGCCCGGGTTGTTTGTCCTGATTATTGTGTTAGGATGCAAATTTATCGAGCACTTGATTAAAAATTCTGAGTCCTGGCTTGTCATTCACATATGTCTGCACAGCATGCGTTGTTTCATATGTGCCACAACCTCTCCTTCATTCCCTTGTCGTTCATAATCCCAGTTGGCTACATGCCTATGTGGTGGAAGCACCTGTGGTCTCCAATGGCTAGTGATGCCACAAAACAATTGTCATTTACCTTACAAGTTGCTCAAATCATCTATTGGAATCTGTCTCTCTACGGGCAGTCATATTTGTAAAGGTAAAGTTGGCTATATCTAGATCTCTCCAGATCCTGCAAAAGTGGGATTTATACTAGGAGTTGTTGTTGTTGTTGTAGCAACTCAAAACCATGACCAGTGGCTTGCAATCTTTCCAACTAACCTTAGGATCTATTCTTTATCATCCCTGGCCCTTGGCCCCACATATCTTATGATGGTTAGCATTGAGGAAGGTGAAGAGTTATAAAGTTTAAGAGAAAGGAAATGGAGGGAGAGCATCACAAAGTGCCAAGGAGCACCAATTGAAGTAGGCTTGATGAGGTTCAACAAGCCCTCAGTTGGGTCTTAACAGGAATTAGGTGTGGCAAACAGCAAAAGGTTGGTGACAGGCTTTTTTTTGGGGGGGGGGGGGGGAAGCAGGTAGACAGTAGGTAAGGATTGGGATGGGGCGGAGCCAAGTGGCATCTCACTAGACAGCAAAGCATAAGAAGAAAATTATTGGAGCTAAGTAAGATTGGAGGGGGGGGGGGGGAGGTAATGGATTCAATCTTGGCAATGGATTTCTTGTAATGACCTTGCTTTTCCATCCCATCATCTCAAAAAAACATGGTTTTGTGCATATATATACACTAGGTAAAAATTATGGTAATATTGTTACATATTGTAGGACATTGGGGGTCAGTTGTGAAGTCTAAATAATGGTGTTGATAATTGGAATTAGCAAAAGTAATGTTCCTGGAGCTAGATGTGTCGACTCTATGACATCCCTGTTGAATGCCCTACGTTGGTGCAGTGTTGCCTGTTGTCACCAATTTATAGGGGCCTTTTCCCCTCTGGTTGTTAACTACAAGATGGGATGAGTTCACGAGAATTATTCATGTCGATTCATTCATGATTCGATAAGTTGTCCTTGTGTGGGCCAGGTAGTGAATAGTGACCTACTGCGTGTCAGTGACATTTTGGATATATAGAGACATGGTGGGCGTTGTTTTGACAATGGTGGAAACTAGGTAGTAACCCAGGAAAAATAGTTTGGATGAACTTCACTAGGGTGAATTATGGCTGAGGCATAATGAAGTCAATAATGAATTCATATCTTTTCAGGCCAGATTCATATTTGGGTCTATTATTGATTTTTCCAATAAAGTATCACAACCGATATTGCTCCACATTGTTATGATAGTTTAAGCAGAATCAGATGTGACTTGGTGGGATTGAATCACATAGAGCTCACTTTCTTCCTGGGTTTAGCACACTTACCCGTGAGGTGCAAAACCAATTTACATTTTGGGGATTGCTTTGCAGTAGTTTGACAAATAGATGACCTGAGCCCTTAAACTGAGAACCCAGCATTGACGCTAATTTGAATACAGTTCTGTTGCCTCTTGCCATTGACTCTTGATGCTTTACCCTACTCTTTCACTGTCTTTCAATGCTCCAACCTTTGGATTATTATCAGGGGCAAAGTCAAGAATTGGTAGTGAGGGGGGCCAATTTGTTTGGCATGGCAGTGATATGGAAAATTGCAATCCTTATAATTCGAGGGGGGAAAAAATTCTATTAAAGATTGAAGGTATTAAGCTGTCATTTAGAAGACATTGGACACATAAGGAGATGGATATAAGTCTTTATATTCCCATTTGTCATAAAAGTCGACCAATATAAGAATCTATATAAAAAATAGAAAATTGCATGAGAAGATTAGTAAGGATAAATTTAGGGAAGATTTGGAGAGGGATTCAACAAACTGATATATATTTTTTCTCCCTCCCTTTTATATAATATTTTCTACAAAATGACTTGCAACTAAAAAAATGTAATCTTTTCTGTATTGATGTTGTTCTCTACTCTTTTTTTTTTTGTTTTTTTTTGGTTTTGTTGTGGCTTTTTGGGGAGTCTACTTAAAAGATTTATTCTTCTACAATTATTTATTTAAGAAGGAAACTCAATTTTATTTATGCTACTATGAAAATATGACTTCAATTAGTAAGTCCCTTATATAAGAAGAATAATTAAATAAATAAGGCAAGTCCCAGAGTAAGGCAAAGAAAAGAAACGAATAATGCGAAAAAGAAGAAATAAATAATGTAAGTCCACATGCAAGCAGTACTAACCATCTCCACCACTTCACTTTCCTACATTCTAATGCACCAAAATGATATTTTGTTTTTAGGGAGGGGGGCCATGGCCATGAAGGAGCTTCGTCCCCAATTATTACGCATTTGGGAAGTAAAGTACCCTCGGATCTATATTTTAAGTGTTTCCATACTGCAATTGGTTAGTCGACCTTGCTGGCACTGTTATTTGCATTGTTATGCTACTGAGGCTTGATTATACCCAGATTAGTTGTTCTAGAGCTATTGTACTGAATAAATTCAGCATGTCTCACTGTCATCTGCTCAGGTTGAAAAAGCTGACGAGAGTTCTTCAGGTCGTCGTCCAAGACGTCCAAACCTGTCCTTTCTTGAAGTACCTGCTAGATCTTTGGAGGGTGTGCCTTCTAGTACGAGGACAGATATTCCCTCTGTTTTGAGCCCCTCTACCACCACAGGAGGACTGCCCCCATGGCCTTGCTCTGCTGGGTTAAAGTCATCCATGAAGAACATGTTACCTCAAAGGAGCTTCCGTGCAAAGACTCCATCAAATGATGGTGAAAAGACAGTTTTAATCTTCTCAAGCATGCTAAGATCCGACAATTCTGGGGACAAGCCTTCTACTTCAAGGTCATTCTCTCTCAACAAGGTTTTTTCTTCCCCCTCAACCAAAACAGCATGCTCATTACCAGTTACACCAATTGCAAATTCAGGTGCCACTTCTGGACAGCAAAGGAATTTGATTGTGAATCTTGCTAACCCTCAAAGCGACTCTGTCAGTATTGTGATTTTGATTTTTTTTCTTTTACCACTCACCGAACATTTTGATTAGTTGAGTAACCCTTGTTATTATGCTTATGGCCATACATTTGTTTCTTACAGAACCAAGATATACAACTGCACATGAAACGTTCATTCTCAGTTCCAGTAAATGTTAAAAATCCAAGCTTAAGAAGAGTAGGTTCCACTGGAGGTGTATTCCGTGTTGTCCCAATGACACCTCATCAGGTGGCAGTTGATAGCTCTCTGCCTGATGATGCCACAATGAGAGAAACTGGTATGTCTATAGTGTTTGCTTGACCACTAAATTTTTCAGGCAACTTTGGCACAATGGAGAGAACCATGTTACTTTTTAGTAACATCATTCCCCTTTCCTTTTCCTCCTTTTCTTTTATAGATATATAGATAGATAGGAAGAACTGTCCATGTTAAGATCATGACCCCATAAGCAGTTAGTTTTATGTTTCTCAAGGTTGAAGCTTTAGTATGTGCTTTCTCCACCAGTTTTTCTTTTTTCACTTTTTTCAAATGATATCTTTGATCATAAATGGAATCCCTGCTTGTTTTCATGTAACAAAACCTGTCAAGAACCCTAAGATGGAATGTATTAGAAGAATTCTGCTGCTTCTTTTCTTTTTTCTTTTTTTGGGTAAGTAATTCTTCTGCTTCTTCTTTGTAGTACGTATTTGTTTTTTTTGGGGGGGGGGGGGGAGGGCTTTGAGGTTGACTTATTGGACTTATTTGAGACTTTTGCTTCATGGTTAGGAAAATGATGACATTGTGGTTTAGAACTTGGGAGATATAATAGCCAATGTGAGCGACCACATCAACTGTCTCAGCAATCATACATTCTCCAATGGTAGTGTGAACAAAATGCCTGAAGTTTCTGTTTTTATTGAAGTGCAGGACTAAGGATAAGTTTGTGGTTGAAGAATAGTGAAAGAATAAGTGAATGCACGATCTTGTTTGGATTGGGGTTATAGGAGGGGAAGGGAGGGAAAGGAGGTTAGTTAAACCCTCTTCCCCTTGTTTGGGAAAAAAAGAAAAGGGAAAAGAGGGGGAACTTTTCACCTTCATTCACCCCATTAATTCAATTTTTTATTCCTCTCCAAATTGAGGGGGAATGGAGGGGAGGGCAAACAACAACAACAACAACAACAATAATACACCCTTTCCTTCCCCTCGTGCCCTCTCTTCTCTTTAATCCAAACATTATAATTTCAACTAGCCTCCATTTTCCCCCATTTTAAATCCAAACAAGGTAAAGCTTCCTATTTTCCCCTTCCTTCCCCTTCCCTCCATTGACTTTCCCTCCTTACCTCTCTTGTATCCTAACAGTTTAGAGAGGACCTGAGGTTTTATTAGCATTTGGAAGAGTTGATCATAGAGGTAGGGGAAAGATATGGATGTTTGAAGGGATAGTATCTTCCTGAGGGTTTTGGTTAATAAGATGGCTTTTTGTTTGAGACATATAACTTGCAATTATTTTGTTCAGACTTCCTATGTAACCCCCCCCCCCCCAAAAAACCTTACCCCTTTTTTATGTGCATCAGTACACTCTCCAGCACTTCACAACCTCTAGAAGTAGCTTGCCTTGGTTTCTGAAGCGTTCATGGGACCTACAAAGCAATTGGTTATAACATGTAGCATCAATTCTGATGTATTTCTAGGTTTGTACCTTGACATAGTAAATTTGCCTTGCCAGACACGTTTTGTATCATCCGCAGCGACCACCAACTCAACTGAACCAGATTGGACCAGGTCAAGCATGGTCTCGGAGAAGCCTAAGTGGATGCACCTTTACCTCCAGATTTTCGTTTTTGGAAGGAAGCTTCTAAAGAATTTGAAAATGGTTAAAAGCAGAATGAACATCTAACTGAGATCGTCCTCTAAACCTTGAAATCTGTCTAGTCTAATCTAGAGTTCATTATCGCAATTTTTGAGTGGGCTTTGTCTAGTCATCCAATGCCCACAATGCAAATATTCTCTGGCTTGTTTTGAGAGCTATCTATTTCATTCTTAATAGAGAGAATCTGACTGTTTCATCCCATATCTTTCAACATTTGCTATTTCAGGTAATGAAAGTACCAATGCTGGCGAAGACATTCCTGAAGAAGAAGCTGTTTGCAGAATTTGTTTGGTTGAGCTGGGGGAAGGGGGTGATACTTTCAAGTTGGAATGCAGCTGCAAAGGTGAGCTTGCTCTTGCTCACAAGGAGTGCGCTCTTAAGTGGTTCAGTATCAAAGGAAACAAAATATGTGATGTCTGCAAACAAGATGTGAGGAATCTACCGGTAACATTATTCAGATTGCAATCACAAAATCCTCATCCTGCTCAGAGACCTCCAACCATCACTGAGCATATAGATGTCCCACGTTGCAGGCATGCTAGTAACTTTCTCAAGCTACTATTGCAGACAAAATTCTAACCCTTCCTGTCTCCCACATATGGGAGAAATGAAATGACAGACAAATCCTGTTATATATAGAAAGGAAATGTGACAAAATGGTTAGATCTTCCACAAATACTTGTAATTCTTTCCCTGGAATATACGACTCCTTGCTTCTGTTTGAATTTGATTTTTCTTGACCACGCATTCAATGAGTTGCTTAGGATCGATCTCAATTGTGTTTGTTTATTTACCAATGAAAGGAACTTAACAAAGTTTTTGGATTTTTGACCAATAAGAAACTGAGTTTGAACATGGACTAGCTCAATTAGATTATGTCATGGCATGTGAAGTTCATTAGGACATTATTGTGCTTGTTTACCGCTCTTTCATTTTAATCTTCAATGTGAATTGCAGTGAAGTGCTGTTGTTAATTATTTGTGTGTTTTTTTATTTTTTAACAACAAATTACATTAGCAATTGACAAACTCATCATAAGTAGATTGAACTAATCTCAGACCGCAACTTGACAACGAGTTGTAGATAATCTACCAATTCATCGAAGCTAGATTATTGAGCTCTTCTTGGCTCCTCGTTTCTATCATACTCATCTAGAGCTGACAGACAGGCTGGTTCTAGGCAATCTATTTAACAATCCAGTCAATTTCATGTTTCTCTTGGAAATAGCTTAGATTTATCCCCCCAACAAGAAAGCAAAATATTTTTCCACACTAAACATCAAACTGTGTGGACTTTATTTCAAATCTGAGTCGGGTTAGGTTTGTGTTTTCTCTCAATAATATCAGGTCTGGCTCAGGTCATGCTTTCATGTCGGTCGGCTTAGGCTTCCCTTGCTCAAGATTCATTTGGTGTTGACCTATAAATCTCAATGGTTTGGTCTAGTTTCTGACCAAGTAAATGGTGAAGGAATGCATCTGTTTTTACAAAGTCATCTTTACATGAAGAGGTGGTTTCATGCACATGCAAGCTTGTACATGCATATTGAACTACAAGTGAATGCATATACATAGTAATGCTATGCTCTTTTTAGAGACCAATGGCTTGAGTCTGACATTCTATTGTCCATTCATGCAAGGGAAAAAGAACAAGAGATTAAGGGCTAAGCATGCAGGGTACAAGGGGGACTTGTTGTCGTACAATGAAAGCTTCGAGAACTATTATGTATTTTTTGCTAGTGCGATTTGGACAGAGAAACGAATCAGGAGGAAACTCTCAGTGGGTGGCAGAAGTGGATGGATAAAGGATTTGTGCTTACCATTGAATTTTTGTTAAATCTCATATAGTGAATAATCTAGCTGTCACTGGCTCACAGCTTAGTTGGTAGGTCAGGGAACTGAGAACTGAACTACATTCCAATCTGGTTGTCTTGTTCTTTATGCCTTTGCCTATTGTTTTACTGTAAAATTCCGCAAAGGCTTGCCAAGAGGGATTATAGTCTTATAGATATGCTCATTGTGACCCAAGCTCAATTATAAACGTTGAACAAGCTGAGTTTGAGTAATTATTTTTGTAAAAATAGCTCGTGGTCTATATATTTAAATAATAATGAATTTAAGAACATCACTTTTCAGCTTGTTCATCCTGATAACCAATCTATATCCCCTGGGATACATTTGTAAGGGATCTAACTGTCTTTTAAGTGATTGTGAAAGTGTCTTGTCAAGGGTCAAAAATATGCTATGTTGGCTCAGTTTGGATAGACATCACCACTTGTAGTCGCATTGGAGTTCTTTTATGTTAAAGTAACCCTTGTGACAAAATTGAAACTGCTAAGATTTGCATTATATTGGCAGATATGAAGGCCAGTGTATCTTTGTGCTTTTGTTGAATGATGGTTGAAAGTTAGTGACTAGAGGTCAAAATTGTGGACTCAATCTGTTTGAATTTTCACTCCAAATTTTTTTTTTTTGGACAGGGTATGGCAAGACGTTCCAATTCTTGTGCTGGTCAGCATGCTAGCATACTTCTGCTTTCTCGAGCAACTTCTGGTATAAATTCCTTTCTTTCATGCAACATCAGTTAGCATTTTCAACTTGCTGTTGTTTTGTCACAATTTATGATGCCCAATGAAAATTGATGGGTCATTGTGATTTCTTTATTGGTTGGGTGATTGCGAGCGGTACAGCAACTAGTACTGTGATGTTGACCATTCTGAATCCACCCTGATGAAGAGCTGGAGTGAGTGAACTCTGCTGATGTTTTGAAAGCGCATGTGTGATGTTTTGCAGAAAAAGGGAGGAAGAAAGAATGTTTTAGCAACAACCAAATTATTCTGAGTTTCTTTTTGTTCTTTTTGGCTCATTTTCAATATTTTTCAAATGTCCTTTCACTCTTTATAAACTTTTTCAATCAGTTCTCCCCCATAACCATTGGTGGATCCAGGATCTTAGTCCTATGGGTTTGAGTTATATAATTAATAAATATGTCTAGACTGCAAAGGTTGGCCTTTTATTGCTACAAAATGTTTCAAAAAAATGAGCTTGTCTAACACTTACGGATGTGTCTGTCATTAAGGAACACCACTTGGATAAGTGATAAGTCTTCTTTCTCCAAACACAGACATTGGGGTTTCAAATCCTACTTAATGCAGTATTCGCCCCATTTCCTATGCAAGGCTTAGCCGCATTTCCCTTGAAACCCACCTTGCTATGGGATTCTTACATTCAAAGTTCAGGTTTGTAGCGTGCCATAGCCCACGCAATATACGTGTATAATTGTGCCCTCTTCCTCCAAAAACACCCACAGCCCATCCATATGACATGAAAGGTCAGGTGACCATGAAATTCGTTTTCATTCTAGGAAGTAGTAGATATATTATGTTCAACTTCATAAGATCCAGCTTACATGATATGGTAACCACAATTCAGGGTAACCACAATTATGATCACCACAATTAAGGGTGTTTTTGGAGGAAAGGGAAAAAAAAATGATATCGTAAGCACAATTAAGGGTGGCCATTTGGGATGGTATGGGTAGAGTATTTCATACCAACATTTTACCTAGAAATGTTGCTATCCAACTCATACCACTCATAGCCTTTCATATCCAAATGGGTGCTGCCCATTTCGGTATGACCCACAATGGTATTGCCCATATAAATATTATCCATGGGTATCCATGGGTGAGTGATGGGTTTATATGTTTACTTCCCAATGCTCAATTACAGTTAAGGCCATTGAAATTTATGAACTAGATCTAACTTCAGCGGTTTCGATCAAACCTTAACTATCTAATGTAAAAGATTAAAAGAATCCCAAACCTAAGTTTTTGAGTGCCAAATTCTTCCATTCCGTTAACTGTTATCTCCACTATGACCATTCAGTTAACATTTTTTGCCCCTAAAGCAATTCAGTTTACATTTTTAGACATTAAAATAATTTCACCAGTTTGGATCAAAACTTTATCATTCGATGGGAAATATTAAAAAAAAAACCCCCTCAGATATGAATATTGAGCTCCAATTTTTTTCATTTGGTTAACATGTATTTCCACTATGACAATCATTCTAAATGTCAACTGAACTGTGGTGGTGGAGATAAATTTGACCAAATGAAAACATTCTGAGCTCAAAATTTAGATTTAAACTTCTTTTAATAGTTGACATCAACTAGTCAAATTTCAATTAGAACAGTTAAAATTGGATTTTGCTACTAAATTCTAGCGATTTGGTATCAGAGCAATGGGTAAAAAGATTTAGAAAATTAGAATATTTTGATATTAGAGATCTTTTGTATTTTTTTCGTAGGTTATTTTAAAACATATTTTAGGATAGCCTAAATAAGAATATTTAGTAGTATTTTATTAAGATTCGGTTTCCTAGTCTATTAGGATAATATTAGGGTATATATTTTTATCATTTTCTAGTTTATATCTTATTATTTAGGTTTCTTAATACTAGTTAGCCTCTTAGTTATATAAACCTCTTATGTACTTGAAAAAGGCAGATTATGAATCAGAATTTATATTGAATTTAAGTGAATTTAAGTGAAAGTTCTTATGTGAATTTTCTCGGTGCGGGAATTGCTCTTAGAGCATCCTATATCAATTATTCGTCTTTATAGAAATTGCTCTTAGAGTGTCCTACATCAATTTAGTATAAGAGCTATTCGATCTTAGCCTTACATTTTGTTTGCTTTCCGCATTGTCTCTTTCTCTCCGCATCAGATACTGGTAAAAAAGGGGGAAAAAAAACCTATTGCCCAAACCCTAACCCACACGCAACCCAACCAACAACTACCACCCAGTCCACCACCCAGGCAATCACTGTCCAAACCCCCTTCCACTGCTATCGCTTCCAACTAGGTTGCTTGTCAAAATTCTTCTCAAAAAATGCCATTTTTGTTCACCTGTTTCTGTTCGTTGTTACTGTTAACAAGCTGCTGCATCTATGGCTTGGTGTGAAAAACATCATCGAGCTTTATATGTGATCTGCCATGACAAAGAACTCTCTGGTACGAAAAATCTTTTATACCAAGTTTCTCCCCCTATGGGAAGTGGAAAAGATTGCTAGATTCCAAACAATGTGTGATTTTTATGCTCGAGTGAATTTCTACTCAAATGGGGATGGTGTTAATGTCTTTCGCAAGTTTCAAGGTCGTCAAATTTATGAAAGTTGTTGTGAGTTATATCTTTACTTTGCTAGTGAGGTCATATGTGGATGTAAGCCTTACATCCGTAGGTATAAGGCTACAGACCTCCTAGAGCTCCTTTGATACCGTGGAGAATTCCCACTAATGATTATGGAATTCCATCTTCAAGGTGTTTCATAAGACTGCTGATTTGTTATTTAGATAAGGAACATCCCGCCTACTCTAAAGCAAACTATAGGCAAGTGTTCATTAAGGAGGATAAGAAGAAAATCTTCGAAAAGGAGTCTAGCAAAGAAGACGTCGAGCTGACAAAAGTCCACTAAGTCTTAGACACCAATGTTTCATGCAATGTGTTGTCCGATAATGAAAATCGTCATCCTCCTTGGGTCGGCTTTCAATCTTATGTGGATGAGACACTTAAAAAGGAATCATCCACTCTAGATCTTACTGATTAAGATTTTCTAAGGGAGGCTGATAAAAATGATGTCCAAGCGCATGAAGAGGATGTGCAAGTAGGGACAGAGTTGGGCCGACTACCAGGAGAGATTAGAGTGACCCAAGGAGCTATTGCTCATGTTGACTTTTTCATTCCACAGGGCTTTGTTTAGAAGATTGAACGTCATTCGATGTTTATTGTTTACATGATTACTATCATTGGAGAATATTCTGAGAAGTGAGATTCAAAAAATCTATATTGAAGTCAAATCAATTTTAATTTCTTCATCTTCAATTTTGGTGCATTTCAAAACTCGAGGACGAGTATTTTCCAACCAGGGGAGAATGATACAGGATAAGAGTAAAGAATGGTAAAAAGATTCAGAAAATTAGAATATTTTGATATTGGAGATTTTTTGTATTTTTTTTGTAGGTTATTTTTAAGCATATCCTAGGATAGCCAAAATAAGAATATTTAGTGGTATTTTATTAAGATTCCGTTTTCTAGTCTATTGCGATAATATTAGGCCATATATTTTTATCCTTTTCTAGTTTTTATCTTATTATTTATGTTTCCTAATATTAGTTAGCCTCTTAGTTATATAAACCCCTTATATAATTGAAAAAGGTAGATTATGAATAAGAATTAATATTGAATTTATGTGAAAATTCTTGTGTGAATTTTCTCGGTGTGGGAATTGCTCTTAAAGCGTCCTATATCAATTATTCTCCTTTGTAGGAATTGCTCTTAGAGCGTCTTACATCAATTAGTGATGCAGAATAGGATAAAGGGGAATTAAGAAGATGTGCGTATATCTTAATATTAGCATATATGCAGTATACTTATCTTCATCGGTTATCTTTTAGGAATATTATCTTTTCGTTTATTCTTTTAGCTAGCGAATAATCTCTCTTAAATTAGGTCTCTATTTGTTTCCTTAATGTTTTAGGTTTGTTTTCTATTTAAACTCTTTTGTTATATATTGGGAGGCAGACTTGAATTGAATTAAAATATTGAATATTTGAGAATTCTTGTGCGAATTTTCTCGGTGTGGGAATTGTTCTTAGAGCGTCCTACATTAATTATTCCCATTTATAGGAATTGCTCTTCGAATGTCCTACATCAGAGATATTGAAAGAGTGAGTCATTGTAAATTTGTTTCTTATACAAGTATTATTGTCTTTTTAGTCATTATTAGCAGGTATATGGATTCTCTATTGTCCACCGAATGCCCACCTCAACTGTGGGTAATTACCCATCTTGTACCCACTATTCATTCTCAATGGTTATCATCCACCCAACTTGGGTGGCAGGGATGAGTACCTATTTAATGAGTACAAATTCCCACCCGTAACCATCATAGATAAAAATACAAAGATGCCCCATGCCATCATGATGTTGCTGTTCTGCTGACTGTAGCTTTGACCTTTCTGTTATAATGTTGTGCATGGATTAACTATGCCGGATACATACAGGTATCAGATCTTGGACCCCGTGCCTTAGCCATATCCTTACCTTTTGCATGCGTTTTGGGCCTTCTTTCATCCATGATTGCTTCTACCATGGGTAAGTGTATTTACACAACTTGATGAACTCACATCTTTTCCACGCTACTTAGTCATTTAATGATATTCGCATCCTATGATTCTGCTAGTGATGTCAGTGACTAATTTTTTGTGGTCATCATGATGACTACTCTTACTGATCTTCATCAAAGTGCTACTTACATATAAAAGGGGTAATTTTCTCTTTCATGTTAAAGAGGTAATGTTCTGTTCCTCATCCTTCCCTTCCTCTTTGTTTCCTGTATTTTGTCATTGCTTGTACCAAACTCAATCAAACAATTTGCCACTACTTGGCCTTGGCTACGTAAATTTATATATCAGTTGACTTAATCAAGGTCAAGGGAAATATCCTCTAGGAGATCAGTTGGGAGAAATGAGGATCATGCCTCTTAAAACTCCTGCCGTTATTCAACTTTCTGTCGCCATTCTTATTATGCAAGTCTTGCTCCTCTAGCTCCTAAAACCCCACAGTGTGTCAACCTTCTGCTTATGAGTTCAAATCATTTTAGGGCAATGCCTTTGCACTTCATGGGCGTTGTTCCCATTCTTTCCCAAATAACCCCATTTCTAACCTTGTCTATGTTTTTATGGCTCTTTCCATTTTGCCATGCTTATGTAGGCATATCCCATCTTGTAAATAAGCTGATGCTGAACTGGTCAGAACCTGAAGTTAACTGTATATAACTTCTCTTTTTGTCAGACACATACATGTGCTCGCGTATGGACGTGCTTTATTTGTGTGTACGCGTGCGCTTGTGTAGAAAGAAAAACTTACTTTTGATAATAGCTCAAGCGTTAAAAACCTTCAATTACTTCTATTACTTTTGTTTCATGCCATATTTATTCCATGCGCTTTGTCAATATGTTAGGTTTGTTTATAAGGCCTAGGAGCACACTACCTATTTCGATAAGAGTTCTTGTTTTTGGGCCTAAATGGTGGAAAAGGACCGAAATGGTTTGCTTGTCATGTGGTTAGTTGCTCTGTGCTTGAAGTGTCACAGATGGTATGAGAGCAACCCCATCATACTGTTGTACATATTGAATTTAGATTTATTAATGATATTGTTTTCATCAATAATATTGTTTTCATCATTTAGATTTATTTTGTTAGTTAAATAATCTTTGTATCTATCGAATATTTTAGGTTTACAGGTGTTATTTTTAAATACGGAAGTAAATGTTTTATTAATGACATTTCTAAGTAATTTATCAAGAAGAAGATGAAAGGTTTTGTGAAGTACATAAAAAAAATTAAAAAAAGAATTGTATGTATGCTAAAACACACAAAATGAATTTAAATAGTAATTACCTAACCAATGAAGTTATGACGTTTGGCAAAAATGTGTAAAGACACTCAATTTTATGTATATTTATATAGATATAGATTATATAGATAGATAGGCCATATTGTGACAGCTATGGAGGTTCTTGGAGACCTGTGGTTCTACTGGAGACCTGTTGACGATGTCTCAAAAGCTCTAGCATTGCTGTGATAAGCTTTTGTTTAAGACTGCCACATTGCTGATGAGGATTGTTTTTTTTACAAGATAGATTATAGTAACCTACATTTTTGTTTTCTTCACACTAATTAAACGGGTGTTTAGAAAGTTAGGCTCCTATAGAAAGAGACACTCGAAATACTTAGAATCAAAGAAATCTTTCCCCAAACCCTTTCATCTATTGAAGGTATCCTATCAATGTTCTAGTATTAACAATGTGGAAGGTACTTCTGGATAATAAAAGTTAAATCATCTTCTAATTTCTTTTGTTTTCATGAATGCAGTAAGCAAGAGTTATTTATGGGCGTATGCTTCTTTCCAGTTTGGAATTGTGGTCCTTTTTGCTCATATCTTCTATACTGTGGTAAGAACTCTACTTATACTATGTCTAAGTGGTCATTGAAAGAGTGATTCGTTATGTTGCTTCACGCTTGCTTACTTTTCTTGTGTTCATCTATGCAGCTTAATGTTAATCCAGTTCTCTCAGTTCTGCTTTCCTCATTCACTGGATTCGGAATTGCCATAAGCACCAATGCCCTGATTGTGGAGTACCTTAGATGGAGAGAAAGTTCCGCTCAACAATCTCCTCATTATCCTACTCATAGAGGCAGGCAGTTGAGGCAACACCATCACCACCTCCAGCATCAACAACAGATGCATCATCATCATCCTACACCTCTAGTACATGTTCCAATGGGTTCTGTAGAGCATAGCGGACCAGAAGAAACAAGGGTTGAGCATTTATAAACTGGCGGGACAGGCACAGAAGATATTTATCAAAGGTACTCATGATCTTTAAGTCACATAGCCCTTTTGACAAGATTCATCTGCTCTGTTGGTCACATAGCCCTTGTGAATAGATTAATCCATCTTAACCCCTACGATATACCATAGCATTATGGATTGCCTGGAGAAAGCTCCCATGTGTGCCAAGGATGGGGGCTCGGATGAGCGCGCCCTTTGCAAAGAGTCAGTCAGGCCTTTGATTGGAAAAGAATTGGCTAGTATTCTACCTTGCAGTTAAAAAAAACAGTAATCAAAGCAAAATCAGTCAAACATTTGACATAATCCATGCATCAGTACCTCCATCATGTAGGAGCTTCTTAATGACTACGAAGGGGCTTACACGCTATCAAATTAAAGCCAGAAAGTTTGCCTAATAGTGACTTGTATCTGTGAAACATCATAATTCACCAATTGTGTTCACAAAGTCTACTTGTCACTTGTTCCTTATAGATGCAAAGCATGATACTTTGGGTTTAATCTGTCAAAAGGTAATGTTATTGGTAGGCCTTTTTTGGCATTTCAGGGGTTTTCTATCCCCAACATATGCTACTATTTAGGGGCCACTTATTGTTCATTTTCTGTGCATAGGTTATTTCGGTTAATTTGACATTTTGTGCTCCTGCTTGCTGATGTGCTTTTTGCAGCTGCATACTTCTTTCATTTGTATTAACTTGTTTTATGTCAGACACCCCCCCACCCCCAAAAAAGCTTGAATGTATGCAGCTCATTCTCAATCCCTTACGATAGCTAAAACTATTTCCATCAGGTCCTTAGTGTTTTATGACCTTGAACTTTTCTTGGTCTGATTCCTATAATATGGGCAGGAATCCATAAGAGTCACTATTGAGCATTTCATTTGGATTTTACATGAGTACACTAGATGTACTGCTTAGCTATTCTTGTAGTTGGAGAGTAGCATATCATTTTGTGCTTCTCCTAATTGAAGGGTCTACTGGACGTAAGCTTTTCTGCAAAAGACCTTTGTATCCCACTATAGGTATGGTGGCTGTTAGAGATGTCAAGATAATTAGTGTAATATTGGTCCTGACTGTTAGAGATGTCAAGATAATTAGTGTAATATTGGTCCTGTGTGGCCATATATGATGGCCATTATCAGTGAAAGTACTAATTACAGCAAAAACCAATTTTAAATGTTGGTGGTTTACTTAGGAATATGTACAGTGTTAATGCTATGCTTAAGTTGCTTTTTGATGTACCTCAGATGATCTGAGTAAGGTGATTGCTCCACCACCTTCTTCGTAGTACTCTCTTTCTCATGTGTACTGTGAAGGCATCCATTTTTTCTACAAGAGTACAACAATGCCAACCCTTGTTTTGTTTGTTCTGTGACAATATCAAAGTTCAAATGTTTCAAAAAATCACGTGATGCTTTTATTGATTGGAATACCACTTGTGATCGGAACATTTTTAAAGAATAGGCTTTAAAACTAGTTTCATGTTACTAAAATTTGATCAAGTACGTTTAGGAAAGGAGAGGTTTTGTAATTGGCATCTTGTATGAAAGATGTTCCCGCATTTAGCTTCCAGAAATTGTTCACTGGTCTCTTGCTTCCCTTATCTTGCCTGTGCTAATTATCTCTGTTTTACAGGCTATGATCTTCTCAATTAAGAGCATCGATCCTGATTGCATCAATCCCTTGAGCTAAAAGAATGCTTAAGTCAACTGAAGGGCATGCACACAAAAAGGTCATTGGAGAATGGCAGATCCATGTTTGGCCAAGTACAATTGCTTGCTTCATTTGAGTGTAACTTTGTGTAGGTGCCTCGGCTCTATTGAAGCTATTTGGAGGCATGTTTTTTCTGGCACGGACTATTTGAGGGTTGCAACTTTAGAAAACTCAATATTAGGTTCATCTATTTCATTGCATGCAAATTTTGGGGGTCCCTTTGTTGGTCAAAGATATCATGCTTATCGAGTGTTCAAAATTGCAAGCAACAAAACAGGAGGCATAATATTTACAGAAGTTAGGAACCTTTAAATATTTTCAATGTAATAGAAAGTATCTCGTATAATCAATTGGTACAAAATATTATGTATAGTGGAGGATAAAGTTCATCTGTATAGAACCTTTTTATATTGGGTTCTTTTCTTCTTCTTTTTTTTTTAAAATATTTGGTGTTAAAGAGTTTTGTAAGGGTGGTTTTCTCCCAAGGTGTGATTCTTGTCTTGTAATTTCTCTTTATAAGCGTCATTATGATGGATCATTATCAAGAGTTACTTTGCATTAAGTAAACTAGCTTCTTTGTTGACGAGTACTTTTTTCGTTGGCAAACATCATTACTCCATACATAATCTTAAAATATGATGAGAAATAGATTGTTGGAATTTTTCAAAAATAAAATAAAACTGGTAGGTTTTTATAGTGCTTATCTGAAAGGATGGATAAGCATGGTGTCTCTTTAAGTTTACCTGTCCTATTCAATCTTTTCAGTGAAAAGGTGGATAAGTATAATACCTCTTCGAAATTTAACCACCCTACCCTATCCATTTTTGGTACCTCTTCGGGCATGATCACTCCTCTATATAAGAGGAGTGGAATCACAATCACAGGTAGACCTGGCAAATTTTGACCAGACCCAAAAATCCGATCTCAACCCGCCTGAGAATTTTGGATTCTGAACACGAAATTTTGACCCGAAACCCAAAATTACCCAAACTCGAAAGACCAGACAATTTTCGGGTTCGGGCGGGTCGGGTCCAGGTTGACCCGTCGGGTTGCCCAGTTCAAAAGTCACGCAGCGTGCTCAGGCAGTTAGGGGAGGCGGGTTAATGAAATATTGGGCTCTTGTTTTCGGAAAATCCCTAACAACAGGAAAGGTAAAACACTATCAAGACCTAGACTTTTACGCCGCTACTCTCTCTCTCTCTCTTACTGCTGGTTTGTACCTATGCCTCTTGCTGTCTCTGATCCCCATTAATTTAGAACTCAACCTTTTTAAACTATGACCCACCATTGCTTTGCAACAAAGAGTCAACATAGGCAACCATGGAATTAAGGAAAGCTCAAGTCCAAAGATCCCCCATCCAACCTATCTCCTCCAAGTCGAAATAACAAGGTCTTTGCCCAACGGTGCCCCCTCTACTGAATCTTTCTCTCTCCTCACAAGATCTACGGAAAAATTTGTAACTTTACCCTGAATCGAATCCAATTCAGAGGGGATCTTTTTGCCCTTTCTTTTTCGGGTTTTTTAGGGTTAGGGGGGGTGTTACAGGACAAGGGTCATTTCGGTATATATTGGGTTTGACACATGGCTATTAGTGGTTGATTAGATAAACGGTGTCAATTGGATTGTGCTGGAGTTTGTCATTTTTTTGTTGAAGGATTGTGGCTTCATTTTTATAAATCAAGAAGTTTGTAACTTCACAGGGAAAAGATATAGAGCTTTCCTCTTCTTCTTTTTTTTTTTTGAGTATTTTCAGGTGTTGAATTTTAAACTTATTGCTACTAGGTTCGATTCACACACTAGAATGGCTACCTTCAACATATAGTTCCTAGAGGAAAGCATTTCAAAGGTGATTTATGGGGAAGAAATTGAAGAAACATAAGTTTAATTCTTCAAACTGTTTTTCGGAGTGCATTTTGAGCTTAAAATGGCTGACTTAAGTTTCATTGTGATTTTTTATTAAAAAAAGGAAAACTTAATAATGGGTGTGGGTGGGTTAGTATTGGTTTGAATTAGCACACTCATTAATTCATTATATTATGATTGTCCTAAGGTGTCCATTTATGGTAAGATTTTTATTTTTTCAAAGGCTTACGGCAAGAATACATTTTTTTTTTTGCATGGGCAAATATTTCAAACTCATTAGGCCCTTATCTCAAGGGTTACCTATGGATCACAATGGGCAGGGAGTGGGGAGGATACCAAAGCCTAGGAATCAAGCCCAACTGCATAGCTGCATACAAAGCACAACATATGCGTCTCTCTCGAGTCGAACCCGGGTGAAGAGTGTGGGAAAAGAAATGCTTACCATCCGGCCAAGTGGTCTTCAGTTATGGCAAGAATACATGGTTATGCTTCCATGCTTTAATTTTTTCTTAAATCAATTGCGGTAAATATAGCTCTTATATTTCATGTCATTCTTCAAGAATTTGGTTCATATAATAGAAGAATTTGGTTTGTATAGTAGAGTGACGAGATGGTAATATCACCATGAAAGGCAATAATGCACTATTCCATTGACATTCGGTTAATTTGAATGAACATAGTCAAACTCATTGGCTCGCAAAAATAAGAAAAAAAGGTGGTCTTGACCTGTTGGGTCAACCCGAAACCCGCAAAACCGAAATACACCCGACCCGTATTTTTTTCGAACTCGAAATACACTTGACCCTTATTTTCCCGAAACCGAAATACACCCAACCCGTATTTTACCCTCCCGCTCGAATTAACAGGTCTAATTATAGGCATAAAATCAATGTGAGTGACTGCAGCACTCTCATCGATTAACCTTTGAGAGAACATTAAAACACACACTTGTTTCACCAAGTAGATTATCCCTAAGATTGTTTGTGTAACAAATAAGTCTTAAGGAAATTGTTCCATTTCACGATTTACTTGGTTTATCTTGTAGCACATTCAACCCAGATTTTCTAACAATCTTAAGGCTTATTTGAGATGGCATCAATTCGTGAAATGGCATCCAACTTTCAGAAGTTGGACAAGTTGGAGGGTGTGGGCTTCCGTTGCTGGCAAAAGAAGATGCATTTCGTTCTTACAACTTTGAAGGTCATGTATGTGCTCAACACTCCCTACCCAATAGAGACAGAAAATAAGACTTTGGAGCAAGCCCACCTAAGATCCAAGTTTGAGAATGATGACTACATTTGTTGAGGCCATATCTTGAATAGCATGTCGGACGCCTTGTTCGATGTCTATCAAGGCATGGAATCGACAAATTAATTATAGGAGGCGCTAGAGAACAAGTACATAACAGAAGATGTCTCTAGTAAGAACTTCCTTGTAAGTCAATTTAATAACTATAACATGATCGAAGGACGCTCTGTTCTCGATCAATTGCATGAAATTCAAGGAATCCTAAGTCACTTCAAGCAACATAAAATGCACATGGATGAAACAATTATAGTTTCCTCTATAGTGGACAAACTTCCCCCCTCTTGGAAAGATACTAAAAGAACTTTAAAACATAAGAAAGAAGAAATGTCACTTGAGGAATTGGCTAACCATCTTTGGATAAAAGAAGAGTTACGTGTGCAGGATGAGTCAAAGGAGCATGTCTCCAAGATTCATGTTATCGAAGATGGCGAGTCAAGTCAAGTGCCAAAGGGAAACAAGAAGAGGCCTAATAAGGACAGTAACAACAAGGGCAATAAGAAGGCTAAAGTGGTTAGTTGGGAATGTAACAAACCGGGCCACAAGAAAAGAGATTGTACCATTTGGAAGCGCAAACATGGTTTGAACAACCAAAAGGCAAAGGCAAAGAACAACTTTGTAGCCATGATCAATGATCAAATCAACATTGTCCAAAGTGACAATGATTGGTGGGTTGATTCGGGTGATTCCAAGCACGTGTGTAAGGATTGCTCTTTCTTCAAGACTCTTGTGTCGGTTGAAGATGGAAAAGTGCTCTACATGGGCAATATTTCTATTGTTGATGTTAAAGGAACAGGCCAAATAGAGTTAGTCTTCACTTCCAGAAAAATTCTTACTTTAAATGATGTATATTTTGTGCTAGAAGTTGGAAAGAATCTTGTTTATGATTTTCTTCTTAATAAGCTTGGCTTCAAATAAGTGTATGAGGCCAATAAGGTTATCCTGTCTAAGGGTAGTGTCTTTGTGGGGAAGGGTTATGTTAGTGGTGACATGTTTAAGTTAAGTGTAACTACTCCTTCTAATGGTAATAAGATGAATGATTCTGCTTACATGCATGTGTATTTTTCATCTTCTCTACGGCATAATCGTCTTGGGTATGTTAATTACGAAAGATTAAAATAGACGTCAAGACTTGAGTTAATTCCTAATTTTGATGGAAATATAGAGAAA
Source organism: Selenicereus undatus (assembly GCA_017589665.1). Taxonomy (NCBI): domain Eukaryota; kingdom Viridiplantae; phylum Streptophyta; class Magnoliopsida; order Caryophyllales; family Cactaceae; genus Selenicereus; species Selenicereus undatus. The sequence continues at coordinate 64,476,041 of JACYFF010003369.1, forward strand.
TGTAAGACATGCATGTTAACAAAGATAACTAGAAGTTCTTTTCCAATTGTTCAAAGAATCATCAAATTACTTGAACTAATTCATAGTGATTTAGGTGATTTTCATAGCACTCCCTTTTTTGGGGGAAAGAAATACTATATCACTTTCATTGATAATTTTACAAGATATTGCCAAGTATACCTTTTACATGCTAAAAGTGAAGTACTATACATGTTTAGGATATTTAAGAATAAATCTGAGTTGCATTGTGAAACCTTCATTAAAAGACTAAGACTGAATATGGGTGGTGAATATTATGATCCAAGTTATTTTCAATCGACTGGTATAATCCATGAGGTCACATCACCTTATACACCACAACAAAATGGTGTGGTAGAAAGGAAAAATAGAACACTAACTGAAATGATCAATGCCATGCTTTCTAAATCCGGTTTAAGCGAAGGCTTTCGGGGTGAAGCAATGCTCACAGCATGCTACATCCTAAATAGGGTTCCTAATAAAAGGAATTCAATTACTCCTTATGAATTATGGAATAAGAAAAAGCCAAACCTGAGCTATTTCAGAGTTTGGGGGTGTAGGGCTATTGTAAGAGTCCCGGAACCCAAGAAAAGAAAATTGTGGGAAAGAGGAATTGAATGCATCTTTATAGGTTATGCTGAACGTAGCAAAGTCTATAGGTTTTTGGTTATAGAACCAAATGCTTCTATGCCCTGCGAAAGCAGGACCCACACTGGGAGTTGTTGTTGTTGTTGTTGTTGTTGTAACCAAATGCTTCTATTACAGTTAACATCATGATAGAATCAATTGATGCCATTTTTGATCAAACTAGATTCTCTTCAATTGCTGAACCAAATGATCTTATTCCAACCACTATGACCGCAGGTAATGATCAAAAACAAGGAGACATAGTGGAAGTAAGGAGAAGTAAACGGATTATAAAGGAGAAATTCTTTGGTTCTGATTTCTTTGTCTATTTGATAGAGGGAATAAGGGATTCCATTGAAAATGAAATACCCTATGTTTATAGCATTGATTCAGATCCTAACTCTTTTAAAAAGGCTATGGAATCTCAAGATGCTTCGTTTTGGAAAGAAGCAGTTCAATATGAAATGGACTCAATCATGGAAAATAACACATGGATCTTAGTTAATTTACCCCTGGGATGTAAGCCTATTACATGAAAGTAGATCTTTAAAAGAAAAAGGAAAGTAGATGGTACCATAGAAAGGTTCAAAGCCCGATTGGTCATAAGGGGTTTTAACCAAAAACATGGTATTGACTACTTTGACACATATGCACTGGTGGCTAGGATTGCAACCATAAGAGTTCTCATTGCTCTGACTACAATTCAAAAGCTAGTAATTCACCAAATGGATGTGAAAATAGCATTCTTAAATGGTGAATTAGAGGAAGAGGTGTACATGAAAGAACCAGAAGGTTTTGTTGTTCCAGGCCAAGAAAACAAAGTATGCAAACTCATAAGATCATTGTATGGCCTAAAACAAGTACCTAAATAATGGCATCAAAAGTTTGATGAAGTAGTGCTATCTTATGGGTTTAGTATCAATGAATCTGACAAATGTGTATATTCCAAGTTTGAACATGGAAAAGGTGTGATTATATGCTTATATGTTGATGACATGCTAATTTTTGGCACTAACTTAGAGGAAGTAGAGAAAACCAAGTGTTTTCTATCTTCCAAGTTCTCCATGGAAGACATGGGGGAGACCGATGTTATACTCGGTATTAAGATCATTAGAAATAATGATGGAGTCCACTTGTCTCAATCTCATTATATTGAGAAAGTACTTGGGAGGCTCAATTACAAAGATTGCTCACCAATGGCCACTCATTTTGATCCAAGTTACAAGCTAAATCGTAATAGTGGGAGACCTATTGCACAAATTGAGTATGCAAAGGTCATAGGGTGCTTGATGTATGCCATGACAAGCACGAGGTCAGACATTGCATTTGCTATTGGAAAGTTAAGCCGTTATACTAGTAATCCTAGTAAGTTTCATTGGCATGCAATATGTCGAGTGTTGAAATACCTGAAGAAAACTCAAGATTATGGCTTATGCTATTCAGGTTATCCTTCGGTCTCGAAAGGATATTCAGATGCAAGTTGGATAACTGACAAAGAGGATTATGCCTCTACATCAGGTTATATATACTTGCTTGTTGGAGGGGCAGTATCTTGGGCATCCGAGAAACAAACTTGCATTAGTGACTCCACCATGGTTGCTGAGTTTGTAGCTTTGGTTGCAGCTAGTAAGGAGGTAGAGTGGCTGCGGAATTTGCTATTGGAAGTGCCTTTATGGCCAAAACCAATGTCGCCACTCTCCATACTTTATGATAGCAAGACCACATCGTCTAAGGTTTATAGTCATGTCTATAATGGAAAATCAAGGCACATTGGACTTAGACATCCCTATGTCCATCAATTGAGCGAAAATGGAGTGATCACAGTTAAATTTGTGCAAACAAATGAGAATCTTGCAAATCCTTGAACTAAAGGTCTAGCAAGAGACTTGTTGTTGAGAACATCAAGGGGGATGGGATTTAAGCCCATATCTACAATTACTAGTAAGGAAGCCTCAACTTAATTCGTGGTATGACATCACGTTCTAAGTTCAATGAGTGACAACTTTGCATAGTGATTGGAAACACTAATATATTTTATCCCAAGGTAAGAGTGCTTGAATACTGTAATGTTATAAGAGGATGAGTTTTATACTCTTAATAAATCGTGATTGAATGACTTGTGTTACAGGAGCATATTTCTAAGGTCTACCTAAGTGAGTGTGAAGTGTGGCCATTTCAAAGAGTAAGAGGGCTTGGCTTGATGCACTCATGATGGATATGGACACATGGCCAGATAATAATGTCAAATTTTAAGTGTGTAATGAGATTTGTGTGTGAAATGTATCCAATTAAGCAAAGAGGAAGTATAGTTCAAAGACTTGTCTACTATTTACATTCAGATTAATTGAAATTATATTTTACTAAATGGAAGTTCAAATCACGAGATACTTCTCTTATGCATAAATCTCCTTGTGCTCTCGGTTGTGATTGTGTATTTGTTGGAATGGCGTGAGTTTGTTCTATATCTTGGAAAAGGCGGGGGATTGTTGGAATTTTCCAAGAATAAATTAAAAGTGGTAGGTTTTTGTAGTGCTTATCCGAAAAGGTGGATAAGCATGGTGCCTCTTTAAGTTTACCCGCCTTATCCAATCCTTTCGGTAAAAAGGTGGATAAGTGTAGTATCTCTTCAATATTTAACCGTCTTACCATATCCATGTTTGGTGCCTCTTCAGGCATGATCACTCCTCTATTTAAGGAGGAGTGAAATCACAATCACAAGCATAAGATCAATGTGAGTAACTGCAACACCCTTATCGATTAACCTTTGAGAGAATCTTGAAACACACTCTTGTTTTACCAAGTAGATTATCCCTATGATTATTTGTGGTGCAACAAATAAGTCTTAAGGAAAGTATTCTATTTCACGATTTACTTGGTTTATCCTGTACCATATTCAACCCAAATTTTCTAACATAGGTATTGGCCAAGCATGCCATAGCTCTTGAATTATTGCGGACTATAGAGCAAATCTTTCTCCTATTTTGGAGAAAGCTTCAAGAAATTTTTTTGGAGAATTTGGCGAGACAAAAGGAAGGTTTTATAGAGAGTTTTCATGAAGATTTTAAAAAGACGTAAAGACATCTTGACCCTCTTGCAGGCCCAATACTTGTTATTGGCTATCAATCCTCCCTTCTCTCTGTCGGGGATATTAGAAGGACAGTTTAGTGAGAAGATCACTCAAATAACTCCAGGTAGGATTGAAAATCCAAAAGCAATCACTTTTAGTAAAGACTTTTTACACCCAAATTGCAATAGATATTCTCGAATAAGTCTTTGATATACAAGGAAGTCCACCAAGTCATATCGATGAATGTCATAATATTACATATTTACATTGTTTTTTATACCTCTTCTTGAAAGAAAGGCATCATTTCATAAAAACACTACAAGTAGGATACATTTCTTTAACAACACACCCCCTTCAAATACAAGGTACTAATTAGTTAATTAATTAATTCACATCTCTTCACAAATAATAATTTCCTTAACTATTATTCATGTATATTTTAGCATAAATTTCAATGTAGAAAGATATAAACATCTATAAGATCAACAATAGTGGGTCACGCTTTTGAATGCTTCTACATACTGGAGCTTGAGGTTAAGAGGGGAAGTGGCATCATCCCCCACTTTGGGATACCTAATAGTCAAGCCTAACATGCCTAAGGTGCTTGAGGGCTTTTGAGAATTTTAGGAGCAATAGGCTCAAAGTTGCTTAAGTTTAATAGATACAACAATTATATCAAAGGCTGATCGGGAAAAAAATACAGTTATATCATAGTCGCACAAGCTAAAACCAGTCTCGGGGACAATTGCATAGCATCATTGTTGGATTTCAAAGAAAGGCGAGTTTATATCATTGGGCTGCTTTTTCTAGTAGTTTGAAACAACGATAATTTGTATTAGTTGTTAATTGTTATTAGGCCAATCAAAGATGTCTATTAAAACCAAATCATAGGAAGGCAAATACAACTAAATACCATTGTAAATCTTTTTATTTGTCATATTGTGGCGGCTTTACTATATTTGCTGAGTTGAGATATTCCTTTCCCTGGGCGGTGGTTTTTCATGTAATTTTATGTGCCATTTATTTCCCTGCAGCCCTGCATGGCTGCATCAACGTCTACTCTTGTGGATATTGAGCGCATTAATCCTCAAAAAGGATAGAATACATGACTCCCTTGAACAAAGCATTTTTCTCTAAAATAATTCAACGGTAGGATTTGGAGACTCTAATCGAATATACGAACGTCATAGACCCAAGTTTTATATTGCTAATAAATCAAGGCTATCAAAAGTTAATGTGATATGATTACTAACTCGAATCAGGTATGAAATTAAATGGGTTTAGATGTCAATCCATTTAATTAAATTGGTTGATAATCCATTTAATTAATTGGTGTTAGATTCAAGTAGAGAATTTTTGACATGAAAAAAATACATATTTAATTTGTTTAGTTAAACGAGTTAAATAGGTCGACTTGTTTATATTGATGAGGCAACTACCCATAGGTATCACTTGCTTCTTGCCATCATTTTCACTCAGGTTCGAGCCTAGACGAGAGACATTGCCTGCCAATTATGAGGGAGGCGAGGGTGATGCTATTGGACCTTGGACTTTTGCAGCAAGTTTCTCCTTTCCTCAAGCTAGTGAGCCTGTTCGGTATTTATTGAGATAAAAGGTTCAGCAAGTGGCCCAATTTACCATTGTGAAAAGAAAAAAGTGGTCAACCTATTTATCTAATTATTGTTTATTTTTCAAGGAGAATTGTGAAAATGTAGGATTTAATCAAGCCCATCTGTACTCATGGGTTGTGATTCTTGTGTATCGTGGACAAACTTGCATTATAATAATACTTTAAACTCAAAAAAATTGATTTATAATGCTTCATATGCCTGGGCAATGGGCCAAGTCGGACCGGATTAGGGCAAGTCCAATAGCAAAATAGATAGGTCGGGTCAGTAGCAGACTTTTAATGGGTTGGGTCAGGTCATGGGCTAGGTGACCCTAACCCACCTATGACCTGCCCAGTTTAACATTGTTATAATAGGATTGCAGAAGAGAGGTTGGAATTTTGAAGCCTAGTTGAACATTGTTTAGGACGATTGCATAGACTGAAAAATTGTCTACTTGTTTGGAATATGGATCCCTTGAGCATAAATAAAATTTAAAAGAATTACACTGAAATATATTCATTAACAGGCCACTGCTTCTACAATTGTAAATAATTAAAACAAAGACTGAAGTCCCTCTTCAAGAGCCCAAGGTGCCCTTCTCCTTCAGGCCTTCTGAGCTTCCAAGGTCCTGATCCCAGGCTTCTGTAGAGAGGTCCATGCGCGAGTTGCTGCGGATCGCGTGCACGGAGAGAGAAAATTCGAAGCCCTAAGCCAGTGCGAGCTAAAGGACTAGTTGGGAGTTAAAGACAGAATAATTTATGACAGCAGGCCTGAATTTCGTTCACCTTACTAAGCCCTTACCCACATCCTGACCCTCAACCGGCCCGGTTTCACGTCTAATTAAATGACTCGTTAAAAGCCCAGACCATTTATCATTAAATATGAGTATCAACCATTTTTTGACGGGCCCGACCCAAGCGGCCCATTGGGGCCCTATCCACTGCACAAGCCTAATGCTTCAGAATCATACTTTAGTTGAAATGTTAAGTAAATAGAAAATCGGATAATCTGAACTTGAAATATTTATATTGAACGAGTACAAATCAATACATTTAAAAAATAAATAGGTACAAGTCAACATGTTCAATCTATTTAATAAACGGGTTATATTCAGATCAGTACCTTAACTTGTTTAAGTCTAACTCGAGCGTGAACACAAGCTTAACTCAACCTGACCTATTTGACACTCCTAAAAGACTTATCGAGTTCTTGAAAATTGGTTGCAGAAACTCAGAACCAAGTCCCATCTTGACCAGCATCTATGCTTATATCCACAAATCACAAGGTAAAAAGAACAAAAAGGGGAAATGGGAGGAAAGAGAATAGATAGAGAATGACAGCCCTTGCTAAACTAAATGCACCACTGATTTACACTAAACTGATCATTTGAGGTGGAAAGAAAAGTAGAGCGCCGTAAAATCTGCAGGTCGAGGTGAGCATAAACTATATTTGTTTTTTTTTTTAAAAAACTCCTGGAACATAGCATATTGTAGCTTCGGCAAAATTTCAACTACACATGTGCCATGGTACAAAAGCCTGCAACATGGATTCCTCAGAGAAACTGGAGAGAGCTGTTATAAACATGAAAACCATTTTTGACACCTTACGGACCAAGAATGAGCTATGTTCATTACAGCTAATCATTACATTAGACCGAAAAAGATGAGGAAAGAGAAATCATCCGAAAGCAGTCATCTTGCGTCTTTGCTCTCATCTTTATGAAGAATCGTCTTCATCAGCAAAACTCGTGTGTATTGCTATCAGAACATACCTCTCTTCCTCGGCTTCATCACTCCCTCAATAATCCTATACATCCAGCGGTCCAGCATTCCTGGAGCCATATCAGAAGTTGAGGCACCAGATTATAATCCATAATAAGAAGGATATAGGTACGTAGCATTATTAGAAATAAAAAGTAACCCGCACTTGAGTTGCACACACCCAAAAAAATGTCAACCTGAAGCTATAACTGACGCCTGTGTAACCAGATTCTTCACGCTAACCTCCTATATCCATGTCAGACCCACCACTTGTTCACGACAGGAGGACATTGGAACAATTCAAATTTTGAATTAGGCTACCAACAAATGTCCAACAGTTGGATACAAATCTCCAGCTGACACTACTCACACTAGTTCCCAAGCCAAGGTCAGATAGCCCAACTCATCCTTAGGAAGACAACCAGGCTATAAAAAGAACAGAAACCCTAAGACCCAATATTTGCCTAACAAGCTCCTTGAACATTGTGACAGCAGAAATAGATATCCTACAAACCGAAAGGACCAATCTCAATACCGCCCAAACAAAACATGTCACCAAGTAATTTTGTCCCAACACAATTAACCCAAGCCAGACGTGACTAGAACCTCCTCCTGTGATCTTCTCCCCATTCGATGGACATGCTACTATGTTCTTGCAGCATGCTATTAAATTTCTTTTCAATATTACTAAGATATATGTCCTACTAGGATAGGCTAACGTTCTCTTCCGTCTTCAATCAGCATAATCATCAACTTCAAATATAGAGGGCTAGCCTAGCAATTTTTAGAAGACTTGAATCAACTTGAAATTAATGAAGACAGCTGATTCAACATTTTTTTCCTACTCAGCAAATCAGAATGCTCATTACACCGCCAGTCTTCACGAGAATTCACATGTCAAGCTATCACAATTAAGAATTGCCAAGTACGCTACCTACCTGTCAATGCAAAAGTGCCCCCTAATACTGCACAAAGCCGAGTCATAAAGTGCAGAAAACTTCGGCGTTCTTCTCTGATTGTTACAGTGATTGGTGACAGATCATACAGGAAATAAACAGCTGCCACAAACAGGAAATAATATTCAGGTGGGGAACAAGGCAGAAAAAATGAAGAATGGAGAGGGAGAGCATAATTATTTGGAATGTCAAACACCAACCTGGCCATGTTCTATCAAACTCATTCATAGGAGAAAAGTACTCAGTGACAGAAAACTGGTTCGTGGGCAGGACCTCTTTTGAGATATATCTGTACTCAGTAGGAACAATCTAGCATATAACCAAGAAAGTCTTAGCCATGCAGGACTGTTAAATGCTTCAGATAGAAATATAGAATTGAAGGGAAGGAACTGCAC
>JACYFF010003369.1:64484873-64507972 GCA_017589665.1 Selenicereus undatus
GGAAAAAAAGAGAATACGAAAAAGCAAAACAAAAGGTGCAACCTAAACAGACATCTTGTTGCAATTGTCACATGATATTCATCCTCTGCAAATGATTAACAAAGATAGGTTCAAATGATGCTGGCAGACTACGTAATGCTCTGCTGTAAGCCTCTACTGAGGATGGTATAATGTTATAAATCAACATGCTGCATGTATGATGGTGCAACAGGAAATATGAAGACAGAAGAGTCCCAAAAAGCACACAGTGGAGCTCAAGTCACGTGGATCATGATTCAATTTGAAATAAGCTAACCCTCACTGCCTGTCTCATTATTGTGGTAACTGAGAAGTAGTAGAAGCAAACGCAGCACATCGCACGGAGAGCGGCACACATTTCTTGGAAAGAGTGGGACATAAGCAACAACAAAAATCACAGGAAAGCAACCCATCAAAACTCACAGGAAACCACGTACCTTTATGTAGTATTTGAAAGTGCCACTTGCACCACGTAATATCCGAACTGTCCCATCAAGGGGGTTATGAATTCCCGGATATTTTGGACCAAATGATAAATCATGAATCATGTGGCTGACATTCACATTATTAGAACCTTCAAAAATCTGTCGAAATGGAAAGAAATATTTATTGTGTGATTCACAAAGTTCAAAATATGGTCGACGTTTCATGCAGATTCAAAAACCACTGGTAAATAAAAATCAAACATAAGAATAAAAGAAACTGTCCAAAAAAAAAAAAAAATCCTCATCACGATGATTCTAAACCAAAGATTTATGGTCAATTTACTGCTAGTTTCAATTTTGCATGTTGGGCTAGCACAAGGGGAAGGGGTATAAAGAGGAAGTGTCCAACTATCATGCATAAATCCCGTCCAAACTGTACCATATCAAGCCCCTATCAAAGGTGAGAGGCTGCTGCACATGGGAAGGTAGGGCAAAATAATATAACTAAGAAAAATAGAACATAACAAACAGGAAGAGGAGAACGCTAGCACTGCTACAAATACTAGCCATAGCACACCAAAGAGACAGAGGGGGTGGGGGGGTTCAAAACACTTAAATAATACAAAATTAGGCTACCAGTCCCCTGGGAGGCTGGGATTACACCTGGAAGACCTCAAAAGCCAAAATCATCAGATATGGGGAACGAGGAACGAACTGAGTAATAGTACAGTCAGGTTCAACCCTCGGGCACTTTCCAGTCCAGACCAGAAAGTGCACACCCCTACTGGGCAAAGTCTTCAAAGCAAGGAGGATTTTTAGTTTGCCACCTCGGCAAATTATTATTAGTGTTAATCTGGTTGAAGATAATGACTAAATAGGCAACTAGACAATCACACCTTTGTGGTCGTTTGCACTTCAAACAATCAAACAGACCAGAAGATTAATGGGCTATGCATGTTGCGAAAATTGGACCAATATGGAAGAACTTACAAGAGGAAACAAGTTATCAACTACCATCCAGCAAGACACAACTGTATGACTGAGGAAAAAGCAAAGGAAAAAAACGAAAGATCAACCAATTGAAGAAGCATGAAGAGTTCATCGATTAAAAGAAAAAAGAAAAGAAAAGAAAACTAACATTTTGTGCAATTAGACACCAGATTACAGACATAAGATAAACACCAGCTGAAACTGACATAATGGTGGTGGTTACATAACATAAGCCAACATCAGGTTCCATGATACAAACTACACTAGGGAAACACTCATTTTTATTATTTCCCAAGGAATTATACATCTTGAATAATCAAATTGCCATTCAACAATTTAAGATAATGTAATGTAAAGGTACACAACTGATTCATTCAAGACTCTTGACCAACTGTACAAAATTAAGCAAAGGAAAAGCTAAGGAATCAAGCAGCTACATAAACTGCAAAATGTAGCTGAATCAATCATATAATGAGGACAAACCCTCACCATCTGAGCAACAAAAATGTTTAGTCCATGCACAGAGATATGAAAGTTTCCAGCAACCCTCTGCACATCTAGAACACCATAAACCTGCAAAAGCAATGGCCCTATTTAGAGACTTTAAAGCTGTCAAGTATATCTAAAATTCCACCAATTTAGTAACTAGTAAGTACCCGACATCCTTCACCATTTGCCATAGCCTGCTTAACTTTCTTCACCATTTTTTCAGTCTCCTCATCGTAAGTTTGAAGATGGCTTTTGATATCCTCATGCTCATCTTTATGATCGCCATGTTCATGTTTATGATCACCATGATGAACATTATGACTATGATGATCTTTGTGATCACCTGCAAAATCGAATTTGAAATACTAACTGCTTTGGGCATCAGACCCGATTTATTTCAGAGAAATTAGAAAGGGGGGAATATCTTTTCCAGAGTGCAACAACACCATAATAGATATGGGATTCTACACAGAGTACAACACAGCACACCCAAAAAAAAAAGGTCAGCCAAACAGTATTACCATGACCATGAGAATGCCCCTTCTCCACCAAGTCAGACAAATATTCAGTTCCAATAATATGGCCATCGCTACTCAAACGAAGCTGCAAAACCAGAAATAGAAAGTACAGGATTTTATTAAACTCTGCTATATAGGAGAGCTCAAGAGAATCTGGAAAACATTTAAAATGCTATAAATGCATAGTAAGCTGTGCAACTAAGAGAGACCACATTTCATTTTCCCAATCCTATTACCATCTATCTTCTTCATATTCCTCTTCTTTTTCTTGTTAACAAGGAAATGTCTTCTTCATATTGCCTGGTTGTGATATTAATATTGGCATCAAAAGCTTACTTTGTCTGCTGACTAGACACAGAACTCAGAAGACCAGCTGACATATTGATTTCATTCAATACAAAATTTCCATGCTGCTCTATGTCCTTTAAAGAGACTAATACTATTGCTGCTTTCAAGAGTTTCACTGCCACAAGAGCCTAGAATCCAATGCTGAGATGTTCACATATTCAGGGGCCCCTGGCCCTCCACTAGCCGTGGCTACAAACAAGATGACCATGCAATAGAATTAGTGCAAAGATAGAATTGGTGCTGATGTTCTACATCAAGACAGAGCTAGCTGCTCACTGCTTTCGATAAAGAATGGGAGAAATGGAGAATTTTCATATGCAAAAGAACTGATACTAATGTCATTACAGAAAAGTTCAGGTTCCTTTTTCAGATGACAAGATCAAATGTGAAAAGGGAATCTGTGAACAATCTTTGTCCAAGTTGGAAAACAGAAAGAGCTACTATTGGCAATTAATCGGTATCGGATAACAGTAGCCTGAACCAAAATATCTCAACGGCCTGCCCCACGCTTCTTTTGTCATTAGGTCTTAGTCAATCAACACCTTGTAAATCTAGGTCTAATAAAAACAGCCTTTCTACAGCAAAGTGCATCCCAACCCACTGTGATAAACGAATAGTTTAATAATCAGTACCACAATCAGATAAAAGCTTCCAAACAAGAAGAGCAGACGAAAAGAAACATCAAGAGCAAAGGAAGCCAAGTTCTACTCATAAAGCCCTTCTTTGGCCCAAGGTCTAAACTCTAAGAAATCCTAGGTTTAGCCCCTCCACTTTAGCTCTTCAAATTCCTCATTCCAGTTCAATTTCCTACAATGGTTTTCACGCTAGATCTCAGTTTTCAATTTTCATCCAATGCTTCAAAAAATATCCCCCAACAACGATGGGTGTCTGTGCTATTGAGATAGAAGACATCATAATATGCCCCAACTCAGGAAGCCCTGACAAGGATGGTCATAACGTCTAACAAAGCAGAAGGGCTTAGCTGTACAGATTGGAATAATACAGAACGCTGCACCAATCTCCTACATAAATGTAATGCTATAGCCGAAACATTTGTATAAGTTATATTTAGAAATGATAAATCTTCTGAAACTGTGACAGCCCTACATATAAAAATGGTAATATAAGAAGATTCTTTAAGACAAAGATGGAATAAGGATGGGTTCCAGATGATAATAGAGAACAAAAAACTACTTAATGGTAGTTAGCTGATTGGTGTTATCCCCAAATGACCTTTGACCAATCAGATCTAGCCACCAAGAGTAACTTGTATGTCCCTAAGCACCCATTGATTTGCTGGATCAGTTCAATCACTTAGAGTGAGTGAAACTACAAACAATCCAATCTTACATGTCCTTTTACACTCAGCTCATGGCTCTTCTGAAAACTTGATCGGATCACAGTAATGCTCACAGCTGCTAGAATAGATGGTCTACTATGCATGTGATCCACAGCGGGGTAGGAAGCATGGGGAAGCACAGCCAATGGGTTTCTGTACTATGTTATACAAAAATTTAACAAATGGTCCAAATGCACCCAGCAGTTGCTACTAAAAAATATTGGTGGTTACATTTCGGTGCTTTACACATCACATGAAACCTAGAATGTCAGCCAAGATGATAATGAACATAAGTTTCAAATATTGATTTACATTTTTCTCTCTCAAGCAACGCAGCTTCCAGGTTGTGGTTTCTTGGGTTGTGTCCAACTCTGTTAAGAATCACCTTTTTCGCTCGGGAAGGCCTCTTTGGTGGAAAGGCTAAGCAGAAGAACGCGATGTTTCTCCCACATCGAATTTTTTGGAGCATTTGGCGTGAAAGATACAGAAGGGTTTTGAGGGGTGAAGTTACCTTTTCACCACTTCAAAGATAATTTCATTAAGACTCCTTATTTTTGGGATAATGGGAACATTTGTTATTCCTCTTTTGATCTTGTAGATTTTGCGGACAGCTTCCACATTGGATGTATATAGCTTTTGTAGGATGCTAACTTTGCATCAAACCTTTTGTTCATGATATTTTATAATATTCTCTTTTCATTATCAAAGAATAAAAAAAGCAATTGTGCCAGGAGACCACTGCAAAACAGACTACACCACCACACCCACACCCTAAAAGAGTGAGGAAGCGACTGTCCATGGTTATATTTTCCTCATTGCTAAGTGAGCTTGGGGTGGAAAAATCCATCACTCCTTGCATTGTCCTCTTTAGACACTGGCCTCAGCGCCTAGGGTCCTTGCCATTATCTTACTTATACACAAGAAGAGTAATAAGTGCATTGCAAATTCATAGTAGGAGGTTTGAAACATGGTATACGTATACCTATTCCCATTCATTAATCAACCCTAGTTCTTCCAAGCCTCAACAATGAATTGCTAGCTTAGAAATCGAAATTTTGAGCCTCAAATGAGCTATACTCTTCCTCACAACACCTGAAAACTCTTGTTGTATAACCAGAAGGGTTAGCTAAAATTTATCCCCATATCCTCCATTATCTTGATCGCAATCTTGTGTCACTTCAAAACACCCATTGTTGGCTACTGACTTCTTTCATCAGCTTCGCGGAACACTCCACTAGCCTGGTGTTTCCTTTTATCATAATCAGCACCTGGACTCTCAAGTCTCAAATGTAAAGGTGACTTTTTACAACTGCCCTAACCGCTGAGCAACAAAAATTCAAATACAGAAAGTTTCTTTTCTGGGAGAAAAGGCTAGTTTCTGCTGTATGTCTGGGAAAAATAAAGAACGGATGAAATTATTTCTGCAGTTCTATCTTGCAATACAAGGCTGAATAATGGACACCTCTTGTACATTTTGTGTGCAGATAACAGGACTCTCATAAGCATTCGCTAACATGTATTTCATAAAGGTCTGCAGTCATCAAATCATCTGCTATCAATTGCATGCACTATGCCCATTCAACAAAAGCAGAAACAGAAACAGAGCATATCAAAACAAACAAATAAAACCTTCCGTGTGCCAGGACTAGAACATTATCAAACCATCAACAACTGATGGTCGCCTGATCAATATCTACAGCAGCAGTTAAATACAGATCAAAAACATGCTACAGTTAAACAAACAAATCAGGGGTGCAAGCAGAAAATCTAACGTACTTTCCAGATGTTTGTATCAAGATCCACCTCATGCTTTCCTGACATATCTATAGCATCTACACTGAGAACTGCACATAAAAAAAAGGACTTTATTAATGAAGAATTAGAAAAACAGGTGCAGTGTTCAGCACTAATAAGTATACACAAAAAAAAGGTCATTATGAAAGAGCAAAGGCGCAATAACGATCAGCTAAACAACATGTACAGCATCAGAGTTAAAAAACGTCATGCTCACCATCACATGGTAAGGAAGGGAATGTCATATTAATGTGAATCGGAAGAATTTCCCCACGCTTCAAATCCACAGACATCTGTCAAACAGGAAAATCACAGAATCCCATCTGCCTCAACATATAAGAGTAATATGCAAATTCAAAACCAAATCGACATTGAACCGCCCCAGAGCCTGCAAAAGAAGCCAGGACGGCAGTTTCCAATGTAACAGCTTTACCCCTATCCCTATATTTCACGAAGGTTGTTTCTGTTTGGACCCTAGCTTAAAAACCGTAGACTGCTCAGTGCCTGCTACTCCAAAGAGAGAAGTAGACAACCTTTGATAAGGCATTGTCGTTATTCCACTATAATACATGCTGAAATCCGTACCTACTAGAGGGCTTTTCAGTTCCTCAAAAAGCGGGCAAGAGCAATGTGCAGCTAGGAACAAGAAAGATAACGAAGCATTCATACACAACTCACCTGATGAACCCTGTAGGTACTGAGATAATATCTGAGCTCGTGTAAGAACAGTGTGGCCATAATCACCAGGCCAAAGATGGAAACTACATAACAAAAGAGACAAGTAAGACACAAAAATCAGTAAGTTCCAGCTTGGGCAGAGCTACGTTGGGGCAAGGGGGGTCAATTGACCCCCCAGCTTTTTGGGAAAAAAAAAATTAAATATGGGGTATCTTTGTGGATAAAAAAAAGTCCGTCTTGCATGTTTTTTTATTTTTGAGTTTTTCCCTTTCATTTTCTCTAATTTCGCCCTGCCACTCAACTCTCTAGTCTCTGTTTGCTTTCCTCCTCAGATACTCACGCAGTGACGCAGCCACCGAGCCACCAGCCACGGGCACCAATCCCAACTCCCATGCACTCTCTCTCACTCTCTGCCCAGCCCAGTCGCCGTTGTCGCCAGGCCCGCCAATAGTGCTGCCACTTGTGCCACCGCCTCCACTCCTCCTCAGCTCTCCTTTTAAGTCCCAAATCCCAATTTGAGGTAACTCCCAAAAATTTTCATTTTTTTGTTTTAAATTTTGTTATTTTATAAATAATTATGTTTATTTTACTGATTTTAATTAGATTCATGTTAAATAATTGATTAACTTAGTGAATTACTCATTATTCATGAATTGAAAAATGAGGATTTTAACCTAATTGTCTTCTTGGTTGAAGATTTAAAGTTGGGCTAATTTTGTTTGTAATTGCTTCCCTGTTTATATTTAATTTATTAATCATTCTCAAACGACGATATCATGCTTTACTTTCAAAATATGAGATCTCGTTGATGACAACTTTCTTGAATGTAGTAGCTACGCACTTCATTTTTAGAACTATTAAAGTTTATGTTATGTGTATTATTAATCTCGTCCCCCTTGCTTTGAATCCTAGCTCCGCCCCTGAGTTCCAGCATGATAAAAAGTGTGAAAAGATCATAGTGATAACAGCAAATTATATTTCAGTCGCTTCTTTGATTATATACCATCTTCGCATATAGAATTGCAATTCCAATATACACCAGATATTATCAACCAATTGCCCCTCAAGAAGTTCCTGCCTATTTACAATATGACAGGGTGTAGAAAGGTCACAACTACCCTAACACATGCAAAATTCAAAGATGAAAGTTTGCCCAAAACCGATTCTCTGAATGAAATATTGTTATAACACATAATGAATATCAAATAAAACCAGCTTTTCTAATACGGAAACTGAATCAGCTGATGAAACCTCATAATTGTGATTCAAAGAGAGGAAATACCAATGGCCCCCGATTGGGTTTTCTGCAACAAGTGCTCTTCGGCACGAGGGAAGGCATCGAGTTTCTTTATAGCTTGCTTCAGACCCATTATTGCCCAAAAATTTTCACCAACACCCACCTCTCGAATTTTGATCAGCAGCTTGAAATTTGATTGAAAAATTAACACAAACAAGCATCAAAATCAGGGATCCATTACAAATTGGGCAACAAAGTAAGAACGAGGTTAAATCAGGAAAAATTCAAACTGCGAATGCAAATAACAAATGTTGAAAGAGAGAAGCATCAATTACTTTCTACCCAATGAAAGAGGGGGAGAGGTAGAGAGGCAGTCACCAGGAGTAGAGTGAGGGCATGGGCTCGTCGCGGGCGACGAGGAGAAAGAGTTGCAATAAGGGGCCTATGAGTAGATCGTACCTGGGGAGAGAGCGAGAGGAGACGTGACGGTGAGTCGATTATAGAGATTTTGTTCAGCTGTAAAAACTCTAAAGACCGGCGAGAATTGATTTATCCAATTCGTTCTCTGTATTTGTTTGCTGTAAAGCTAAAAATGTTCACAATTGATAAAAAAAATATGTAAGAATAGCCAATTGAGAGGGGATTTTTGAAAAAAATATACAAATGTACCTTTAGTTTTATGTAAATTATGTTAAGGATTTTTTATTTTTAAAATTAATTATAAAGTATCTTAACTGATAAGAAGATAAAAAGTAGAAATGACCCTCAAAGTTTATGCAAACTATTTTCATGTCCACTTCTACTACTTTAGTTCACATATAATGTCTATAACTTTTCATATTTACATATTTTAACCCAATCCTTAAAAATTTACTTGCAAAAATTTTAATTTTATGCATATATAATTTTCATCATAAGTGTTATTTGATACCCTATTTCAATTGGTATCGAAGTCACGTGATCAAAATTAATTAAAATAATTAATAGTTAATTAAGCTAATTAACTATGTTTAATACTTGAATCATCATCTACTTGTCATGCTCCTAATTATTCATATAGTGAGCACTCACCAGAAGGAAATGCTTCAGTAGCACCATAATTAAACTATATCATTGATATCGTTTTAGAACTAAAAGCCGAATTAGCAAAAACTAAGATTTAAGTTGAGGAGAAAAATTTGTTTTAGATAATAAGAACGAAGAAGTCAAAGGAGATTGAGTTCTTCTTATAACTCAGAAAGGTATGATCCATAAAAAATTCATCTTTCAATGAAGGAGTAATTACATTTGTGAAATGATGAATGATATCTACAGATAAAAGATGGTGAGTATGACATGTGGAATAAGTTAATCTCATTAATTGAAATAATATCTTTAAGCATAGCACAGGTAGAAAATATAGGTATATCCAGTTGCAAGTGTTCAAGTACAAATCACTCCATTATAGTATTACAACAATAATATTGATCTTTATATTTTGTTCTGTAATATGAGGCGTATCAAATTTAATAAGAAAATAATCACATGGACTAAGACCAATTTATGTAATGGATCAGTAGGATTCAATTGCCAACCTAGATATTATGTGAGCCTAAAAGATGAATTTGCCAAAAACTCCATATCCTTTAAGATGAAAACAGTTGGAATGAATATGAAAAGAAGAGGTTGCCCACTAAGAATATTTTAAAAAATAATCTACAAATTAAATAATACTATAGATCCAAATATTAAGATAACAATGATAGAAGCAAAAAAATTTCAAAGTCCTACTCTAATGCAAGATATTCAAAGGATAAAACCCAATTCACATGAGATAAAAATCAATAGGTCTTGGATATCTAGCTTTGCAAATCCCACAAAAATCAATAAGAAAAATGTAATAAAAATTGATGAGAATGATAAAATTACCATTAAACTCAAATTATTGAGAAGCATTAATCAAGATCAAAATGGGGAGAATGATCTTCCACAGCTAAAGAACAGTTTAAAGAAGATGATACAATAAGTATGACCAATAAAATGAGTAGAGTGAGTTTTAAACCCGCAATACACAATGTAGATTGACGTATGAGTCTAGATAGGAAAGTTAATAGGTGCAAAACAAGAACTATTAGTAAGTCAATATATGAGGATAAATTAGTCAAAATATGATTATGGAGATACGATATAAAGTCAGCAATACCAATCCTAATAGCATCTATATCCCAATAAATATATGTTTAAAGGGATACAATAAATATGAATTGTGTGACCACATAGATAATGGTTTGTTCTGTCTATTTTGGAAAAAAGATCTTTATTTTCATAATTTATATGGAAAAAAAATCCAGAATCCTTTACAAGGATAGCTGACAATAGCATAATGAGTTATAGTGAAGCCATAGAAGGACTATCAATAGAGATAGGAAACATACCAGTTTTATGGTATACTGACCAACCCTCTCATTATATGGTTATTGGAAATAAATTTCGAAGGCTATATTCTCCATGCACACAAACCATGAACCAAATAATATTCACAATAGATGGTTACTTAGTTCATATTGAAAAATTAAATATGGTTTACATTCATCAGAAGATTGGGTTTACACACACCCAGCGTGATGAGATTAGAAGGTAATACCTGCACAACATGAGATAGCACTAACAATCTTATTGATTGAGTTATCTATAAAGAACAGATTGCTGAACAATAAGAACAATTATACAAACAATTATATTCTAATAATCCTCTAAAATTTTGAGATAAAGATAAGACATTTGTAAAGATTACTTTGTTAAATTCCAACATTATTATTCGAGTCAAACAAATGGTGTGTACACACCAGAATACCCAAGACTTTGATAAACAAATAAAAGAACTTCTAGATAAAAAATTAATTAGAAATAGCAAGAGTTCTTATACCAGTCCCGCTTTCATGAAAGAAATCATGCTGAAGAAAAAGAGAAAAAGTAAGAATGGTAATCAATTACAAAAACCCTAATGATAATACTATCTTTGATGGTTATTATATTCCTGACAAAACAATCCCTTTCAAGAAGATTCAAGGAGTCTCTTAGTTCTTGAAAATGAACTGTGAAAGCAGCTACTGGCAGATAAAAATGGATGAATAAACCATTGCTTTAACTGCATTTAGTGCGGATAGTAATATCATTTGGTCTAAAAAATGAAGCTCAAATATTTCAAAGAAGAATTAATAACATCTTCAAATATCTTCGTCACTGCCATCTAGTTTACATTAATGATATTCTTGTCTTTTCCAAGACCATGGAACATCACAAATGCATTGATCATGGTATCATTCTTGGTAAGAACAAGTGCATTTATGATGATGTATTAACTGTCACCCAAATGCATTGATCATGGTATTATTCTTGGTTAGAACAAGTGCATTTATGGTGAACAAGATATCGAGTTTTATGGTTTGGAAATAAAAGCTTGACATATCATTTTACAAAAGCATATTCTAGAAAAAAAATATAAATTTTCCTGAAAAGATTGAAGATATGAAGCAATTAGAGGGTCTCTTAGATGTCTTACCTATGCTTCATATTTCTTTAAAGATCTAGCTAAATTGAGAAAACCATTGCTATAAAAACTCAAGAAAGAAGTAAGTTGGACATGGACCCATAATGATTCAAAGGTTGATCAAAACTTCAAAAAGATGTGTAAAAATTTTCATGTTCTCAATTTGTCTAATGAAGGAGATGATTTAATTTTTGACACAAATTCTAGCAATGAGGGCTGGAATGCAGTACTCAAAATTAAAGAAGAGAAAAACTCTATAAATATTGCAGTGAAAGTTCTAATAAAGCAAAATGCAACTATCCTGTGATGAAAAAAGAAGTCCTTGCAGTCATAAAGGGAATTCAAATGCTCTTAATCTTCTAGCCATAAAACATTTTCTTATTCAAACTGATTGCAAAGGAATACTTGGTTTTCTTAAAAAGAATTTATCAAATATGTAAGCGCAAGAGCAACTCCTGCATTGACAATTATGGTTTAACCAATTTTCTTTCTCTATTGAACATATATAGGGTTCGAATAATTCTCTGGCAAATAGTTTAACTTGTGATCTTGTCAATTGTGATCATCAAAGCAGAACTCCTACTGGAAAAGGAGAAAATCCAAATGAAATGTCATTACCACTAGAACGGTTTCTTCTTCTAGTAGAATCCTTATGGATATTTTAGAATTTCATGTAGAAAGTAGATCATGTTTTGGTCTCTCGTCTTTTTCTTGTCTAATAGTACAAAGATTCATCCTTCTCAAGTTACAAATGAATTATCTAAAAGTACCTTATGATATTCAAGAAAAAATAAGTTCTCATATTCAATAAAAATGGTTCAATGACTGGTATGCAACCTACATCGACTATTGTCATAATTATTCGTATGATATTTGAGAGTCATGTATTGCGATTTTATTTTCTAATAGATTTGGAGTTAATGGTGTTAGATTCCCAACAGATTCAATTTCTCCAAATGACCCCATCATGAGAGCTTGGGAATATGGAATAGTATTTTACCTCATGAAAATCTCATATCCAAAGTACCATTCTTCTCATGACTAAGTTTCAACAGTGCATGTTTAAAAGGATCCATTTGAATTCTTACATCTTTTAATGATCCACCAAAAATTTCATACATTAGAAGTTTGTATGTCTAGGTTAGAGATGGGAGTATTACCGGAACCCGAAAAACCAGATCAAAACCTGCCTCATTTTGTACCCCAATGGGTGATGAAAATGGGTTTCAAGTGGGTAAGGGTATAGGTATGGGTACTGCGTTTGAAAGTAGTATGGTTATGGGTATGGACTCTTAAAATCCGTACCTGATTTGCTAGTGAAAAGTGACTAACATACGATAAAATTCAAAAATAAATGTTAGGCATGAAACTCTAATTGTCTAGTATTTATTTATGTAGAAATGAAAAATTAAATTTTTTTACAATTTTAACTTTCATGAGTTCATCTGAACATGAATTTTGGCAGCGTTACTTGAAATTGCTAATCAAATATAACGTGTATGCAAATATAAGTTGAATAATGGGTGATACTTTGCACATTCTATAGATACTCAAATAAAATCCGTAATCCAAAAAACCCGATGGGTATTGGCATAGGTACAGCCATCCTAAACCCGATGGGTATGAGTATGATTTTTGAAAATGGGTATAGGTGCAGGTATGTCTTAACTCACCCCGAACTCGCCCCACGTCTATCCCTAGCCTAGGTACATGGCGCAGTATTCGAGTATGAAAATGGAATGGCCGAACCAACCCATTATCTTGTTCAATTAGTTGACTTAGACGATTCCAATGATCAATGGCAAGAATAGTTTCCAGAACAACAAGAAGTAGCTAGTGATCTTGCTTTAGCAAGGGCCATTGGTTTTTACAATATTTATCACCAAATGTGGGCATTAATTAAACAAGAAAAATACTAATGCATTGCGGGAACACTACTTTCATCTACCATAATGATTTCAGCAAATATATGATGATAGAAGAAGCTACTTTAGAAGATGTCTTTGATTATCTCTTTGATATTGGTGCTAGAAAATTGATATCAAGAAAAGGAAATAAATATTTTCACGAACTATTTGAAAAATGGGATCCAGAGTATTGTCACCTTGATGAAGATTTTGATAATTATCTAGACAACGATGGACATGAAGATATTATTGGAGATGTGGTATGCAGAATTTCAATATGGATGGCTAGTCTTGTCAGCATTAAGTACTCTGAAAAGTTGTTGCACCATTATTGTACTATTTTGTCAGGTGTTAAGTCAGTAAAATAATACAGTCTATTATCACCATATGAGAATAGTTATAGTCATATGAAAATATCAACGTATGTACTGTAGCCATTCAGGTATCCTATGTAGTCTATCTCATCTATAAAAAAAAGAAGGTTGAGTTATGAGAAGGGATATGATCGTTTGAGCATACTTGAGCAAAAGTGAAGTTTGGATTTTCTGTTTCTCTGTGAGCAAGCATCTTTATTGATCTTAGTAGCTTAAATACCTCTTCAATCCTTCGATTGTAATATTTCCACTTTTAAACTTTCAATAAAAGAAGTTCTCTAGTAGGGAACGTTATTCAATTGAAACTTATGTTTAAACATTATAATTTCTTAATTAAGGTCACACTATCCTTTAAATTGTCAAACTTGATTAGTGACTACGGTATAAGATAGGAAACAAAACAGATCTGTACTATGTCTGATTTAAGGAATGTGTGATTGAGATTGGCTATCTTTGTAAATTGGAAGTCAGAGAAACGTTAGAATCCAACATCGACTAAGTCCAGGTAACAGCTAAAACTCTCTAATTAAACTTTATTATTTTACTAAGTATGATGGGTCTATAATCACAAAAAATATAATATTTATAACATAAGTAGCATATTGTGATTAAGCAGTACTATTAAAGTCATTATAAGTAGTTAAATCATTTAAAATAAACATATTTCTTGAAAAAATCCAAAAAATGGCAAAATTAGTACAAGTATCCCATTTGGGCTAAAGTTGAAAAATTCTAAAAGTTTTCAGCCAAAATAATAAGAAAAAAGACCTAAGAACCTATTATCCAAAAACATAGAGTACTCAGAATTAGTTCAAAAAACACAGAGGCCTAAAAATAGTTGTCATCAAACTTAGGCTACTTGAAAGTCGTAGATTGGCTTTTCTTTCCTTTCTTTCAAAGGAATATACAATAGTCAATTTGAGCAGACAACCATATCAAATTTTTTTAATGATAATTATCAAAAAGTTAACCAAAAAACACTATGCTTGTGCACGAACTTCAACCTATCGAGGAAGTACTTCTCATTTAAGCTTTTCTCTTAGGATTTTAACCAATTATATTGATTTTTCCTTTAAAATTTTACTTAGAAAGAGCTACTCAAACTCCTTATCTATTGCTAAAGTTTCCCTTGAGCTCTCCAGCAAATTTGATGCATAGGGTGCTCCTACTCTAAGGTAGACAACATACCAATTGCTTGCTCGCAAATACAAAAGACGTATTACTCATTCACGCCTTTTTTTCCAATACAATATTTTTATATGATTTGAGTTGAGTACGACAAAGAGTACAAATGCTTCTCTTATAAACCTCAAATGATATGATCATGTGTTGTACCATTTCTCCCTCACCATGGTCCTCTATGTTCAAGAACTAATTTAACGAAAGCTTAAATTGATGCTTGAAGGCCCAGGAATAGGCCTTATACTATAACACTCCTTATCACTCGATTCCCTTTGGCTTGAAGCAAAGATGGCAAAGGCTCTTCTAACCTTGCAAAATATATCAATATGGAAACTAGTAAGATTCAAACCTTAGACCTTCACTCAGAAAGACTCTAATACCATGTTCAAAAATCATCTCAGCCAAAAGTTTAAACTGATGATTGAAGGCCTAAAAATAGCTCTTATACCCTAACATACCCCTTATGCAAATGTCGTATGGACTTGAAGTGTGGATGCTGTAAAGAACCTCCTTACCTTATGCAATCAATACATAGGCTGCTAAAATTCGAACTCGAGACCTTTCATTTCAAAAGGCTCTAATACCATGTTTAAGAATCAACTCAAGCAGCATTTTATGGTTAAAGGAATAAGATTAGTTTTTGTACTCAGACACTCTATTTATAAATATTTCAGTGCATCTTGAATTATTCGTTGCAGGTCTATATCCATTGTAAAGCTCAGTTAATCTGGACTCTTAATCTTGAGATGTTGGAATATGTGCTCTTTAGGGTCTTAACTATTCAAACTAACTGCATAATTCCTATTTGGTTGGGCAATTTTTATCTCCATTTATTTTGCTCTTCATCCTTATTGCCAAAATGCGAAATTAATCTCACAATTTTCCTTATAGCTTGGTTTGAATTCAATAATCTTTTTTTATCTATGGCGTTTTCTCCTTTAATTAGAGTGCCTTAAACTCTTGAAGTGCTGGTTCTACTATGTGTTAAATGATTAAAAGTCTAGACATGGAAAAGCTAATCTGAAATCCAAAACTCAATTTGAACTTACTCAGCCTAGACTCAAACCGACAATCAAAACAGGTAAACGAACAATGAACAGAAGTCCAAAGTGAATCGATCATGGCCGAACCTAATGTATGACCTAATCTAGGCTCAAATTGATTTAGACCGAAAGCAACTCAAACCTGACCTGATTTTGACCCAAACCTATTCAAACATGAACCAAAATGATCTGAAAATGAAACATACCCAAATCAATTCAGACCTGGACATAAATGATCCTCAAATCTCAAACCTTTCACCAAGAATATCAATTTTTATCTCATGACAGGAGAATGCACAATGGGTGGGGATTTCAAAAATGATGACATATTAATCAACTCCTTAAATTCACTTTTTCAACCAAAAAGAGTGATACATTTGGTGTGTTAACACTACTAATCCATGTCTTAAACACTATGAATATATTGACAATTCTCTATGAATACAATACTTAAATGCCATTTATATGATTTAAAAAAAATATTGACCATGCCATGCCATTTCTCCTCTCATTAAATCTTACATGTATAAGTATCTACTATGTGTTTACAGAAGTTTATCTCATTTTTACTCCATTCTCATGTCCTTTGTTCCCTTAGTTTGTCTAATACGGACATATCTAGGTAAACAATATTAAACACTATGTGTACATCTATTTTTTGCCCATTTTCATTTCCCAAAAAAATTAAAGTTCTACACAGGTTGTTTCTATTTTGTTAAAATTCTCCAACAATTTTTGGCTTTGTTGTATGAGGAGCAAAACAAGCTATAAAACCACATCATATTTGGACAAACTGAACTTCGGCAATGATGATTGTGTAATTAAGGTTTAATTATCAAGATTATGAAATGTTTTTGGTTTGACTAACCAAACATATCTAATTAGTACGAAAATATTTCAGATTGATGAAAAAGGAATTTTTTTCACAGATAATGTACTATTGTTATTGTTTATCTATCTCTTCTTTGAGTTTATTTTTCATCTTTCACAATAGCAATGAAATAATTTCACAAAAAAATTCACAAAAATCCTATAGACATGCTATTATCAAATGAAGTTTCACACAGGGAAGTTCTGGACTGCTCATTGAAGGAAATATTTATGGGGTAAACAATTTTTGCGTTCAAAGAAAGGAAAGGAGATGTGTTGTGTTAAGTAACAAATTGATGACTATATTGTTTGTCAAAATTATGACCAAAGTTGTTACCAACAATTCTCCAGCATAACAGACATAAATTTGAGTTTTTCCCTTTTGAGAAACTAGAAAAAAAGTTGGACAAGGTTTTGTGCACATAAGTAACGAATTTTTCTAATTTTTATCCCCCTTCTTTGTCAATTGAGGTCTTTATTATTTTCTATACAATATTTTATGATCCCCAAGTTCTTTTTTACAAAAATAGTACTATAACATATGGTAAGTGCTTAAAATGTGCATAGTTTTCGGGTCATTTATTAGTGATTCTTTAGGGATTACATGCTTTAGTGGTTGATTTTCACTGCTATTTTTGTTTTACACTTGACTATGTGTGTTTAATGTATTTTCCAAGATCTAAAGACCTTTTGAGCTGATGTTGTCCCACTTTGCTTATTTTTTGAGTTGTCAAATGGTCACCACAAGTACTCCCCTAGTCCCTAGTGCCCGTGGTACCAAGAAACAAAGTAGAAAATTGAGTTAGTGGCCACCATGAACACTATGCGATGGAGCCCACGATCCATGGCAATGCCATGTACTATGTATAGGAGCAGCCTCTTCACTATATGTTGTGTGAAGATGATATCTAGAAGGAGACATTTACCAGAAGATGAAGTCCAAAGTGTCTTTCACCATTGTCATGTTAATACTTATGGTAGACACTTTGGTCTCGACAAGACAATGGCCAAGGTTCTTCAACCAAGCTTCTATTGGTCTACTCTTTTCAAGGATACAAAAAGAATTGTGATAACTTGTGATCAGTGCCAAAGGGTAGGAAATATTTGAAGGAAGCATGAGATGCGTTAAAATTGTATTTTTGAGGTCGAACTATTTGATGTGTAGGGGATTAAATTCATAGGTCCATTCCCTTCTCTCAACCTCTATATTCTTATGGGTGGATTATGTGTCCAAATCTGTAAAAGCAATTGTCATCTTTAAGTAGTGGTTCCAAGGTTGTTATCAAGCTCTTTAAAAAAACATATTCACAAGATTTGGTATACCAATAACTCTTTTGAGTGACAATGGGACTCACTTTTACAACGAGCGTCTAGAGTCTGGTCTTAAACAACTGTAAGGTTTTCCAAAAGTTTGCTATACCTTACCACCCCCTAATAGGTGACCAAGTTGAGTTATTCAACTGAGAATTGAAGAGCATTTTAGATAATATAATTGATCACTCTTAGATGGATTGGTCATTGAAGCTCAATGGTGCTATTTAGGCTTATCAGATGGCTTATCAAACTTCTTTAGTCACTAGTCTATATCAATTAGTGTTTGAAAAGTCTTGCCATCCGTTTAAGTTAAAACAAAAGGCATATTGGGCCATTCGAGCACTCAATTTTGGTCTAAAGATGGCCGAAGAAAAGATGATATTGCAATTGAATGAGTTGTATGAGCTGCAATTGGAGGCATATGTGTGTTCTAAAATGGACAAAGAGAGGACCTAGTATTGGCATGACAAGCACATAAAGAAGAAGTAGTTTGGTGAAGGTGGCATGTCCTTTTGTTCAATTCAAGGCTAAGATTACCTATAACCAAGTTGAAATCCCAATGGTCAGGAACTGTTGTAAGTCACTAAAGTCTTTTTCTCATGGAGGGGCAGAAGTGTGGATTGAGTCCACCAACTTGTGTAAGGTTAACAGGCAATAACTTAAGTCCTTGCTTACTGGGCAAACCCACTAAAAAGGCCAATATCTATACCCCAACCCCTTTATTGCTTTGCTTCTGCTTTTTTAATTTTGATGTACATATTCTTTAGGATCATAGTCCTTGATTCAAAACAAAAAAAAAAGAGTGGAAATTGAGACATAACCTAAAATGGACCATCAGTGGTCATGACCACAAGCTGTGGTTTACCAGTTCAAAAATTCTAGAAAATTAGTTGACCACGGAGTCTCAGTGGCCATGATCATGGTTTGTTACCAACCTCCCTAAAAGGAAAAGAAAAAATAGAGTGGACAGGGGCACCATTGCGGTTCTATAGTCATCACTAGGTCTATGGTGACGCCTTCCTCGTTGCGTTAGGTTTTTTTGTTCAATTTTAACCCTTTTTTGCTTCCTCACTTGATTCTCTTTCTCTCTAATTCCTTTATTACTGTTTCTAAACTCCTCCATTACTAACCTCCATTCTTCATCATTCTTCTTCTCAATTCACTTTCTATCCGAATTCTTCTTCTTCCTCTCTCTATTCTTCTTGAATCTCCCTTTTACCACCATAGTGCCTACAACCACCCTCCTTTAAACCCTAATCCAAATTCGCCCAATCCCTCTCTCATTTTTAATTAGTCCACTCTACTTCTCTAGATCTTCCTCTTTTCACTCATTCTACCTACAATCGACTTTTGTTATCATTCTTCCACATCAAAACTTGTATTTTCTCTCTATATCCATATTCCTTATTCCTCCATTATTGAGGAACCTTTAAAATCCACCTACATTACTGTTAGGCGATAATTTGTCGTATTTTACGTACCTCTTTCACCTAATTTTAGCTCGTGTAATAATGTAATCTTTAGGGTTTTTACTCGTTTCATTTACTTTTGTAGGTAATAAGATCAACCAAGCAAGTGTCGCGGAAAGGAGCAAAAAGGAACGAAAGAAGAAGACAAGTCGCGTGACGGGTAGCCGGTGGACTGCACGACCACCCGTCGCCAACACCCCAGTCAGCGCTAGTCAGCTAGGGACTGGCGACGGCCGTCGGCTAGGCGACAGCTGTAGCCCCCGAGGCTGCCTCCCGCTTATTTGTTTTCTTCGGACTTTCGCATAAAAGGGGCCTTGCTCGGGTTCTTTGGGGGTTCTTTTTTTGGGCGGTTTTCTAGACTAGTTTAGGTGGGATTTTAACCAATAAAAGCCTCAACAGGAGGATTAGATTAGGAGATTAGATTGTATTTTGGGATTCAAGCTTGTGGATTTCAAGTTTATTCCATCAATCAAGCATAAGTTTTCTCTTCTCTCTCTCTCTCTCTCTCTCTCGTTCGTTTCTTGTTCTTGTTTAGGTTTGACTAGTTTAACTTTTGCATTTGATTTGTTTAGTTTGAATGCTTAGTTTTCATTTTTAATTCATGTTTAGTTAGATTGATTAGATTAGATTGATTTCATTCTCCTTCCTTTCTAGTTCATATTTTGCTTTCATATTTGATTGTTTAGGTTTAGTTTAGGTTTTCATGTTTTGTGTTAGTTAGTGATTAATTTTGGTTGGCTTGGATTGTGATTAGCCCTTTGGTGGCTAACTAGTCTTGTGTTGGACCTAACCACATCCGATTCTCGCTTCAAACTTAGAGTTTTCCCTCACATCTGCCAAGTGTTCGATGAAATGTTTGAGAGAGCTTTCATTGTTATTTTGGGCGATTGACTTATGCCGAGAGGTGGGGTCGATTAACTAGCATGGGAGAAGGGTAGCCGGGCTCGGGATATGAAAATAGTCCCGATTCTAGCTAGGTCCGAGGGTTGCTAGTTTTGTGATCTAATTGGGCTAAGCCCATGAAAATAAGTGACTAGGCTAATTGGTAGCTTATGACCCTTGAGAGACGGTTTGGGTGATCTTTGATGGAGAAACTGACCATCTCTTGTTTTCGGTTGAGGCCAAGTAGGTTAGGGCTCCTCTTGTCTATTTAGTTAATCAATTGGTTAAATCATATTCTCAAGCCACCTCTTTTGCTTTCATTAGTTTAGTTTAGCTTAGATTTCATTTTCTTTCTTTCATTTAGCCTAGATTGAACACTTAAACTAATTCCGGTACTTGAAACCCAACTCTCAGTGGACGACACCCCAAGTACTCAACGGTACAACCTTGCACTTGGGGTTTATAAATTTAAAAGTCGAATTCTTCCCATTAAGTTTTTGGCACCGTTGCTGGGGAGTTAGCGCATTTTAATACTGGGGTTTACTTGAGCAATCGAGGCTAGGTCTTTAGAAAATCCAAAAAAAAAAAAATCAAAAAATTTGAAAAGAAAAAGAGAATCAAAATGGCTATTTTTCATTTACCTCAATTTGAGCATGAACCTTTTTGACAATACTTGTCTAGATTGAATGATTATCATGCTCAATATGTGCTTTTTGAGTATGATAAATGGGAAATATGCGATGTTGTGCTTGAGGGTATAACACATGAGACCCGAGCCACCCTTGAGTCTATGTGTTATGGTAGTTTATATTCTTTAAATGTTGATGATATGTGGGACCTGTTTGAGTCCTTGGCTTGGTATCAATGGCACCACAAGCATGCTAGTAAGTCTTTTGAGTGCCTTCCCCCATTTCCTATGATTTGCAAGCTTATTCTCCACTTGCGTGCTCTTATTGTTCATCGTTTGACCACGATGCGAATTCTTCTCCCTATTATAATATTTCTGCTGCCTACTGTGCTAGACTTAATGCCGTAATAAAGACAATGAATGAACGACTTTAGTGTTTTGTTGGAAAGATGAGGGAGGGCAGCCTATTGCATGAGACCGACCCTAGTCCATCTTATCCTACACTTGAGTCAGTCCCTATGATGATTATGAGTCTTCCCTTCCCTTAGAGCCCAATTTCATGGTTGATTCACCTTTGACCGGCCTAGGGGAAGTGATTGATCCTCCCTTGACATCTTTACCAATTGTTGCTCCATCATTGCCTATCACACCTAGAGAAACTACTGAGAGCGTCTTGCACTTACTTTCCTCTTCTCCCCTTCCTTTAGCTCAGTGCACGGGATTAGAGATGGGTGAGTCTCCTAGGGTGATGCTAGTTGTATTGAGGATGATTCGTTTGATTGTTCGGGCGGTATTGCATTGTTAGAGCCTTCTTGTGAGGAGTATTGTAGTGATGATGTGAGGGTTGGTGTCGCTCCTAGCATTGAGCATATTGACCCCATTTGCACCGAGCCACTTGAGTTGACCCCCATTTCAACCCCCTTCCTTCCTACCATCCCCTCCCACTTGCATGCATTTCATGAGTCCCTAGGTGATATTAGAGGGTCTCCTTCCTTATTTGATCCATATTGTACATACCTAGAGGACTTGCCTAGGAAAGTCATGTAGACTGCTTTCTTTGAGCATGCTTTCGACTTTTCTATGGTATTTGATAAGTTTAAGAGGACACTAACTTTATTTGTTACATTTTTACTAGTGTTCTCTTACTTGCACCACTTTGATATGCATGCAAAGGGACATGACAAGCTTCTAAGAGCGTTGACTGCATCTGAGTTGATGGCTCGTGTCTTGAGAGACAAGGAGTGGCTGATGCTCCTTGCGCCTTTGTGGTATAGTTTGGGTACAATCAGTACTCGACCTGGTATAATCATTCTAACTCTTCTCTCTTCTTTTTATTTTCTTTCTTTTTCTTTTTGTTTAGTTATGGATATTAGGTTGTGTTTAGTTATAGGTATTAGGTTGTGTTTTCGTTGGTGATCATTTTGAGATGAAACTTGGGATGTTGTTGAGTCTTTAATGGCTATGATCACCTTTTTGTGTTTTTGTGGATATTTGTGCTTTGTGATTGGTGTTGTCATTGGATTGGTATATATTTGTTTTTGGTGGTTAGTTTTGTATATATGTGTGATCTTGTTGTTGATTGGGTGAGATTGTGTTTCTGGGAGAGTGTGTTAGTTGGTGCATATATGTGTAGGTTTAGTGTTCTTGTGTGTATTTGTTTTGTTTTGTGTGTCTTGTGTGATTTTGTTTTCTTTGCTTTTGTGTGTTTTTGTGGAGGTAGTGACTCCTTGGCTCCCAATGAGGATATTGTGTCTTTCATAATAACCACATTTCACATGGGCAATTTTGTGCCTATCTTGTACTCTTAATCATTGGCTTTTGGTGTTAATTATTGAAATTTGGGTTTAGGGACATTCTACTTAGTTAATTGATTTCTAGTTTTGGCTTCATTATGAGAAAAAGAAAAAAAAAGTGAAACAAGAAGTGTAAAAATGAGCTTAACTCCGGTACCTCTATTTGGGCTTGAATAAGTGCTTCGCACATCTAAATAAAACCCTGTAAAGCCTGTTGAGGGCTATAAATTTAACCACTACTTCGGTTATTAAATACTTTTTATAGCGTAGGG
>JACYFF010003369.1:64507982-64531462 GCA_017589665.1 Selenicereus undatus
ATGGTGAGGTAGAGAGAATTAGGCATGGGTTTATATATAGGGAGTGAAGCTAGGGTTAGTTCTTTAGGGTTTTTCTTCTCCCTCTTTGCTTAGGTTTCTTCTTCCTCAAGACTTGTAGCTTCTCACCAACTCTGGAAACTCTAGCCCAATATAATAATTATGAAAATAGTAATTCCCATAATTATTATTTTTGGACCGTCTTGTAGCCGAGTGTATAAAACCCGAGCTTTTACGCTCTATCTTCTCATCTTTATTAAATTAACACTAACCCTGAAAAATATATAAAATAAAACAAATTAAACGAAATAATATATACAATATACTCAAAATAATTATAAAAATAATGCATGAATTATGACTTAACAAACCCCTAATAGGGATGAAGCTCAAATATGTGCTAAGTTGTTCCTCCGGGTGTTCAAGGCCTAATAAGCCAAGAACTACCCACTCCGGGCGATGGAGCATAAGGAGAAAAGCATAACAAAAGAGAAAAGAAAAAAAGGAGCTAAAATAAAGGAAGTCATAAGCTAAGTGGAGGTGACTTTTTACCCGATTTTAGCCTAGCATTAGGAGTCAATACAGCTTGCACGGAGCACCAAGGTATGCAAATCGTGTCATTGTGTTGCGTGGGGTGCAAAATGAGAACCATGATTCCTTTATAGCCTATGTGTGTCTTGAATGCATGTTTTACTTGTATATGGCTTGGTAGCTAGGTTGTTAGGGTGATAAAATCGATCTAGACATGTACGCATTGTCCCTTTTGCCTTGTATATAAGTTTTGTTTTGAAAAATTCTAAAATATTGCAAAGATTTTGTGGGTATATCTTCTGCAAATCTCATGAGACTTCACTCGTCCACTTGGGAGAAGCAATTGGTTTAAAGGGCTTGTTGCATGTGCTAAATATAACCGTGATTCCTATGACAATGAGTTGGATTTTCTTTTGTTTTGCTCAAGGACGAGCAAAAGATAGGTGTGGGGTATTTGTTAGGTGATAATTTGTCGTATTTTACGTGCCTCTTTCACATAATTTTAGCTCGTATAATAACGTAATCTTTAGAATTTTTACTCATTTTATTTACTTTTGTAGGTAATAAGATCAATCAAGCAAGTCTCCCGAAAAAGAGTAAAAAGGAACGGAAGAAGACAAAACAACGTGCGACGGGTAGCCGGTGGACTGTACAACCACCCATAGCCAACACCCCAACCAGCGCTAGCCAGCCAGAGGGTGGCGACGGCTGTCGGTCAGGCGACTGCCTGACCGTTGTCCAGGCGACGACCGTCGCCCCCTGGGCTGCTGCTCGCTGGTTTGTTTTCTTCAGACTTTCATATAAAAGGGGCCTTGCTCAGGTTCTTTGGGGGTTTTTTTTTGGGGCGATTTTCTAGACTAGTTTAGGTGAGATTTTAGCCAATAAAGCCTCAACAGGAGGATTAGATTAGGAGATTCGATTGTAATTTGGGATTCAAGCTTGTGGATTTTAAGTTCATTCCATCAATCAAGCATAAGTTTTCTTTTCTCTCTCTCCCTCTCTCTGTCTCTCTCTCTCTCTCTCTCGTTTCTTGTTCTTGTTTAGGTTTGGCTAGTTTAATTTTTGTATTTGATTTGTTTAGTTTGAATGCTTAGTTTTCATTGTTAATTCATGTTTAGTTAGATTGATTAGATTAGATTAATTTTATTCTTTTTCCTTTCTAGTTCATGTTTTGCTTTCATATTTGATTGTTTAGGTTTAGTTTAGATTTTCATGTTTTGTTTAGGTTTTCATGTTTTGTGTTGATTAGTGATTAATTTTGGTTGGCTTATGATGTATATTTCCAAGGGTATCATTTTCATTCTTTCAACTCAACTTTATGGGGGGCAAGCTCCAAACAATTCCATGCATGGCAAGGCCCTTATTCGGTCCCATTATTTGAATTTCATGACAAAATACACTTTATGGAGGTCAAGGAGATTGCGCTTATGTTCAGAAAAGCCGTGGAGTTCAACCCCCTTTTAGCGCCTAGCTCATCCACGTAAAGGCCTGGTTTTGTAAGTCTATTGCAGCAAGAAATAATGGGCAATTCTCATGAAGGCCTTCCCCTTATTCAAGATTAAAGAATAATATTTCCAACAAGACCAACCACGCATTATTTGGAGTCCATTTGGTTGGTCATCTTTAGCCCACAAAATAAAGTGCCGAAATGCAGTGCAGTTTTGGGCAGTCATCACTCTTTAGCCCATAACTTTTAAACGGATCATCCAAATGCAATGAAACCACTTCCCTTAGAAAATAGACTCTTCAAGCTTTCCAAGGAATCAAGAATCATCAAATTTGGATCACAAACCAGAGAGATATGCCCCTTTGAATCTGGCTAAGTTGCAAGTGTGAATGCATTAATAACAAAACGAGTGAAGCCTATGTATTTGGTCTCTTCGGGCCTTTGCTGCATCCTTGCCCTTCCAAGCTGCACTCCCCCTTCTCACACAAGTCCAAAATGAGTGTGAACAAGAGGGTACATGCATGTCATGGCTGCTAAGGTGCATTTCACTCAAGACACTTGAAGAGACGCATCTCTTCACACCAAAACCATGTGCAGCTAGTTACATGTATTTGCTTGCTTTTCTCTCATGCCTTTCATTTGAAAGCTTGTATCTTTTCATATACACGGCCTACTCTATATAAAGGCCTAACACCAAGTTGTTTAGAAGAATCATGATCCTATTGAAGAATTACAAAAAGTAAGTTTAAGCTTTGAGTGCTTATTCACTTCTTTTCTAAACCCTAGTTCTATATCTTGAGTTGTGGCATTCTCAAGTGGTGTTCTAGGTCCCTCTTTCTCAATTAGGTGGTGATTAACTTTTGTATCCTAGTTGAGTTAAGGGATTGCCCAAGTCCTTGGCTTGAGTGGCTCCATTTGGATTATCTCTTGTCGAGTTCTTGAATTATCCTATCCTTTCCTTGTTTTACAATTACAAAAGCACAAACCTGGCCTTGCTTGGTCATTTGGGTGCTCCTACATACATCAGCTTGGATTGTGATTAGCCCTTTGGTGGCTAACTTGTTTTGTGTTGGACCTAACCACACCCAATTCTCACTTAAAACTTAGAGTTTTTCCTCACGCTCGCCAAGTGTTCGATGAAATGGTTGAGAGAACTTTCATTGTTATTTTTGGGCGATTGACTTATGCCGAGTGGTGGAGTCGATTAGCTATAGCGTGGGACAGGGGATAGTCGGTCTCGGGACATGAAAATAATCACGATTCTAGCTAGGTCCAAGGATTGTTAATTTTGTGGTCTAATTGGGCTAACCCCATGAAAATAGGTGGTTGGGTAATTGGGCTAGCTCATGACCTTTGAGAGAGGGCTTGGGTGATCTTTGATGGCACAACTGACCATCTCTTGTTTTCGGTTGAGGTCAGGTAGGTTCGGACTCCTCTTGTCTATTTAGTTAATCAATTGGTTAAATCATAGTCTCAAGCCACCTCTTTTGCTTTCATTAGTTTAGTTTAGCTTAGATTTCATTTCCTTCCTTACATTTGGCCTAGATTGAACACTTAAACTAATCCCGACACTTGAAACCCAACTCCCAGTGAATGACACTCCGAGTACTCAACAGTACAACCATACACTTGGGGTTTATAAATTTAAAACTCGAATTCTTCCCACCAAGTTTTTGGTCAAGCATTGGTTTCCATGGCACCAAAAAGCAAAGGACAACCCAAGAGATGAGTTCATCAAAGAGAACCACTGAGGAGCACCCACAGACTTACCACCAAAGCCACCATTTTACCTGAAATCGAGGAAATACTTCTAATCCCATTGGTTTGAGTAATCCTGATCATATTACTTAATATAATGCTTTGAATAGTTGAGTTTTAGTTGTCACCCATTATTATGATGAGAAATTGTTGCAAACTTTGGGATTTTTAGATAATATGCAATGGTTATTTGCTCTGGATGGGTTAGATAGGTTTCTTGAGATGAAGGACAACACATATAGAGATGTCGCACTTGAATTCTTAAGCACATTGGCTATTGAGGTCACATACGGCCAATGATGCTAGGAAAGGGTACATATCCTTCTAACTCATTGGTGAATTGTATAAACTTAATTTGAGTGCTTTCATTGAAATATTTGGCTTCTCGCCAAGTTTAGATCTCCCTTACCATCGTGTCCTCACTGATTTTAGTCCCAATTTATTTTGGTATGAAATTACGTGGATATGTAACTATGATTCAAGCACTTTAAAAGGCACCATTATTCAAAATCCATGCATATTTGTGGCTCAAAGGTCGTTAGCTGTGGGTTATTTTCCAGGAAAGATAGTTTGAATGTGCCCCATCATACTTCTTGTCGAGCATGCTTCATGGTCATCGTAATGACTTGAGGTCCTTCTTGGCGACTTAGTGGTATAATGCAGCCACTAGTACCTTAGGGTTGATAGTTATTGGGGGTCTCATGACCCCCATTAATTGCACGGTCAATGCATTTTACCCTTCGTCCTGAAGATAAAGTCCAACGGTTCAAGTGGATAAGTATGGACATTTTTTTAGCAAATGCAATTTTGTAAAGTGGAGGCAAGACATGTGTTGGATTTATCTTGGGAGGAGTCTTATGACCATCCCTAATGTTGAGTGCACCACTTTTTAAAGTTGGGGTAACCTCTTATTCATGCCGGGTAAGCACGATATGGTCTATTCCATTCCTCATCCTCCTCTTCTAGCCTTGGATATTCGTCCTCATACCATCACCCCAGTCTTCTAACCTTGACCAAGTGAATGTCACCCTCTAGTCTGTACAAAAGGAGCAAGTCTTCCTTATGGCTTATGTTCAATTGAAGCATGCTGCACTCCATAACTTTGTTTAGGAGCGACATGATGAGCTTTGTGGTATGTTGACCTTCCAAGCCTAATGCTTTCAACATCTACATGCTTTCCCTGAGATTTGGAGGGATTGTCACATATCCCATTATCATCCTCAGCCACCCACTCCCTTTCCCTTCTTATGCTTACTTCTTGCTTATCCCTCATCACTATTTACTTTTGCGTGATTGCACTGAGGACCATGCTTTTTCTAAGTATGGGGGGAATTGTAATATGTTTGTGAATGTATATAGTATACATGATTGCATCTAAGTTTGCATTTAGGGTTAGCATGTAGTTGGAACATCTAGTTTTACTTGTCATTTTGTGGGACATCATTTTACTACCATAGCATTTAGTCTTGCATTTAGAATATTAGGAGCATTTATGTCTAGTTTTGCACTTTAGGACTAACCTCATGTAGGATTGCATTTGAAAAATGGGAAAAAACCTTCAATGATGGCACTTCTAGACTAGGTAGTCTTTTTTAACTCAAGTTGACTCCCTGTCTTGCCCATTTGTGAATAAGGTTTTCGAAAAGAGCTTTTGGAATTGTGGTTCATGTTTTGACCACTTTGTCAAATGCGAATTAATTGCTCAATGAACCCTTGCATAAATGCTGCATGTGAGTCTTAATAAGGTAATTATGACTATGGTAGAGGTCCCATAAGGCTTTGGTTTTTTTAAAAACTAATTAATGAATTTTAGTCTTAACACCTTTTCTTGAGTGACTCTTTCTGAACTTTATTTCTCAAGAACCTACTTTAACTCTCATTCAAGACCAAACTTAGCATATGCATTAAATAGAATGGAAAAGACATTCTTTATATTGAATTGCTAAGCTACATTAACCAAATATGCATCCTTATTATGCATGTTATGCACCTTACTAACCCTATTGATCATTTAACCATTTTTTGTTGTCGTGAACCCTCATATGTAACTCTTGGTCAAACACATTTACTTATACTTAAGCCAAGATTATTGAGTTTCACTTGATGATTAAAAACTGCATTGTTTTGGGATTATTTATTAGCGATTCTTAGGGGATTCTATGCTATTATGGTTTATTTTTGCCAGTATTCTCTTTTTATGCTTGGGTGTGTGTTTAATATGTTGTACGAGGTTTAAAGATCTTTTGACCCTGGGTTGTACTTTGCCAATCTTTTGAGTTGTTAAATAGTCACCATAGATATTCCCCTACTCGCTATTGTCGATGGTACTAAGAAACAAATGAAACAATCGAGACAATGGCTACCCAGATCTTCTACACAGGAGCCCATTGTCCGTGGTAGCCTGGTTCTTCTATGCATATTTGTTTTTCTTCTCATTTGTGGATGAGAATACAGGAGTTTTGCTATATTAAGGCCATGACTTGACTAGTTTTGCATCTATCTATCCATCTTCCATCATCTTCATCTCTCATCTTCATAATCACAATCTCAATCATTCATCCATTATTTCATTGGAGAAAGGAAGATTCAAAAGGAGGGATTGCAAGTTTCAAAGGCCTTGATGATCGGAATATTGTTAGAGGAGTCTCCACTGGATGAGCATTTCTTTCTGTGTTCTTCTTAAATTTCTTTTAGAGCAATTTAATTTATGTTTTCCTTAGACTCTTTTGAATTTGTTAGAGCAATCATGTGTGAGTAGTTTATTTTAATCTAGTGATTTGATAGCCAAACGATGATGTTGGCTCCTTAGTTTGTGGAATCACGTGCTTGACCTTATTTTGGAATAGATTCAATATAGTTTTTGTTTTATTACCTTCTGAATGATTTTTGATCATATTGCTTGCATAATATCAGACAACAGTGTGAAGTACCCAAATGAGAAGTTCATTATCAAATCGACAAGACTAGACTTGGCTAGTAATACTTGATAGTTAATTGCAGTGACAGATCTAGACATTTAAAATAGGGGTGTCCATATATTAACGTCATCACTAATATACAGTCCTTAAAAAAAGGTCATATAATACATACTATAGTAGTATATTTTGTAGAGACATTCCGTCTCGATTTTTTTTTTTCAACCTTCCATCTCATATTTCTACACTAGTGGAACTTGATATGTAATAATAATATACACCACTTTACTTTTTTTTTTAAAAAAAAAAACTTTGTTAGTCTACTACTATGTTTATTCTCTGCAGTCTTCATATTTTATAGTTAACACATAAATGGTATTGAAATTGTAGAATATTATTATTACATATTATTTATGAAAATCGTTTGTTACAGAGCACACATCATCAGCATCAATTAATAAAACAAAAAAAGATTAAGTGAACATGTCAAACAAGAAATAAAATTGCAAATAAGCAATCTCCAGTATCTAATTACACCAAAAGGAAGGGAAAAATATTCAACATCAAGTTCAAATAAGTAATTAGTGCCAAGTTAAAGACAATTCAGCATCAAGAACATATTGCAACTGAACAGTAAAAAAAAATCAATAATAACAATAAAAGAAAATTAAAGAGAATAATATTATATTAACTTAAAAAGTTAAAAATCCACATAAGAGAGAGGAAGAGAGATAGAGAAAGAGATTTGGGAAAGTTGAATGTAGTTTTGCCGAGAAGAAGAGGGAGAGAGAGAAATTTGAGCTTGAGAGTATTTAATTCTATTTAATTTTTTTATGAAATTTGAACTTTATAACTGTAATTTTTGTATTTAAAAAGACAAAAATATTAGTATGTAAGTTGGGTATATTTAGAGAGTGTCCATAAAGTATAACTTTTAAGACTTATTTTAGGGTTGTCCTTATATACCAAATTAAACCCCATTTAAAATAGCTCATTAAATTTTTTTTGACCTCATTAAAATTTTTTTGGATGGACACCCCTAATACACACAAAGATCCTCCCATGGTTAATTGCATGTTAAAGATCAATTTGATAATCTTCATCGATAACATGAACTAAATTTAGAGCCATTGAGGAATGATACAAATTAGTTTAAGTAATTCTTTTCTTTCAAAAGAAAGACTTGAATTTTATATGAATGCAGATCTTCGATTCATCCAACACTTAAAAAGGCACATACTAGATTTCTATATTCAGCTTAATGTACATTAAACAAACCTCTAGATACTCGTAGTTGACATATTTCTCTCTTTATGATCAAGTGTTTACTTAGCTTATTTTAATCACTCTTTATCAGTCTTTGAACATCAATTTCATTTAGCATTTTAAATAGGACATCATAACTCGATAGATTGCATTGATCCTTGTGGGAATGACACTTGATCTGACTATTAGCCCCATGCACTTGCATTGGCGATCAATATATTATAGTTATGCTTAACATATTCGTCAAATACAAACCTAATCCATACCCATGGAATGCACGAGCATAGTACTAATTCATAATGATAATTGATATTTTTCACTTGAAATATGTGAGATTTAGAAGGGTGTAAGCAACACACATAACTTGAGTTTGACCTCCCTTTGTTAGTTGACCTTCTTTCGCATAGGCAATTGTTGGAGAGGTCTAAATTTCTATCCAAGAAGCACTATTTGATATTAAAAGATCTTAATTTACTTACTTGCTCTTCGCTAATTGATTTATCACAAGGGTCACTTAGCTTCCTTTTAAGTCCATTATTTTATTTTATTTTTCAAATTGCATCCAATGTTAGAAGAACATCCAAGATGTTCTTCCATGTTTTAGTTATCGATTTGTGTACCCTTCAGATCAAATAATATTATTGTTATTGTCTTTGCCATTATAACTACCACTATTATCTTTGCATTATGACTACCACTACTACTAGTACTACTATTATTGTTGGTTTTGTTCTTGTTGCTATTGTTGTTCTTCTTGTTGTCATTAACATATAATTCTTAAACTTGATTTCATTGGTGCACATGCAACCCCTTCCTCCTTCATTATTACTTTCACTTGATTAAGCAGTGACTTCCTAATTTAAGGGAATAATGTTAATTGCATGTTTAAAATGAGATTAAAGAATTATATATCTTTAATTTCTTTAATTTTCTCTCAATTGTTTAAGAACCTCAGCATTATAGGGGTCAAATCTCAACGCAATCAAAAGGTCATTATGTGCATCATTTATCTTTTTTAAGCCTATTAATGAATGAACCCTCTGAAAGAGTGCATTAGCATTGAAAAAATCGAGTTTCAAAGCCAAATCACAGTGATTCAAAGCCTTCTCATGGATATTGAGTTTCAACCAACATG
This sequence comes from Selenicereus undatus, assembly GCA_017589665.1. Classification (NCBI taxonomy): domain Eukaryota; kingdom Viridiplantae; phylum Streptophyta; class Magnoliopsida; order Caryophyllales; family Cactaceae; genus Selenicereus; species Selenicereus undatus. Next base: position 64,517,032 of record JACYFF010003369.1, read on the forward strand.
TAGCTGTATTCTGATTTGGATAAATCCCTCATAGCCTCACCTTAACCATGCCAGCAATCGGACCCAACCAGCATGAGGCTTAAGGATAAGAAACCTAGGCTTTCATAGGTCATAGTAATGGGGTAAGACCCAATCCCTAGCTCAAGCCCAAAAGGGCAATGACATTGTGAAATTACCCTTTTTCCCCTTGGGTACAGTTTGTTATAAATACCCAACTAGTCAGCCTGAAAAAGGTAATATGATTCTCACAAAAATCTATGCTCTGACATCCCAAAATGTCAGAGTTTTCCCTTTTGAGTGAGAAGATCATATCTTTTCTCAAAAGGAGAGATTTTATTCCTTCTTTTCTTGACTACTTATAGCTTTCCCTTTTAAGAAACTAACTTAAGCTTCGAAGGGTCTGATCCACAATTTGAGGTTGCCTTTTTGTAGGGAAGGAGCGAAGCTGAAGGACAACCTGGATCATCCACCACCTCATAAACCCTCTCTTCGCCGCATCATCATCATAAAAGCTCTACACCAAAACAGATTTGCACCATATGTGGGGAACAGTGGTGAACAATAGTAGTGAGAGACGCTACTCGGGCCAGATCCAAACGGGACAAGAACCCCATGTTCAACCCACCCGAGGGCCAAAAGGGTGCGCCCCCTGAGGTCTACGATGTCCAGGACAACTCAGAGGGCTCCCGGGCGACGACTCGCTTGGTTGGATAAAGGCTGTAGGAGTGGGAAGCATACATTACAATTAACGCGTTCAAGAGTTTCACGACTACCATGACAACAGGTTATAGAACAAGTAAGGAGGACCATGGAATGAGCCAATTCTATACAACTCCCTGCCTTGTTTCGCTATGAAGCAACCCTAGGAAATGAAAGCACGACTCGTCCAGGGCATCCTCAACAAGATGCTAGAGATATCGCACCCTGTGATAACGATCGGCCTCCGGCGAGTGAATAGCCGCACGTGGAGCACACGGAGTGCACTAGTGGGATTGACACTAGACCAATCATTCAAGTAAGGCGAGCCCTGTAAAAGGCCAATGAAAACTTGGCACTCTCAAGGTCCGCGTCAACCCTATATGCCACACATTTACGATGCTCAACCTGGTTTGAGGAGTAGGAGCATACCACTCGCCCCTTAACGAAGCACCACCGGATGGCTAGGATCCTTCGGAGTGAAGAAGAGAGTACACCTTAGAGCGATTAGTAAGTTAGGAGAGCACGCAGAGCCTGATCCCATACGGCTGTTACAAATGCAATGGAGGGGAGAATCGAGCTGAGCGTTGTGGCATAGTACGCCAAAAAAAGAGGACTATCGTAAGACTCTCTCGGTGGCTGAGGTGAGGTGAAAACCATCCATTCCTATCTGGCTCTTAAGAACGTTCGCACATCCTAATTTTGCTGCGTTCGTTACGCCTTTTAGTAGTGACATCATGAACGCCCTGCGCCCGAGGAAGGTAAAGATTCCCAAGTTGGAGTTGTAGGATGGAACCACTGATTGAGAGGAGCACCTTACGGTGTATAAGGCATAGATGTACGTGCAAGACGTGGATGATGCGGTTTACTACCAGTACTTCCTTGCAAATATGAAAAGGGTCGCACAAAAGTGGTTTAATGGGCTCCCTCCGAGCTATATTACCTGCTCCTAAGAGTCTTAAGGAGAGGGCAACGAGCATACATCTTTCCAAGATCAAGCAAGGCAAAAATGAACTACTCATAGGGTTTGTGAATCATCCTAGATCTAAAGGATGAGGTAGCTTATACTTCTTTCCTTAATGGCCTTAGGAACGACTGTTTCAAGTTCTCATTGGTCGAACAAAAGGAAACAGCACTCGCAAAAACCCTCAAAAAGGTCGTGGATTTCAACATGGCCACTGAGATCTGTGCAAAACGTGGCGATGGATCGAAAGGAGTAGGCCCGATTAGAGGAACTTAACTCGGGCTGAGAAAAGACAAAAGAATGAAGGAAAACTCATATCTTTAATGTGGATCTTTAGAGTATCCTCATGGAGATCAAGGGTTACCCCATGCTGAAGAAGCCGCACCCTATGGCTGCACCTCCTAAATCACATAATGTGATAGAATACTGTGATTTTCACAAGCAGGAAAACCTTAGTACTATGAAATATAGGGAGTTAAGAAAGCCCTCCATGAGCTTACGGACAAAGGACAAATCAATCGCTTCCTTAAGTGAGGACCAAGGGCCTTATAAAGCCAAGACCCAGGAAGTTTCCAAGAGGAGTGTTTAACTGAAGTTGTAGCGACTATAACCGGGGGCATCTCCTATGCTATGTGGAAAGCGCATATGTGAGAAGCACAACAAGTGATGACTATCGAGAAAGGAACTCCCATCAACATCCCAACTATGACCCTTAGTGGGGTTGGTGGTCGAAGCTTTGTTAGTCCTCATGATGACCCCATAGTGGTCAAACTGAAGGTGGCAAGCACCCTTGTTCGAAGGATTCTAGTAGACATGGGAAGATCTGCTAACATTATAACTTGGGACTTCCTTAAAAAGCTCAAGTACCCAGTGAGGGACATCATACCTCTTGTGTACCCGATTTTAGGGGTTTAGGGAATACACTGTGAACCCAGTCGGAATGATCAACTTGCCATTGTGATTCGGGGATAAGACAAAGTTAAGAAAATAGGACGTAGACTTCCTGATTGTAGATGGCTAACGACCTATAATGTCATCATTGGACGGCCAACCCTACACAAGGTAAAGGTGGTGATAGCATCTTATCTCCTACAAGTCCAGTATGAGTCAAACAATGGTAGCATGGGAAAAATATTTAGTAATCAGTAGAAGGGCTTCATAAAAAAAATTCCAAATTCCCTAAAGGATAAGGGTAAACGTATATCCCAAGTTCATAAAGAGACTAAGGATTGTCAAGCACGACCCTAGGCTATCCTGCTATGCCTTTAGCCGCTAAGAGGCTAATGACCACTAAGCACAACTTAAGATCGTCTGCTGTACCTTTAGCCCCTAAGGGACTAAGAATCGTTAAGCACTGCCCTAGGTCATCTATTATACTAAGCATGACCTTATGACATCCCTCTATGCCTTTAGTCCCCAAGGAGCTAAGCATCGTTAAGCACAACCCAAAGTCGTTTCCTGTGCCCTTAGCCCCTAAGGGGGCTAAGGATCACTACGTAAGGCCCTTGGCTGTCCACTATGCTAAGCATGACCCAAAGCTATTTGCTATGGTTTTAGTCCCCCAAGAAGCCAAGGATCGCTAAGCATAGCCCTAGGCTGTTTGCTATGCTAAGCACGACACAAGGTCGTCTGCCATTCCTTTAACCCCCAAGGGGCTAAGGACCACTAAGTATGACCCTAAGTTGTTTGCTATGCATTTAACCCCCACTGGGCTAAGGATTACCAGGCACAACCCAAGTCCATCCACTACACCTTTAGCCCCCACTAGGTTAAGGATCACAAGGCTCGACCCTAGGCCATCCGCTATATTGTACACAACTCAAGGTCGGACAATATGCCTTTAGCCTCTAAGGGGCTAAGGATGGTTAAGCACAACCCTAGGCTGTTCGGTATGCCTTTAACCTCAACGGGCTAAAGATCACTATGCATGGCCCAAGGTTGTCCGTTGTGCCTCTAACCCCCAAGGGTTAAGGATCACTAAGCATAGCCAAGGTTGTATGCTAGCCTCTAGCCTCCAAAGGTATAAAAATAGTTAAGCACGACCCTAAGCCATCTGCTATGCCTTTAGCCCTCAAGGGTCTAAAGAATGTGAAGCACAATCTAAGGTCATCAGCTATGCCTTTAGCCCCTAAGGATCTAGGGATTGTTAACCACAACCCTAGGTCGTACGCTATGCTAAGCACGACCCAAGGCCATCCGATTGCCTTGAGTCCCCAAGGGGATAAGGATCATTAAACATGATCGTAGGTGGTCCGCTATGCTAAGCACTACCTAGGGCTATCCACTATTCTTTTAGTCCCCAAGGGGCTACGGACTGATAAACATAGCCAAAGGTCATCCATTACACCTTTAGCCTCTAAAGAGCTAAGGATCGCTAAGCATGGCCTTATGCCATTTGTTATGCTTTAGTCCCCATGGGGCTAATGATCCTTAAGTACAACCTCTAGCTGTCTACTATGCCTTTAGCTCCTTGGGCTTAAAAACCACTATGCATAACTTTCGGCTATGTGCAATGTCCTTATTGCAAGTTGTAGAATAGCATGATAGAAATAATACAAAAACCTTTAGACAAGTAAATTCTTTTTCAGTCATGCCTTGATAGTAAACAGGGTGAGTACAAAAAAAAGAGAACAAGAAAAGAGAAAAGAGCAACAATTGTCCGCTGGGAGGAAGAACCTTAGTTACCTCCATCACTGGAAGCAGTCAGGGCCTCATTTGACCCAACACTCTCCTTAAGGGCTGCCACAAGAGTCGGGGTTGCGGTTGGACCTATTGTACCAGGCTCGACTTATGGATGTTTACTAGGCTAATAACAGTTACTGCATATGGATCATGAGCTAAGACTCAGTTGTTACCTATGGATCCTGAGCCAACACTTAAAGGCATGCCATATGAGATTCACCAGAGCATCCTTTAGGGTGTTGACCTTGATTTGTAAGAGAATGCCCAATCCCATGGCGTCACTATGGTATAGAATGTAGCCTGTATAATTTCTAGGGTTTAGAAGTCCTGTACAACTTCCTCGACATATTCATTCATAAAATTCGGGGCATATAAGTTGATAGTCCTCCAGTAATGGGAGAGGAGGTGAAGGATGAGGGGTGCTATCCATTTTCCACCAGCAGAACATCTCCACACATGCACGACCATTTCCTCTGTATTAAGAAAATAAGGAAATGCCATAACTTTATCTCGCTATGTTTAATGGAGGAAGCTTGAACGGGTGAAAAGTGAAAGTTTAATTTCCATCCTTTCCCTTTTATACTATGATCAAAGCAATATTAAGTGCATCAGGAAGTCCTAACCAATGGACAAAGAGCATTAAATGATTTCGACATGTGAGTAATCAGTATGAGAAAGGAACATGACATAGAATCGAGAAACGCAAGGAAGAGATAAAAACACTAGTCCCAAGAGAAAATCCTCATTTCATTTACTTGGAGTAAACTTATAATTTATAAATTAAAAACCAGAAATAAAAAAGAAATAAAATGGGATAACTCCATGGTGAGACACAAGGCGAGATCGCCCATGAAGGCAAACTCAGTTTCCAACACTAGGCGTGGCCAGAGTTTTGTTCGACCCCACGCTTTCCTCGAGGTCACCTGCTGGGGCTGCAACAACATTTGCGAGGAGGACAATAGCGGCATTGGTCGCAATAGCTTTCTAACAGGCTAATAGCAACTCGTCCTTATAGATGTTTAACTAAGCCTCAAGCAAATACCATTAAAGGTTTTTCAAGGCCTCCTCCAGCACGTCACCTGTAACTTGAGGGAGGATGCCTAGCTCGACCTGCATAAGCCATTGTTATAGCGTAAAACATCGCCTACATTATCTCAAGAATGTCCAATTCCTGGGCAGTCTCCTCCATGTCCCACTTTATAAAGTCCAAGCATATTAGCTGGAAATCCGTGGGCAATGGATTGGGAGGAGCGGTCCCAACCTCATTAAACTTGCTCCAATAAAAGCTTTCCCAAATCTGGACGACCATCTCTGCCATACTAAGGAAGTAAGGAAATCCCATGGATACTAGTGGAGGTGAAGTGTAAGAATCCATCGTTCCCTCCTTGGTCATTTTATAAAAACATCAAAGGATGCTGAGTAAAAACCTAATTGGTGGGGAAGAGCAATAAATGAATCGATACGAGTGTAGCTATGAAAGAAAAGGGGATATAAAATAAAGTTGTACAGAATGAATTCACTACATTCTACTAGCTCAACTTTCCTAAAAGTCATGCCCAAAAAATGTGAGGGGCTAAGTAATTTGGATAAATCCCCAATGACCTCAATGTAGCCACATCATAGGTAGACCCAGCAAGCAAGAGGCGTAAGGATAAGAAGTCCAGGCTTCATGGATTATAAATTGGGGGTAAGGCCCAATCTTCAGCCCAAGCCTAAAAGAGTAAAAACATTATGAAATTTACATTTTGCCTATTAGGTACAGTTTGTTATAAATACCCACCTATCCAGTCTGAAAGAGGGAAGTCAATTCCCATAAAAACGTATGCTCTAACATCATAAAATGTCAGAGTTTTCCCTGTTGAGTGAAAAGATCAATTCTTTCCTTGAAAGGAAAGATTTTGCTCTTTTTTCTCTTAGCTGGCTTTAACCTGACCCTTTAGGAGGCTGGCTTGAGCGTCGAAGAGGCAGTCCTCGGATCCACGATTCGAAGGTTACCTTTTTTTTGCAGGAATGAGGAAAGATGAAGGACGACTTAGATCATCTACCATCATATAAACCTGCTCCCGATATTTTGCAGCAACTAAAAGGAAATACATTTCTCGAACGCACCTAATACCTTCCTGCTTGATTTTTTTTTGAGGTGGCTATTGCTTTACTCAAATGATCTGTCTTCATTAGATTGTTCAACTCATATTCATCAAGTTCTTCCCCTAGTTCAAAATAAATGAGCTCTAAAAATTGTTTCTGACCAAGAAGCCATAAAGAAAACCAACCAAAACATGGAGCAAAACTCAATCAACATAAAAAGGGCTAACTTAACCTAAGAGAATAGTGTTGAACTACCAGGATAGATGTTGCTCAATCAATACTCACCCAAGACAACAGATTAGCAAATCTCTTGTTCAATAGAATTGAAGCAACTACCATTAAACCTACAAGTTTTGCGTACAACTCACAAATGAGAAACAAGATAGAGTACTAGCTAACATGAGCACCTCATCCTCCAAACAACACACAAGATATAGAGAGAAAGGATTAGAGACACTTGATAAAGTTTGCAACAACCTTGACCAACTGAATTCGCATAGTAAAAAGAGCACGATGAGAAGTCTGACCCACAATCTAGACCAAATTGATGATTCTAACTAGTAAGAGCAACCTCGACAGATCCACGATTGAAACATCAACGAAGAAATTTAAAGCATAGTTAGACAACCCAAGCAACTAGTGTTTGATTCCCCAAAATGTAGCCCAACATACCCCTCCCTGTGACCTGAAACAAAACCTTCTACCTTGGTGATCAACTGTTTGATCAACTTATGACTACAACCTAAGAAGCCCTAAATAGGGTTAAAAAGAGGAAACACAAAGAATTCAATGGTAAAAGAGGAGAATCGAGGAGCACTCAATTAAAAATGGTTGGATTTCGATGAAATTCCGCTTATCTCCAACCGAAATCTCAAGGGTTGGATGAGTATAGAGGGGAAGCCACAACACAGAGCCTTCTAGTGGTAGCTCCTCCACCTCTTTCGGTGATGACTATTATGTACCTAAGAAGGTTCATCCCATGGGGTCATATAATCATGACCCTACTCTCAATTTTATTAATGATCTCGAGAAAAAGGTGAATGAAGCTCTGATCAAGAAAGTCGGTTGAGTAAGAAAGATATTATTTACTTAGGGTGAGGGTGTACTGGATGGGTCTCGAACATCTATTATATGCACTGAGATGGAGGCTAGCATGATCGGGCTAGAAGATAGGACTTTTATAAAGGCTACTGATAATTAGGGCACCATTATGGAGAAGGAGTCCTCTTCTAAGATGACATTGTTTTATTCATGTTTAAATTCTATGAATGCATGGAGGATAGGACTGACCTAAGTCCTACACAATCTCCAACGCCTTTATTATATAGTGAGGGAACTTATTCTTCTATCTTGCAGTTCTCAAGGAAGGGAAAACCTGATCTTTCTATCTATTTATGTCGAGCATTTTATCCAGAGCTTTGTGCGTGTAAATGTGTCAAGTCCTATGATTCATTTATTAGGAGTCACATGAGTGTACGCATTCAAAAAATTGATACCTTCACAATCATAGTTGATGAAGAGGTCAATTGATCGATCGTAATACTGATAAGGCTTTTACAGATGAGAAGATGTCTAAGGTTTTGAGTATTTCCTAAGAAGTGATTGATGATGTTCCCTGTGGCAGAGGGCTGTTGGACCCTATCATGGAGGGTGGTGGAAATACGTAATTGTTGTCATTGGCTGTGACTTCCCCCTCAATAACTCAAGTAAGTTATGTTTATAGGAAACATATCACTCTCTTACATCAAACCAAAGTTGTTATCAAGCGTCACAGACGCAGTATCTCTGCATCCATCAAACAGCTCATGACAACGAAGGGAACGAGCCTATTGATAGGAAAGTGCCAAAAGCATGTCTTTTGAGTAGTCAGAGCCAACTAATTGCATCTATCTATAATGTCGTAAGTACAGATCTAGTCTTAGGTAAATCTCACAAAATTTCTAGATGTTGGTGAAGGAATCTCATAATCAAGCAATGCTTGGTTAAAGTCGGAATTTCTAAATCTAACACGTCTTGTACGGCCAGTTGACCAAAAAACAAATTCTTCAGTTTTTGCCAATTATTATAATTAAAGGGAAATTTATTACCAAGTAGGTTCACTTAATCCACAAGAAGTTTACATGAAACTTCTTATGCTTCTACTTACATTCATACCAGCATTTCATTAAAAGTCAACATTCTTTGTGATATAACATTCTTTAACCAGTAATAGTATTTTTCAAATTTTCATTTAACACTCTCATACTTAAATTGTCTCTATCTTCCCTAATTTTCAAATTTATAATATGAATGATAGCATTCTACTTCTGTTTATATCCATAGAATTCATGTTCACTACTTAACCGTAATAAAATTGGCTAAAATACCATTACTCTTTTTTGTATTTGATAATAACTATAAAAAAATAAAATTTTCTTGGCTATTTTTTTTGTTCCCTTGACCTTCTAGCCACCCATTATTTCTCGAAGTTTGCCACCTTACACAGTTGTCTGTCAACAAATGGTCCTTTTCATGCTAGCCCTTATAGTTACCCTTCTTATTGATTCCTAATCGATGATCAACCGTTAGGTCTCGACCATCAACATGTTTAATTAATGCCCATTGCCTTTACTATTCTCAATTGAGCATATAACAACTTAATTTACTAATGTTTCTATCTTCATTGCCCTACAATGTTGATCGCTCTCATTTAATTGGCCGCTAATGTGAAAAGGGGGATATGTTTTGAGATTCTGACGAAAGAGATAGAAGGATTGGTTGGGTATCTACATTTGCCTAATTAATTGCATGATGAACTTCCTATTATGTTACATTCTTTTTCTTTCCTGCAAAGTCTGATGATCAAGCATAGGATTAATGATTTTCTTTTCAACTTGATGATAAGGTTTATACTCAAAACTCATAATTCAAAGCATAATGATATGAATGACTAACCTTTGGGGAAGGGGGGGATGGTGTTTGTTTTAATAAATTTACATACCAATTTTTCTTAAGGCTTATGTCGTATTGGAGATTTGAGATTTCAGTAGGAAGATCATAGGTAAATGTTTACATTGGAATTTGATAGATTTACAAGTAGGACACACTATGGTTCATATATGGTCTTGTTTTCAAGAAGGAAGGTCAAGTGGGGGCAAGGTGTTCATTGAAATGCCCAACCAACATTCTGTGATCATTGTTGTTTATATTAGATCGGGCACGAGTATGGTGAATAAAAAAAAAATCAGGTATCTAATCTTATACCTAGTCAATCAACCCTGGGACTGATTCCAAAATCTAGCACCCTATTTCAATTGGGTTTAATTCTAGGTACTGAAACTTTAGGACTGATTCCGAACTCGCTACCAGTTACGTTTATTTTTTTAATAAAACCTTTAGATACACACACACACACATAAAACTTCCATAAAATTCAATTTCATTTCATTCTTTGCCACTGCTCATGGTCTTATTCTTTGAATGCACACTCTCTTTGGTAGAATTCTATTCAGTTAGGACATCCATTTTAAATATTCGCTTGCATCTTATCATGCATCACTGATGGTTGCACAATTTTCCTCTCAGTGTCTTCATCGATTTTTAAGACATTTAGGCAAAACCCCTCATTAGTGTTTTGGGCTTCTCTTCACTACCATTAATCATGTGGTAAGTGTCCATCTCTCAATCTCTCCCTTTGATCCTATCTCTTACCCTATCTCCTACTCTCTTTTTCTCTGCTCTAATATTGATTTTAGGTTTTTGATGTGGACATGGGAGGACACTCTTGGTTGACAATAGTTACCATTACTGTTTACCCCTACTCAATCCCGTTCCCTTCCCTCTCAAGCTCTCTCTTTGGTTTGAAGATGATTATACCCATTTTGATTATATGCTCCATTTAAAATGATAGTTGAATATGTGTTTCCAAGAGTGAGATAAGATTGATTTCACTAGTTGAGAGTTTTGTTCTTTTGCAAACAAAAAAAAGAAGAAAGTAAAATTGGAGCCAGATACCAGGAATCAGACCCTGTCTTGATTGGTTCCAAATAGTTGAGCCAGTTTCGGGACAAGTTCTAAGTTTTGTGGAGTCACTTCCAGTTGATTATGGTTTCAGTTCCACCAAAAAAGGACTAGACACCTGATCCCACTCACCTTAAAAAATATGGTTTCCGCATCATAATAGTAGTTAAGGAAGGAGATTATAATAGTTTAATGGTTTCTACTATTTGCGTTAGACTAACATATGAGTTTGAAAACCATGGAAGCAAGTGAGGAAAGAGATTGAAGAGTTGAAGAGTTTGTAGGGAGGAGAGATAAGGAATAATACGTTGGGACATTTTTATCAAAGCATTATTAAAAAAACACAGTTTTTCCATTGTGTGCCTCTTAGGCATAGAATAATTAGAATTATAACTATTAATTAATTATCTTTTAGTACCAACTTGTTTTGAATTGATTTTCTTGCCAACTTTGATAAATTTCACTCCTAATTTATCCATCGCTATATCCGTAACTGTTTGTAATGGATCTTGATCTGTCGCTATTTTTAGCTGTTATTTGGTGCTTTCTTAGTAGTGTTTTTCTTTGATAAATATTGTGATAATTTCCCTTTTTGCCCCTTCTTATTTTCTTTCTCTATCTGTTACCTTCTTTCTCCTCTTAAAACTTCAATTCTCCTTCAATCATCATTTTCACATGAAGAATAAGGCGACAAACGAAATGAAGCAGTAAAAAAAACCCTCAAATAATTGATTATAATTTTGGACATGGTGAACCCCAATTGAAAAAAAAAATTTAGCAAAGGCAAAGGAGGTCAACAAAGAGAGAGGAAAGAAATGAGAGCCCAATTACTTAGTGGTAGAATATCCGACCACTCAGCAACTTGTTTGCGGCTGACAACAATGATTTAGGTGGTTGTCGTGGTTTTAGTTTTTCGTTCTTAATTGTGGGCATAACTAAAAATTCTTAAAATTAATTCAATATAAGCCCTCGGATGTAATACTAAGGTTTATAACTATATTTACTAATTACCATGGGATTGTTTGCTTAAAGGCTAAAAAACTAGATTAAATGTTATCTACATAGACCTCAAGAGTCAAGGCAAAGTTAGTAACAAGAAATAATTAATTAATGTTAATAATTCCAATTATCCTATTCCTAATACTCACAAAATAGAAAAAATAATGCCGCAACACTTGATGACCAAATTAGTAATAATGGTCACGCTAGTTTGTTCAAATAAAAAGGAATTAATACTAATGGGGACTTAGTTTAGTGGTTAAAACTGAGATCTTGGGTAAATTAGTTCTCTGGTTCGATTCCCCACACTCCCATTGTACGATAATTATATTGTAGTATTCTTTATGTGTCCTACAGATTAAAAAAAGGGATTTAATTGAATAATGTATTTAAAAATTACGTCGAATGAAAATGATTTAACTACAAGGATGCTGATTAAGTTACCTTAATAATTTTGTGTAAATGTTTTTTTTTTGTGACATGACTAGTTCAAAAAAATTATAATAACAATTTCAGAAAAATGTAAGGGTTTTGGATTTAAATAGTCCCTACTTTGGCCAATCAGTTGCAAATAATCTCTACTTCGGAAATACACGAGAGTAGACTTTTCTTTCAACCTATTTATTCTAGTATACCACCACCGAGTTATGACCATTTTGATTGGATGAGGAGTGATGTGGCGGTGATGTAACCTGTGTGGCCTTGCAAATAGTAAATTAATGTTTTGTAACATATTAGGATTGTTTTGAGTTGAAAATTAAAAAAATTTCATTTAACAATATTTTCATATATATATATATATATATTCATTTTATGCAATATGGACATACATAGTCATTATTTTAAATTTGAGTATTCAATTTTTGTCAAATTCAAATTCGCATTCCAATACTGCTAAATTAATATTTATCTGTATTTTAAAAATTTGCTTTCAATTTTTTGCAATATTCACTTTTTATAAAATAAATATTTTTTGCATTGATGATTACTTGAAATAAAATTATATTAATTTTTTACCTATTCACCTTTTTCCAAATCTTTTTATATATATCGAATATGACAACTATTTGTTCATTTCCACTCATTGATATTAAAAAATAATAATAATAAACAAAAAGACATCACCACCCCTAGTCCACACCACCACCACCACCACCACACCCTCAGCCTTAGTGTCGCCGTCGTCAACCACCAGATCTTCTGTTGCCTATGATGCCATGCCTAAATTCGCCTCTCTGTAGCGACCACGCTGGTCACTCCCACTATCCACGAAGACAATGGTGAAGATGGCCTATGGGTGGATTCCGTGGGGAGGTGAAGAATGCAAAACAGGATTTAGGCTTGACACAAGGATTGCACCAACAGTGAATCGAGAGGGGAGCGACAACGTTGACACCGATAAAGCGGAGGCGGCGAGAATGGTGAAGGTGGTCCTTAGGGTTTCGCAAGAGAGAAATTAGGGGCGACAATGTCATCTAGGTTCTAGAGCCATTCTAATGGCCACTTGGGCCTGGTTGGTTAGCGGCTACCTTGGCGGTTGGTTCGCTGATGGCTCGGCGAGTGAAGGCAGCGATGGCACGACGGTGGGTTGGGTCATCAAATTGACTGTGGTAGAAGAATGAGGTTGGACAATTTTTTTTTTCTTTTCTTGGAATTTTGAAATGGAAATTACATAAATAAAAAGAATAAATTGTCGGAGAATGAATCACTAATTTCAAACGAATAAATGTCATGTTAAGAAAAAATGCTTACCAAAAAAAAGGAAAATATCACTTTAATGAAAAAAAATTGTTTTTTTTTTGTGACCAAAATGAATATGATTCTATTTCAAATAAATATTAATAAATAAATAATACATTTAACGTATAGAAAATTAACAATACAAAAAAATTTTAAAATAAATATTCTTCAAAAAATCAATTGACTTTTTATTTGTATATATTTAATTAAATATTACAAACAAAACAAATTAGATATATAATTGTAGGTACTAAAAAATTATTTGTGCCATACCAAAATAAAATCAAATTAATTAAATAGGTCAACCCTTTTAATTAATTTAATCAAACCCAAAAGACTCACAAATCAGGCCCAAAAGACTCACAAGTCAGGTCCAAGAGATTCTCAAGTCAAGCCTAAGACAAAACTCAAATGACTTCCAGGTTAAGGCTCAGTCAAAACTCAAGTTAAAGCCCAAATCAAAGGCTAAGTCGACTTCCAAGTCAAAGGTTAAGACCTAAATCGATTCCCAAGTCAAACGTCAAACGGCTCTTAAGTCAACGTCCGGTCAAAGCTCAAGGTGACTTCCAAATCAATGCATAAGTCAAAGCAATCCTAAGTCAAAGTTAAAGTCAAACCAAAGGACTCTTAAGTCAAAGCAATCTAGGGTACAATGCGTATATGGTAGACCTGGGAGCATATGCTCCCAGGCTGACATGTAAAAAAATATACATGCTGGCTTTTTAATTTTTTTTTAAAAAAATCACAATCAAAATCAAAACCAAAACCGCCTCAAATCTCCTAACCATGCTCCAACACTGCATAGAGTTTCATCCATTGCTGAATTGCAACCTTTGACAAGAATCTATTTAATTGGTGAACAATCGTCAATTCCAGAATTAAAAAAAAAAACAAAAATCAACCACAATTTGAAAATCCAAACTTCCATTGATCTCTAACTGCTTTCCTACTCCCATTAAAACACTATCTAGTTGGAATTCATCCATGGCTGAAACTCCCCTCCATATCCCAAACTATTTAATGGCGGTAATCCATTCACGCAGTAGTTCATCCTGCTCCAGCCAATTACACCAATTTCAAGCGAAGTATTGGCTTTCTTGTTCAATTCCGGTTTACTGTTCAATTTCGGTTTACTGTTCAATTCCGGCGATAGAACTTCGGGCATTTTTGTTCAATTTGATTGAATGGATGAACCGAGGAAGAAGGTAGAGCTATTGACTTACACGAGGAAGCCCAGGTACTTTTCGAGTGTTGAATTCACTT
>JACYFF010003369.1:64539428-64554761 GCA_017589665.1 Selenicereus undatus
AAACACTACCCCCTAAACCCTAAACACTAACCCCTAAACCCTAAACCTCAACCCTAAACACTACGCCCTAAACCCTAAACCCTAACCCTAAACCCTAAACCCTAAACCCTAACCACTACCCTAAACCCTAAACCCTAAACCATAAACCTTCAACCCTGAACCCTAAACCGTCAACCAATTTAGTATTGTTCATTTCCTAATGTGACATTGTTCATGGACAAAGTTAGAATTGTTCACTAATTGTATTTTTTTTTTTAAACCAAGACACACTAACCCTAAACCCTAAACCCTAAACCCTACCATAAACCATAAACCTAAACCCTAACCCCTAACCCCTAACCCCTGAACCGTAAACCCTAAACCCTAACTTAAACCCTGTACAAAACGACATCAGATTATTCTTCATTAAAGTACACAAATAGGAATGAATATTTAATACAATAATAATATAGCATATCATTCACCATTTTAGGATTGTTCATTTCCTAATGAGACATTATTCATGGACGGAGTTGCATTTCCTAACTAAACTTCTTTTATCAAGACACATACACAATTTCATTGCAAATCGAGTCAAATAATACAACATATAATTTCAAAGATATACTAATATTTCTAACAATCAAATATAAAAAAATTCCATATAATCAATTACATATGTAAACCATATCAAACGAGATCTAGTTTAGGAAAATCCGCATTAAAACCATAGTATAAGTAATATTTATAATCAAACTATGCATTATTATTAAAAGACTAATTACATGCTGAGTTTATTGGCGTTTGACCAATAACTGATTGAAATATCATTGGTGTCAAGCCTCCAACGGATCTTGGATCAACATAATATGGTGAACAATATCCAACTGGAGTAATTGTACTCTACAACAGAGAAGAAATTTAAAATAAGAAAATGTTAAATGTAGAACAATATCTAGTAAATCCCAATATGACCATATCACTAGATCAACTCACCTGGCGAAGAGTTTGATCATTTGAATTGGAATTGGACAACATGTTCAATGTAGACACAACATTGCCTTCAGGATTTGCTCCACCATAAGGTACATCCATACATACAGGAGCACCATTCTGAAGTCAAATTGAAAAAGCCACAGTGACATATCAATGTGTAATATTGTTCATAATTGAGAGAGTTATTGTGCAAAATGAATTATAGAATCGTTCATATCGAACCTGAAGCAACAGACCACCACTTGCATCTTGAGTTAACGACCCTCTTGACCCATAATAACGTATATCCATAGAAAATGGAGGAAAATTCTGCAACATACTCCCAAAAGTGAACAATATAAATAACTTCACAATGTAGCTCAAATTACAAATAAATACACTTAGAATTGTTCATTATCAACCTGAGGCATAGGAACACCATTGGGATCTATAGCTAGGTTCTCTCTTGATCCATAATAAGGTATATTCGGAGGAAATGCAGCAAAATTCTACAACAAACTCCAAAGTCCAATCAATATAAGTAAATTCACAACATAGATCAAATTGAAAACAAATATAAAAATTATACAATTCATTTTTGTTAACCTGTATCAAAACGGCATCTGCATTTTGTCGTACAACCGTTGTGGATCTTTGAACTTCCAAATTAGTCAGCTATCAACATTAACAATATCAAAAATAAAACTCAGTCATGGGATATGGTAAAAACATAATAATCAACTGTACAAGGACAATATGAAGAAGTGTTACCCAATAAACATAGTTATTTATTGCGTAAGATTAAAGTAATCATACCTCAGATGATTCCTGCACATCTGCGACAATTTTTGTTCTAACCTTTGCTGATTTCTTCCTTTTCAAATTAATTGCCTAGAAATAATAAGAATATCAAATACACGGATTACTTATGATAAACAACTCACAACATAGAAATTAGTTGTTCAACTTTCATATTAGCAAAGTGTTCAGTGAAGAATAAAATTCTTCAAAATAGAAAATTGAGCTTGTCATACCTCGGGTAATCCCTCTTCACTTGTGATATTATGGGCCATCATCTTCTTCTTTCTTGCTTTTGCTTGACTACACTTTTTCTCAATGGTACTCTTCAATCTCTTATTCCGTTGACCTTTTTCCCGACATCTAGGAGGATTCAAAACACTCTTTGCTGAACTTGCACCATCTTGTTCAACATCACCCTCTATATAAACTGACCCGACTTGTACTTCAATTAATTCCTTCAATTTACTAAAGTACTCCTCACAAAGCAGTCTTGCCTCTCTATTCACTTGGCTAGCAGTGAGAAGTGCATTGACTTTTTTACCCATTTGCATTCTCCATACCGAAGAACACACCGGAGTGTCTTTCATGCCATCTTCAATAATAAGGTCGTTACTTTCGATTTCTTTGATGCCTTTGCTCCATCTCTTCATAATATAAGCAGCTGGCACTTGTTGTACACAACAGGTATGCATAACTCGCAAAGAATGTGAACATAAAAGTCCAACCTCAGTGAACTTTTGGCAAGTGCAATCAATGAAGGATTTCTCTTTGTTCAAAATAACAATATGCTCAAAAGTATATCCATCTACTCCTTCACCCCAGGATCCTTCCAAACAACTTACCCTAGATACACGAAACACCCTATCCGATGTATCACTATGCAACTCCTCTTGATCATAGGAAGCCCCTTTACCAAACTCTTTTTCAAACAATTGGTAAGCTTCAATAGTATAAATAGACCTAGCATGTTTCAACAAACTTACCGACGGAAAGGCCATCTCAACATTACCCTTAGAGCATTTATGATTATCACCATTTTCCTTTTCCCTCCACTCCGACACAACACCATAAAAAATGTTGAAGAAGTCACACAAGTTAGCAGTTGCATGCAACCGCCTTTTTATTGAGTTGTCCGTGCTCTCGCTCCTTTGTGAAGATAATACTCATCCTGAAAATTTCTTCTTTGAAAAAGCAGGGCACCACTTTTCCCTTAATGAATAAAGATTGTTCAACCAACGATTGCCACCGCAATCATACATTGTCACCATCCTTAAAAATATACAAATAAATAGATATTAGAAATATTTTGCACAAGTAACACAAATGAATACCAATATAATAAATAATGTATGTAGATAATCCATTTTAAAAACTAACCTAAAAATTACAACACCATAAGATCCAATGAACAAAATGCTTGAACATTATAAACAATAGAAATGAACAGCATCACATGAACTAATGAATAACAGTAAGACACCAATTAACCATGACGTACAAAGTGAACGTTAAAATATCTAATAAACAATAATATAAGTTTCAATGAATGAAACGGAATCAACCTAATGAACAAAGATCAAAATAACCAAACCAGCAAAACAAAAACTATTCAGACAAATACAAGCGATAAAGCAATAATAATATCAAGTAACTTTTCCAAAAATGATCAAATTCATGCTTCGTATTACAATCCATCAAAATTTTGTTAAACAATTTTGTAAAACCTTCCTTTGCCCTCAATGCTCCAATATGCTTTCTTGAATTTTCAATAATGTGAAAACAACACAACCTGTGCTGAACACCAGGAAAAACTGATTCTATCGCGGCAGCCATAGAAAAAGCTTGATCGGTCATAATAGTACTTGGCAATTTGTCACCCATACATTTCAAAAACACCCGAAGCAGCCATTCAAAAGACTCAATTCTCTCATTCAGAAGAAACCCGCAACCGAACATGACATTTTTAGAATGATGTTTCATGCCAACAAAAGGAGCACAAACCATGCCATACTTATTTGTACGATATGTTGTGTCAAAAACAACCAGATCACCAAATAACTTATAATCCTCAAACATCTGCTTGTCATGCCAGAAGAAACTAACCAAACAATGATTTTCATCAAGCTCAAAATCATAATAAAAATCATTCTCATTCTTGAATCGATTCTTAAAAATCTCAATCAATGAATTTGCATCACTGCCATCAAATGACTTCTTGTCATAATCATCAATCCTATTATATAAATCCTTCAATTGAAAACCCACACAAGAAGCTCCACCAGCTTGTTTTTTCAAGACACGAAATGCATCCGCCACTCGAACTCCTGCGTCCCTAAGCTCTGTCACAAACAACAGGTCTTCAGTTGAGACTTTCCGATGAGAAGGCAAAAGATGCCTCTCATTAGTACTACACAATGGATGGTTGTGCTCAAGTACATGCTTAGTGACAATCCATTTTCCATCTAAGTCGATATTGAACTGGATCATTGCTTTGCACCCAGTCCGAAAATCAATATTTGTATACTCCTTACATTGCTGGCCTTTATTTTCTTTCCAACCTTCCTTCCAACAACAAAACTGACGCATTGACAAATCTTGCGTTCGAGCTCTCCTACGAATTTTATGATAACGAACACTAAAACCAACCTTAAATGCATAATCATTGTAAATCTCAAATGCTTCATCTTGAGAGTATGCAATCGTTCCAACTAGATCAACTGCCAAGGGATCCAAAGCAATAATATTCTGTCCAGATGAAATATTATCTGCAAAATGAGTAACAAAAACGAATAAATGAACATGCTTATACCCACATATGAACAACATAATATGAATAAATGAACAACTATAAATCATTTTATATATATTAAGATAACAATGTGAGCAAACATAAATGAACAACACTACATGACCAAATGAACGTCTACCAACCAATTAAAAAATACAAAATACAAAAATATATATACTGAACAGTATTACAATTTAACATGAACAAAATATCTGCAAGCTCAATGAACAGAGTTCTACGAAAATAATAATAAAACGAAACTTGACAACATTGTAAGCATATATAAATGAACAACATTACATAACCAAATGAACGTCTATCAACCAATTAACAAATACAAAATAAGAAATATATTAATACAAACCCAATAATGAACAATATTACAATTTATAATGAACAAAATATCCGCAAGCTCAATGAACATAATTCTATGAAAAAAATAATAAAACGTAACTTGACAAAATTATGTCATCATCACCATTTCCATTATCTCCCAAGAATGCTGTTCAAAATTAAAATATTCAATTTAGAAATACATATGAACTAATTGAGGTGGATTTAATAGTAGGAGAAATAAAATGAATTGTAATACATACATATCGAATCTCTTCCAACTTCTTTTTCGATTACGTTCTGCGCCATCCTTGACTGTAATTGAAATTTAATTTGCACAGATTCTAATCAAACACTAACACAAAGATAGAGATGATGAAGAGTCAAGCAAATAATAAGTGAAAATACCTAAAAAAGACAAATTTACAAAATTAAAACATATTTTTACTTACATATATACTGGGTAGTTATTACAATTTAAAAAAAAAAAACAAAAGTGGAAAACAAATCACAAGTGGTGCAGTGGCCACTGCCGTGGGAAGTTATTACAATTTAAAAAAAAAATGAGAAGTGAAAATCAAAAGTGGAAAACATCCCGCAAGTGGTGGCCGTGGAAGTTATTACAATTTAAAAAAAATAAAATCAAAAATGATGGGTCATGGTATTTATTGCATGATTTCACCAAAAATCAAAAAAATAAAATAACATGTGACATGCTGACATGGCTCCCAGGAGCACAAGCTCCTAGGAGCATCATAGAAAATGCATCCAGGGTAAGGCCTAATTGAAAAACCCAAAACCCAAGTCAAGACCTATCTTGACTGTCAAGGGGGAATGGGAAGGTTGCCTATAAATAGGACCCTACCTCCTTTGATTCAAATGTTGAAAAATCCATCCTAAAAAGGAGATAGAATCACAAGATTATTGTATTTATAGAGATTGTACCCATTCATTGAGATCAATACAAAAAATTCAATCTTCTAATTTGTGATTACAAATTTGGCACACTCGGTGGGACCTCTCTATTTCTTATCTCTCTCTCCTAAAGATAAAGACTTTCAAGTCACAAGAACATCATCTTCAACGAAGATATGGCTACAAAGGATGTTGTCGCGCAAGCTTCAAAGAAGAAGAACACGGGATCTCTGTCTCTTAGATCCTGTGAAGCGAGTGTCACTTCTAGCAAACGTGATCACATAATGAAGACCAGAAGCATGGCGAAAGTTGTTGCGCTGACTGCTACTAGGCAAACTGTGTCGCTCCTATCCAAACTCCAAGATTCGAAATCCAACAAAAGTCGTCATCTTGGATGGATGAAATTCAAAACCTCCAGCTTCAATCTCTAATTTGCGAGGTTGAGGACTACTACAGCAGTAACTCTTCTTCGCCTTCACCAAAGGGGGCGCACGTGTCAGAGACTGAAGCTAAGTCCTCCAAAACTATTGTCATGCCAGCCATGATGACAAGCACGACCACTCTGGAAGAGGAGATGGCTAAGATGAAGGCCATCCTAGAAAAACTCACCAAGAAGAGTGCGGAAAAGGAAGCGCGCATCAAGTTTTAAGAAGAAAAGATTGCTAAGCTGACCAGGAAGTTAGAAAAACGGCCAGCTCAATCTTCTTCAAAGGACTCAAAGAGTGAGGACTCTGAAAAAGTGTCAGTCCACACTGAGGCTTCTGACAATGAGAAGCAACCAAAGAAAGGCGTTGCGTCTAAAAATGTCAAGTCCTCTGGATCAATGACTATTAAGCAAATCCAAAACTTGATAGCAACTATTGTTAAGGCGAAGCTAGGTGAAGGTTCGCGCAAAACTCACCTGTACACCAAGCCTTACCCCAAGAGAGTTGATGCTCTCCGCTTGCCCTACGTTTACCAGCCCCCTAAATTCCAATAGTTTGATGGGAAAGGTAACCCAAAGCAACATGTCGCACACTTTATTGAGACATGTAACAATGTTGGGACTGACGGTGTCCTTATGGTGAAGCAGTTCATCAGGATATTAAAAGGTATTACCTTTGACTTGTATACCGACTTGGAGCCTGAGTCCCTTGATAGTTGGGAACAAATGAAGCACGAGTTCCTTAACAGGTTCTATAGCATGTAGCGCACTGTCAGCATGACTGAGCTGACAAATACAAAATAGTGGAAAGATGAGCCAGTTCTTGACTACATCGACCGTTGGCGCTCACTTAGCCCCAAGTGCAAGGATCGGCTGTCTGAAGCCTCCATCGTCGAAATGTGCACCCAAGTCATTCATTAGGACTTACTGTACGTCATACAAAATGAGCAAGTCTAGGACGTTCCAAGAATTGGCAACTAAACTACATGATATGGAGGGGACGATAACTAATCGTCGTGGAAACTCCTCCTATCCTACCGAGTCAAAGAAGGACAAGGTGGAATTCAAGAAGAATGTTAAGTTCTCCAAGAATACGACCAAGGAAGCAATGTCCACCTCCAAAAGTCAGCCAATTTGAATTATAGGAAAGCCCAAATTAGAGGACAAGAAGAGTATGCCATTCAAGGATGTGGCAAAGAAGTGTCCTATGTTGAAGGAGTTGCAGGAGAACAAATATCCATTCCCTAACTCAGACTTGTTAGGGATGCTCGATGATCTCCTTCAAAATGGGGTTATCTAGCTTCCAGAGTCAAAACGCCGCAAAAAAGCTGGAAGGGTTACCGATCCAAAATATTTTTAGTATCACAGGGTGATTAGTTGCCTTCTTGAGAAATGCATTGCACTCAAGGAGCGTATTATGTAACTTGTCAGGGATAGGAAAACAATATTGGATTTGCATGACACTGTCGAGACAAATCATATTTCTAACCAGGCAGAGTGTTCTTCATCGCCCTGAAAGCAAAAGCATACTCGACCTCATGGTAGAGCAAATACTGAATTGATTTCCTCCCCAGGAGAGAAATTAATTACAATTCAGTTCAGAAGTTTGGAGCCTGTGGTAGTTCCAATTGAGTTCAAAGGACCTTCGATAAAGACTGATCTTTTTGTGGATGTCTCTAATAAAGTTGATCATGATGAAGAGGGATGGACTCTTGTCACTCACCGGAGGCTAAGAAAGCAAAGCCAAGTACAATCGCCACCTCTCCGCCAAACGAAGAGACAAGGAAGAAAGATGAGCCCTCGTCATTCAAAAGGTAAGAAGAAGTTCAAAAACGTCAAAAGGCACGAAATTCTACCTATTGACCTCCTTGAGCAGGAGCAACTTGTCCATGTCACACTTGAGGAGTTCTTCTCAACATGCTTCTTTGAGAAAGTTATAGTTAACATGACCTCATGTTCTGAGCTCGAAGAAGAGGAAGACTAAGGAAGTGACGGACAAAAGGAGTCTCTTAGAGTAGCTGATAAGACCTTGACTATCTTGGAGGCTTTGCCAGCTCGCATAGACTGGGGGCAAATCTTTTGTTTGCTTAGCGAGGTGCGCCAGCGTGTTGTTGTTGCCTTACAACACCTAGAACTTTACGCCGACAAAGTCGCAGATGTCGGAGGATCAACAGAAAGCCCTGCTCAGTGTGCCTTTTGCAACATTGCAGTCACTTTCACTGACGATGACTTATTGTTGGGATCCAAGCCTCACAATCATCCTTTGTTTGTGACTGGTTACATTAGAGAGTAGAAAGTCAGGCGCATTCTCGTGGTTGGAGGGTCAGACGTCAACATCATGCCCAAGTCTACAATGAACGACTTAGGCATCACAGTAGAAGAACTTTTTAAGAGCCGAACGATGATTGAAGGCTTCAACCTCGAGGACTAGTGTGCAATCGACATGATCCGCATTGAATTGATAATCGACATCCTCAATCCTCTATTTAGTCGATGCTAAGACTTCCTACAGGTTATTACTTGGGCGACCATGACTTCATGAACATAGGATAGCAGCTTCCACTTAACACCAGTGCCTTGAATACTACCGAGATGGAGAAAACAAAATAAATGGGGATGTCAAGCCATTCACTAAAGTTGAGTCTCATTTTACAGACGTGAGGTTCTTCGAAGAAGGTATTGCACCTAAGGAAACCATGTCGTTAACCATTTCTTCCATAGGCAAAGGTGTCGCAAAGAAGGCCTCTCAAGCAAGAAAAGATTATTCTCCTGAGCAACAGCTTGAGAAAGAAGCAAGTAAGCAAGGTAACACCACTTCTCGTATTGAACAAGTTGCTAAATCGGCTGCCATTTCAACGGGATCAATGCCACAAATTTTAAGGTACATACCTAAGTCTCGTCGTAAGGAGGGCGAATCGCCCTTTGGTGAGTGCATAGGTAGTAGCATCGAGACCAAAGCTACTAAGGGTGATGGAACTAGCATAACCTCCCTAAAAGAGGATGTAACAGTTCCAAACCTTAAGATGTGGCCAGCTAAGGTGAGTCGACCCTTATTTCGGGGTTTGTTGTCTCTTCTAAAGAAGGCGTTGACTTACTGAGTGTGCGGGCTGAGGAAGGATTTGATGCCAATGCCTACAAGCTTATGGAAAAGGCTGGCAATGTCTTTCAAAATCCAGCTACCTTAGGAAAGTTAGTCGAAGTCAAGCCTCATGGACTTACTGAAATTCAGAGAAAGATTCAGGAGTAGGGAGGGTTAGTAGGCATCTCTAAAGTTGGATTGGGTTTCACACCAACGCAGTCAGTCAGAATCTCTGGGCGACGAAAGGACAAGAAGATGATTCAACATCTCAGCTAAAGAGGTAGACGAGAGAGAAGATGAAAGTGCTCTACCTAACCCAAAGCCCTCTGTGTTTGATAGGCTACAATCGTCCACTTCGAAAAAACATTCAGTGCTCACCCGTATAGGAAAAGGGAAAGACCACAAACTCTTTGTTTCCAACAAAATCAAAGATGTTCCCTAACCAAAGCATTTAGTTTTTGCTAGAATAAAAACTGGTGAAAGGAATAACTGGTGAAACGCCTTCAAGCTCACGTCTTCAGCAGGAGAAAAGTTATGTGTTTAGCCGCTTGGGAGTGATAAATAAAGTTCAAAGCTCTATCCCTTCTCGTATGAAGCGTTTCTCTAGCTTGGATGTTAAGACTGACGGTTCATCAAGAGTAAAGAGGCGTATTGTGATCTTCACAAGTCAACAAAAGAACTCTAACTCTAGCAGGGAGGCAGAAGAAAAAGAAGTTGTTTCTTCCAATCATATCACTTTCCACGAATGTGATAACTCAGACTCAGAGATAGAGCTGACTGAAACTCCTAAGACTTTCGAAGATGGGGGGCAGGCTACAGTTGATGAGTTGAAAGAGTTGAATTTTGGAACCAATGAAGAGTCGTGTCTTATCTATGTAAGCTCATCACTTAACCCAAAGAGGAAAAACAGTACTTGGAACTCCTGTTAGATTACACAGATGTGTTTGCCTGGATCTATAAAGAAATGCCTGGGTTGGATCCAAAGGTCGCAGTCCACCGCCTATCTATCAAAACGGGTATTTCGCTCAAAAAACAACCTCAGTGACGTTTTCGCCCAGAGTTGGTACTGGAAATTGAAAAAGAGGTCAACAAACTCATAGAGATAGGATTCATTCACGAGGTCAAATACCCAACGTTGATCGCAAACATCGTGCTTCTCAGGAAGAAAAATGGGCAACTTCGTATTTGTGTGGACTTCTAGGATCTCAACGACGCTTGTCCAAAAGATAATTTCCCGCTCCTTGTCACAGAACTCATGATCAACTCAACTCCAAGGCATGAAGCATTGTCATTCATGGATTGTACTGCAGGATACAATCAGATTTTGATGTTGCTAGAAGATCAGGAAGCCACAGATTTTTGCACCTAAAGACATCTTTTGGTATAAGATGATGCCATTCGGACTTAAGAATGTGGAAGTAACTTACCAAAGGGAAATGCAAACAATTTTTGACGATATACTCCACAAAAAAGTCGAGTGCTATGTCGATGATTTCGTGGTCAGGTCCAAAAAGAGGGCGGACCACATACAAGATCTTCGTCTGATCTTTGAGCGATTGCAGAGATGTCAATTGAAGATGTATCCACTCAAGTGCGCGTTTAATGTCACCTCTGGAAAGTTCTTGGGTTTCATTGTTCATCACAGAGGGATTTGGATCTACCAATCGAAGATCAAGGCGATCTAAGAGATGCCTAAGCCTAAGAATCTTAGGGAGCTTCGTGGACTTCAAGTTCACTTGGCATATATCTGAAGATTCATCTCAAATCTTGCAAGACGTTGCCATCCCTTCAACCACCTTATGAAAAAAGGTGCACCGTTTAAGTGGGACAAGTCATGTCGTACAGCTTTTAAGAAAATAAAGGAATATTTTTTCCATCCTCCAGTGTTGGGGGCACCTATCCTTTGCAAGCCTCTTAGACTGTACATTGCAGCTCAAGAAAAATCCTTAGAAGCATTATGTGTACAGGAAAATGAGGAAGGAAAAGAAGTCGCCCTGTACAACTTAAGTCGTATTTTGGTTGGGGTTGAATTGAAGTACTCTCCCCATTGAAAAGATGTGCATGTTGCTCATCTTTGCCATCCAGAAACTAAGACATTACATGCAGGCTTATACATTGCAAGTAGTCTTCAAAGTTGATCTCATTAAGTACATCTTGTCTAGGCCAATCTTAACTGGGCGACTGGCAAAATGGGCTATAATCTTAAAGCAATATGACCACATCTATGTACCCCAAAGAGCAGTTAAGGGGCAAGCGTTGGCATATTTCTTAGCAGATCATCCAATTCCTGATGATTGGGAGCTAAATGATGATTTTCCAGGAGAAAAAGTGTTCTACATCGATATCCTCCCTCCCTGGGAAATGTATTTCGATGGTGCAGCTAGGCGAGAAGGCGTTGGTGCAGGAGTGGTTTTCGTCTCCCCCAAAAAGCACATTCTCCTGTATTCATTTGTGTTTACTCAGTTATGCTCTAACAATGTGGCGGAGTACCAAGCGCTCAGCTTAGGTCTTTAGATGGCTATTAAGATGGGGATTACTGACCTCAACATATACGGTGGCTCGCAGTTGGTCATTAATCAACTACTTGATGAGTACGAGGTTAAGAAAGAAGACCTTGTCCCGTATCACAAGCAAGCATTATGCCTGCTAACCAAGTTGGACAGAGTCAAGTTAGAACATGTGCCAAGGAGTGCCAACAAGATGGCTGATGTACTTGCATGCCTCGTAGCCACTTTGGCATTGAGGGCAGAAGAAGGAATGACAATTCCAGTATGTAGCTACTGGCTTGTTCCGCCCGCTGATGAGGACTCGGAGGAAGTTGTCAATATGATTTGTGTTCTTGAAATAGAAGCAGAAGACTGGCGTCAACCTATAATTGAGTACTTAGAGCATCGAAAACTTCCTAGTGACCCAAGGCATAAGATGGAAATATAGCGGAGCACTCTAAGCTTTCTTTACTACAATGGAATACTCTATCGACGCTCTTTTCTTGGCCTTTGGTTACTATGCTTGGATATGGAAGAAGCAAAGCAAGCAATGGTGAAAGCACATTCAGGTGTGTATAGAGCACACCAATAAAGGCCTAGGCTACACAATCACGTTAAGAGGATGGGCTACTACTGGCCCACTATAGTGCAAGATTGCATAAACTATGCAAAGAGGTGTGATGCTTTCCAGTTGCATGCCAATTTCATACATCAACCTCAAGAACCTCTCCACCTAACTGTGACATCTTAGCCTTTTGAGGCATGGGGGCTTGATGTCGTTGGATCAATCACGCCTAAATCGTCTGCTGGTCACTCCTACATCTTGGCTGCAAATGATTGCTCCTCTAAATGGGGAAGCAATTCCACTAAGGCAGGTTAAAAAAGAAAATGTGGTTGACTTTATAAGGACGCACGTTATCCATCGATATGGTGTGCCTAGGTACATTATCACTGATAATGGTAAGTCCTTCGTCAACAGCCTGTTGACTAGCCTATGCGAGAAGTTTAAGTTTGCCTGGCACAAGTCTTCCATGTACCATGCCCCTGCAAACAGCCTGGCAGAAGCCTTTAATAAAACACTTTGCAACTTACTCAAAAAATTTGTTGCAAAGTCTAAAAGGGATTGGCACGACACACTAGCGGAGGTTCTTTAGGCATACCGAACCACATACAAGACGCCAACACAGTCGACCCCCTTCACTCTGGTATATGGAGTTAAAGCTGTTCTACCATTAGAGCTCTAAATCTTGTCGCTTTGCATCACCATACATGACGGTTTAACGGAAGACGAAAATCACAAGCTTTGCTTAGCTGAGCTGGAGGCCCTTGATGAGAAAAGACTTTAGGTACAACAAAAGCTCGAATGCTACCAAGCTCATATATCAAAAGCGTTCAACAAAAAGGTTCGACCGCGCTCATTCTAAGTTAGGGGTCAGGTGCTTGCGCTGAAGAGGCCAATCATCATGACCCATAGCACCTGACCCATAAGACATGAAGCAAATTTACCCCGAAATGGGAAGGACCTTATGTTATTCGCGAGGTATACTCAAATGGTGCCTATAAGATAGTAGATGGACAAAAAAGGGTTCGGGTAGGACCCATAAACAAAAAGTTCTTGAAGTGCTATTATCCTTAAAATAGGATGTTGTAAAGCTCCTAAGTATGAGCCTAAACTGCTCATTCTTTCAAGTTAAATTCCTTTGTATTACTCCTAGCCCGCAAGAGTATAAACTGTGAACGACAAAAGCAAACTCAAACAAAAAAATCTTTGTAATACTCCTGGCCTGTAAGAGTATGAACTATGAATGGCAAAACAAATATATACAAAATTTATTTCGTTGAACTACATGATGACTTGATCTTATTGAAAATTGCAATGTTTTCATAAGTACATAGGCAGTTTGGTAAACAAATTACCAAGTATAGTCACACACAATAAAAGGGGATAGCAAGGTAGCTATCAAATTTCATATGAAGGAGGACACAAAGCCCATTACAAATGTTTATTACAAAAAAAAAAAGAGAAAGAACAAAACAAGCTGAGCGATACATCAATTGGTGTCAATCCAGGTGTCAGGGTTGAGTGAGGATTGAAGTGCTAGCATGACTTGCTCATGCCTCTCCAACTCCTTGGCATCATCAGGCGAAAGAGTTGGCACCATCTCAAGGTTGGCAAGAGCTTTGGATCTCATATCAACTGCCTGCTCGGCAGCCTCCAGTAGGGAAGATTGGACCTGAACGTCGCCCTTAAGCTGACGCTCCTCTTCCCAGGCAAGGTGAAGCGCATCTTCCAAATCAACAATCTTCTGCTCCACTCTCTTGAGCTTCTCAATCAAGGCACCAAGATCTGCATGGACCATGGTAAGGCGTGAGCGTGCAAGATTGACCTGCTCAGTGCACAAGACCTTCTCCTTCGCCATATCATCTGGGTGGCGGCTTGAGAAAGCTGCTTTCTTTAATGATAAGAAAGTTGATACATCACTCCCATAATCCTGCACCTTCTTCCTTAAAGGGATCGGGTCTCCACAAAGCCGTTCATTCCCCTTGTAAATCAATGGAGGACCTTGAAGTTTTCCCTCTACTTCATCAAATTTCGCATTCTTCAAGCTAGTCAAGTACTCAGACCCCATTACTCTATGGTGGGGGTAAGCTACTTTGGGAGCCAGGTCCGGGACAGAAAGGAGTGGAGGGAGCAACAACACAAGAGGGTCCTCCTTTTGAACCCCCAAGGGTGCCAACATCAGCGGCAGTAGAGACTAACCCCCTCGTGGCAACCTCAAGAGAGTTGGGTCCATCAACTGAATGCTGGCTGCGGGTAGCTGATGCACATAAGGCCTCTATTCCCATGGAAGCTGAACTCCCAACCTTGTGAGGTAATGTCTGCCTCTTCACAATTGCAATATCCTTGCCTATGCTGGGGGTTGCCTTGGGGGCAAATGATCTAGCAGTAGGGCAAACATTCTCGAGTAGCTGCTCATTAACAATGGGTGTAGCTTCTTGTACTAGTTCAAACTCCTTAATCTGGAAAAAAAAAAGAGGGGTGAAGCAAAATAAGTATGGAATCATCCCGCACTAATCAAAAACCAAAGGTACAAGGGAAAAGAAAATGCTAATAAAAAAAGGTGAAGGAAGGGAGCATACGTCCTCAAGATTGGCTGGCTCGCCTGAGCAGCTCTGGACGTCATCAAAAAAGTCATCCTCAAGGTTGATTGTAACAGCCCGAACCTAATATTCTTTCTAATTACATTGAAGAATCTTAATTACAAATTAATCAAGTTAGGCCTCGCATTTCAATTCAGCATTTTCTACATATGTATATGTATATCAGTGTATGTGCAATTGTAGGTTGAATCGACGGAGTGGCCTCGAAATGGATTTGGTTACTCCTAAATAATTCATTACAAATTCTAATGACTAATTGATTGTATGGCAGTATGAAAATGTTTCCTCAAATTTTACACTCAAAAGATTAAAATTTTTAATTCAGTAACTTTAGCTGAAAATACTAATTCAATGGTATATATATATATATCAATGTATATGTAATACGTGG
>JACYFF010003369.1:64561273-64597329 GCA_017589665.1 Selenicereus undatus
GATTATATATATATATATATATATATATATATATATATACGTTATCGATCAAGTGCATTGAATATATAATGTTCATCGATTATACATGCTCACTGTTTCTATAAAGTTTATTGATTATATAACGCTCATTGATTATGCATGTTTATTGATTATATAAAGTTTATCGAGTATACAATGTTTATTGTTTATATAATGTTTATCGATTTTATGAAATTCCTTAGTACTTTTGTTGTTCGTGTAGTTACTCTTAACAGAACTACTTTCGTTAGTCGCAGTGATCTTCCAAAGAAGAGGTTTAAGCCATTTGACTTCGATTAAGCCCACTTCAACGTCCAGCACATGCTTTTGGCCCCAAATCATAATGTATTCGCTTGATGAAGCCTCAAATAGACCCTGATTACCATTTATTGGGCTTGAAGTACATGAGTTGAAACACCCTGAATATACTTAGATAAATCACTTTGCATTCCTATTTTGAGTCCCAAAAACTTCATTAGTTTGTCCGTACTAATTCCATTTGCTAATCCCATTGCTACATTTAAGTTTAATCCTCATTCTTCATAAAAACCACCAAAGTTTAGGCATTTAACTTAAACTGATTTCAGTTCCTTCGGTTGATGCCAACATTCATCCAAAATTACCTTTTAATCTCCTCATTTTAGATTTCGAAATGAGTATTAGATTAGCTGTCTCAAAAAGTCCCAAAGTCATGCTTTCCTCCATACCCTTCAAGTTCAAGTGCATCGCATACATCCACATTCCTCTTATATATATATCCATTGAAATTAGTACAAAAATCATTAAAACTCATTAAACATTAACAAATCAGTACAATCAAATTCAATTATCACTCAAGTGTCCAAGTTCCAAATTACCAAATTTATGGATATAACACACGCGTATCTAAGCTCGCGTATCTTTACGCGAACACTCTTAGAGCAACATACACGCATATAACGTGCATAATTGAACTAAAAATTCGCATTAGCTTTATTAAAGCATTCATTATACTTCGCTTACAACCTCTAGGTCAACCCCAATCCAGCTAAGTATTATCATTCGATTCGCAGTCTTAAACTCCCATATTCATGGTAATATTACCACAACATCCCAACCGAGGCACCTTGCTAAGGTTCTTTCAATACATATTACAATAAATTGAACTTATCGCTTGTATGCAGCGTATCGATTATATAGTTTATCAATTACATATTTCATCGAGTTCATGAAAAATCGACTATATAGTTCACCGATTATATTCTATGACGTTTATCAATTTATTGGTAATCCATGGATTATATGAAGTATATTGAGTAAATTTATATCGTATATTTATATCGTATGTTGATTTTATGAAATTTGTCAATGGTATATAGTTTCTTAACTATAATCAAGGTTCATAAATGCTTATTTACATGATTGCTAAGCGTTCCTAATTGTTTTATCGGGCGTATGTTTCCATCGACAAGTCATTGGTAACGAAATAACTTTAAACCATCGGATTGATCAACCGAATGAGTCAGGTGACCAGTGAATAGGTCGAGAGATAAGAGATCTTTAAAGGTTATTTGTATCTTTAGCTTAATCAACCCAGTACCTCCCTAGAAGTTTACATGTAACTTCAACTTATATGTTTCAAAGCTCATTATTTGGCAGAGAATTCAAAGTTCAATATTTCATTTCTCTGCCAGTAGGCAGGGAATTCAAAACTCAATATTTCATTTCTCTGCCAGTAGGCAGAGGATTCAAAGCTCAGTATTTTATTTCTCTGCCAGTAAGGAGATGATTCAAAGTTCAATGTTGTATAATTTTGCCAATAGGCATAAGTTGAAGTTACATATTTCATAGCTCTATTAATATGCAGTAGAATCATGCGTTATAAAGCCCCGCAGACGGGAAGAGGAACGTGGTCAAAGGAGACTCCCAGTTCCTATGATGGTTTACGAAACGTTATACTTTTAATAAACAAGCATGTGAAGTTCAAAGGTCATTTTGCTACATTATTAGTAAATAGTTTACTAATCACATGACGTAGTTAAATGCCTCATTTTATGGTTATCGTTTTATGTTTTCTCACATAAATCTATTCTTGCATATGACCAACTACTGTGTGGTATAGTGAGGATTGTATCGCATTGCACATGATGGTTGTTTTAGTGGCATTGCTAAATTCATATAGCTTACTACCTGACGGCATCTTTAATGACATCTTAACGAGTATGTACGATTTACATTATATGAACTAACACCAGCTTCGCTAATGTATTGAGCATCACGTATAAGGTTTTAACAATGGAGGAGCTTTTGTAACAGAGATTTCAGCGAGAGTGTTCATGGGTTCAACCCCATTGTGTTATTAAGTTATGAGTTCATATGAGTGACTTATGGAAAGTTCATCAAGTATAGTTATTCTTAAATTTAAGCTATTGGTGCAAATGGTAATTTCTCTTGCATTGTGAGGGGGAAACATACTATACGATAGGTAAGCCTTTCAAAAGTCGAGAAATTACGAACGACGGTCGTAAGTTATTATTGTATTGAAAATATTGTTTTAGGGGGGGTTATCCACTGTATGATTTTCGCTCATTTCATCTGTCATTGTTGCCCTCCAGGTTTCTGAAGTAAGCCGAAAGGGAGTCATTGCTACCCTAGAAGTAAAGTGATGTACTTGTACGTGAGTTGCAAAGTGTATTATAATGTAATGATTGTAAATTAAGTTCTTGTGTGCTTGGTTTGCATATCATTTAGAGTCGCTCTGTATGGCCGTATAAGCCATCATCTAAGTTGTCAGGGTTGTACCCTTCATTGTTCATTTGTTTAAACACTGAACTGCATTGATTGTGGTGCTCCGGGTGGGTAACCCGTAGAACTGTGAACTCCAGCGGGTGGCCGTTGAGTTAGTTTTACTGTTATTTTCAGTGCAAGAAATTACTTGTAAGGCTTTAAGCCTGGGGAAATGGTCCCAGGATTTGTCCCAGGATTTAAGGAAAATGGTAACACTCCTGGCTTTAGGGTTGGGGGCATTACATTGACTCTAGCATCCCTGGGGGTCACAGTCTCGCACCTCTTATGCCCTCCATGTCTGAAGTTCTCCTCGGACTCTGGCTCGCTATCACTACCTAGCGCCAAACCTCGCTTTCAATCAGTGAGGTGAACTCTCGGGGACCCATGAGCATCGCCACTAGACTCCGATCCCTCAGCATCTAAATCTCTCACATGACCCTGTCCTTTCTACCCCTTAGCCTTCTTCGATGATGTAACGCCCCCAAAATGCTAATGATATGATTTACATAACACCACAGCGGAAGACTTAATAATAGAAGGCGCTACCACTGTCCTGATAAGGACAAGGCTCACTAAAACCATTTAATCTTGCAACTCATGTTCATAATCACAATATCTATTAAACTGAAACACTCCAAGACTAAAGTCTATAATAGTTTAACTTTAATACAATCGACTTAATCACACCACGTGCTAAATCACACTCCACACTACACAAGTATATTGAATATAGAGCCAACTTGACCCTGAGGTCAATCCCAACATCCATGCTATGCTGAATCCACTGTGAGCATCTGATGACTTCCAAAAGGGCTTTGCTAAATGGAGAAACATACGATACTTAACCACCTAAAATGGAAAACAAGAAAACAATTCGAAAATGTGAGCTAAAATTCAGTACATGTGTTCATGTATTGTAAAATGAGCTTAGAAACAATATTGATGGGTACCCGCCTTTGCAATTCATTCAGTTCGGAATAACAATGAAAATGAAAGTAATATGAAACTGAATTGCTTATGATTATTTGGATGTGAACCGCTTGCAATGATATGATCTATACATAGGTGTACACCTGCCAATCCGATCAAGAGTTGGCCTGAAGCAGAGTGGGTAAATGATGGGCTGACGTCCTATAGATGATAACTGACGGGATCACAAGTTAAATGAAAAATCACTGTATAAACTGATTCATTGATAAACTTATTAAGAGTTATAACTTGATAAACATGTTCTGCTTTCAAAATATATAGGCAATGGATGTACTTTGAGTCTTTAAAAAAATGTCACCTGATTTGATAAATATATTCTGACTTGGTAACATTTATGCATAAAGGAAAACGATAACTAGGCCTCAATTCTACTTCATAAATGTCATTGTAGGTATGTGTAGTCAGTAAATGATCCTTACTCACATAATTGAGTAAGTATGTGTAATAAACATTGAGTAATTAAATGGTATACATCACTTAGGTGTTTCAATATAACTTCAAAACTGAATTAATAAAAGTAATTAAATCTGATATAAAGTAAATGAAAGTAAAATAGACCACAATGACATAAATGAGATTACAAAAGAAAAGGCCTTGAGGGTGACAAATGAAAGAGTGGTTGTGGCCTTACCTGAGATAGGTTGCTGATACGGGTTTAAGGCTTGCTGATGCATAGCTTGGCTCAAGATAATAGCGAGTACACTAGATTGGCTTGATAAATACATTTGATACATTCTGAATAGTGTAAGTAACAAAGGTTTGAGGCCAAGAGAGATATGTCTTGATTCAAAATAGCATAAACTGTAATAACTTGGTCTGATAAATATGATTTCTGAGTCACAACTCTCCCCACTTCTCATATTTCATTCATAAATCTATTAGATATAGAATTCCAACCAAATGAGCCATTGAAATCAATAGAGGCTATTAAGCTCACTAAACTTGGTATTTTCTTTGTAAAATTCATAATGGATTCAAAGCACATAAACAAGCTCCCAAATTGTATACCTGTCTTCTTCTTTCTCATTAATCAAGCTAAAAGCTTCATGAAAGTCCATGAATATTCATTTCCCCCATAAATGACCTTACTTGGCCCAAAATACAAAAAATAAGTGCATGATCAATCTCATTCAATCTTTATTGTTGCTCTTTACACAATTACTCAAAACGCTTCCACAAATCACCAAACTCAAAATATTAAACCAAAATTCATGAAATGTTATAGGAAATTCAAAAATAGTATGGAAAATCTGTAGTAAAATTTTTAGAATTTTCCTCCAAGCATACACTGCACAAAAACTGTAATAACAACCCAATTTGCACCAAAGCAGGTCATTTCAATTCAAAAATTCATAACTTTCACCTTGGACCTCAAATGAAGACCTAAAACCCCACTATGGAAATATTAACAAGTCTTGAAAAAATTTCATTTATAATACAAAATATGATTCCCACAATAGGGTTCCCAAAGTGGGGTTAGAACACAAGTGTATCAATTTTGGTTGAACTTGCGCAGTTCTAGTAAAGTAGCCATAACTTTGTCTACAAAACTCGAACCAAAGCGATTCAAATGGAATTTGAAATCTAACACACTGACCTATCTACCCACCAAAAATAATAATTTTTTAGTGGGCCAATCATTACCAGTTTAATCTCAAAGTCACTCCTATTTTCTTCTATTTCCAGCCCTCACTGTTTTTGGTTTCTCCCTTTTTTTTTACACATAAGTTCTCACTTGAAATCATTTCAAATCACCAAAAACATCATCATAATCATTAATAAGACTAAAGATTATAAAATCATATACAAAACAATACAAATCTACCACTTGACTTAAGCTAACTCGATCATGACAAACTCTAACCCTAACATGCTTCAAGCTCAACTCTACCATGATCAACATCCCCAAATTCAATAGAATTTATATAATAACTATCAATTTTATCATATAAACAATAATCATATTGAAAACAAGCCCAAAACTCAAAATAGAACAAGTTAGCATTTTGGATATACCTTACTTTAAGCCTGAATTAGAGGGGGGAAGGGGCTGTTTTGAGTGATTTTGGTGGCTAGACATGATAGCTGGCAGCAAGGGAAAGTTGGGGCAGCTAGAAGGTGGTTAGAGAAGTGGTCGGAAATCACCAAAAATGGCGGCACAAGGTAGGGAGAGAAAAGAGAGAAGGGGAATGTGGGTGTGAGTGTTTTACTTGGTTAAGATTGAATGGAAAATTAATTGGCTGATTTTTAAGCCTCCAAAAATATCCTTTTGCTAATTAAAATTAGGCACAAATGATAGAAATTAACTAATTTAATTGAACCAAAATTTTCAAGCCAAAATTTGACCACAATGGAATTGGGCCGTAATTTGGGCCCAACGATTTAGGCCAAAATAAACGAATTCGGACCCAAGTTTTTGCATAGCTAAAATTTAAAATTTTGTGACGTTATGGAAAATAATTTAACGCTCAATCTTAAATATTGAGGCCTACTATCGATTTTCCTGAAATTTAATCAAACAACGAAACTTGAATTTCCAATCAATGAAACTTGAATTACAAAGTGGGACTCAAATGAAATATCTCCCAACCAGGATGCTTAAATACGATAAATAAAAGCAAAAAATTGAGATGACATAAGGTAATTCGGTATATATATAAATTGAGTGTAATTGAATTAATAAACACAATTTGGTTAAACTAATAACCATGAGTGATTAAATCAATAAATATAATTAATTAAATAAATAACTATGATTAAATAAATAAATAAATACGGTTTAGGGTCAGGTTATTATAGTCTTCCCCCCTTAAAGAGTTTCGTCATCGAAACTTAAGATTTTTGATCATGTATGCTATGCCACCTCAAGTATGGCTAGTTGGTTTTCATTACTTCCCTCCAAAAAGGTATGATTAGCCCAAAGTGCACAGTTGCTTAATCCAATGATCGAGTGTCTAGATCCTCGGTGACTTCACTAGCTCAATTACTTTGGTTCAAAATTCATGTTCTCTCCAGAAGAAAAACTTGTTACTGTAAAGAAGGTACTCTACTTTACTGGTTCTCTGTCTTGACCACTAATAAATATGGAAACCATTGCATTTCCTAATAAGTATTCTGATACTGACTCATAAAGTCCAATGTAACGAGGACTCAATTATCTCTGATATCTAGTCTCCTGACACCCTTGACTAGATAAGCCCTTTGAAATACTTTATATCGCATATGAATTGTGATTGTCTCCTTCTTTGGTCAATATAACCAAATGACTCTTGTGTAGTCCTTGTGTCACCTTAGCATGTGAACTGTATCATTATTCTTTATGCTTCTTCTAGCTTACTCTAATATTGCTAGACATTGTTTGAGATTATGCCCTTATCAAAATGTCATCATCTGATGTTCTTAATGCATCACATAATCCTCCCTCATCAGACTAATCTAAGATCTGCTCTAAGTCCGAATTAAACGCTAGAATAAACATGGTTAGAGAGGAAAATGATGGAATTGGTAGTCAAGTGAGTCATTAGGAACAAAAGAAATGAACAATGAGACTAAAAAAGATTTATAAAGGAGGGATTAACATAGGGTAGTTAGAATAAAGATAACCATAAGTGTATCATGAATTGTTAAATATAATGCCACAAGAGTTGTGTTTTATAAATATGGATCACAAAGGATCCAATAAATAATTAGCCAAGGAGAAAGATGGCCCGATTATACTTGGGTTTAACTGATGAATTGGAAACAAGATGACAAGTAATTGAGCTTCAACTAGGTGACTTTATTACAACAAGCAACAAGATAAGTACAATAGATAGATGGGATAAGAAATGTGCAATAAATAGATAGATAGATTGGATAAGCAAAGTGCAATAGATAGACAAATATATTGGACAAGCAAAGTGCAATGGATAGATAAATGGATTGGACCAGCAAAGTGCCAATGGATAGATAAATAGATTGAGCAAGCTACAATAGGAACATGCATTTACTCATATGAAGCCAATTCGAGTGTAAAAATAAGATTAAACAGAGAACGCGAAAGTTTATTTATCAGAATGTAAAATGTATGTGTGGGAGTTGAAGTTCAAAATAGGAAGAGGAAGGGAATTATGACAATCGCAATAACCTAGACCAATGAGAGTTGAATTACATTATGAGTTCAGAACAAGTCATACAAGCTTATCATTATCAATAAATGAGATATAAGGTAGATGTGTGAATTAGCTCTCAGCAGAATGAACTACAACTCATGACCATGAAATAAAGATGGTAAAGGTCAAGAGTGCTGGAATGTTGACAACCATATAAGGTCGAACAAAAATGTATTGCACATTTAACAATGGATTTGCAAAGACATGGAAGATCACGCTAATAAGAAATATCGGATTGAAATGTAAGAGAGATTAAACAATACTGGATAGTATCAAGTTTTGAAGATGAGACAAGCAAACAATTTCAAGAATTACTATAATAGGGCATTCTTACAAAAGATAAACTGTGGTTGCATGGTTTAGGTGTGATATCCGGACCTCAAATCATTCCTAGAAAAGACTTCTGTTGTTGGCAGTTTATACCATAAATCATTTATTCAAGGTATAGGGCACTTATTTTTGATAGTGATCTTGTTCAACTCTCTGCATGCAGTACACATCCAAAAGGTTCTACCTTCCTTCTTCACATGTTCAAAACTAGGGTTTCCCACGCCGACAAACTTGGTAAAATAACTCTCTTTGTTGGTTATAAAGGACTGGCAAGTAAGCTGAATGAATGAAAGGACGAAGATTCGTAATGAAAGAGGTAAGGTATATAAATGACCTGCATAAACAAGACATGCAGTTTATTCATGATGGTGATGAAGTAAAGTAAACAAAAGATATTATGAAGTTGAGAGAGAATATTAAGTACTGAAGGTGAAGAAATCTAACAGATTACCAAAGAGGCATTTGAAAAGTCATACAGTACCCGTATATAAGTAAATTGATGAAGATGAGGGTCAATACCACCAGAAGAGAAATTTTATTCATCTGGTGTTTGAAAGGCCAATACGTCAAGATAAAGGAGTCATTCTTATGACTAAACATGATGACATCCATCAATAACACATTCTGCGGTGAATGGAAGTTCTGGACAAGCATATAAATTCTGAAACTGCTAGCAGATGGGAATAACACAAATCGTTGTTTATCATTAATAAGATAGGTTGTACTAGTAAAGAAAGGATTTCTAAAACAACTTGAGTAACGACATTCAGTCACAACCATAGAGTAGTATGCCAACATGACGTTACAGTGCTATAGAAACATGAACAATATAGATCCATTTAATTGCTGAAAGGGCACCCAATGATTGGGTCTGAAGCAACCAAAGGCTTTGCAAGAAATACATGAATGGTCCCCAAATAGAAGTAAGGAGTTAAAGTAGGTGACAGTAAAAATATGAACATAGTGATGACTGAACTGTAAGTAGAATGGGTTAAATATGCTTGGGAAGAACTGTAAATCACACAGTAATGTGTACCGGGGGTCATTATAGGCTCTATTATGGAAACAGAGAATTAAACGATTATGATTGACAGGGTTTGAATCGCCTATAAGAAAGGTTGCCCAAATGTGTTTAAAGGACTCCCCACAGACCACATATGAGATTTTTCATAAACGCTCCATTAGAAATCAAGATAGTGTTAGTGGCAAAGAAATGATGCCTCTGAACAATTCAAGATAACCAGTGCAGAAATAAGTCAATGGCAGGAAGTAATGGGAGCATTGTTGATGTAATGTCCTAATGTCAAAAATGACAGCTTAATCTTACTCGTACCACCCATATAGTTCCAAGTAGCATACCATAAGCTACTAATTGCTATCATCAGACATAAGCACTCATTGTAACGTTCATCTCATACTGGTTCACTTCAAAGATATTGCCCCACAAAGCATTTCCTCATTTAGAGGTTTATATCTAACTTGACGCTGTAATTATCCCTTAAGAAGTTGCAAATGGCATCCCTATATTAGGTTTCAACCATCACTAGACCCAAGATCAGGTATATTAACACACCTCAATAAAACTCTTAAATCCTGCTGCAAAATGGACAGAGTTTTGCCTAAAAACTTACTAAAAATCCGGCTTAAGGCCTTACAATAGATACCTAAAATGGAGATAAATACTTCAATAGTTCAACGACCACACACCAGAGTTCATAACTCAATGGGTCACACAACCAGAGTGCACGATTGTAAAAATTTAAGCAAATGAGAGAAATAAAACATACAATAGAACTTCCAGATAAATGAGAGCATGCCTCACTAACAAGTCACCCAAATGGTTCTACACTCCACTTTGCCAATGCTCGAATCTCAGGATATTCCCAAATGATTGGGTCACCCAGATGGAAATGGTTCCTCCTTATATGCCCATACATATGAACCTATAGTCAATAGCTCATTTAACTGGTCCAACATAACTCATACACCCATTGATAACTAACTCATAAACACTTGATAGCTTATAGTGGCCCTTAAAACCTTCGCTCTAATACCAAATCTACAACGCCCCCAAAGTGCTAATGGCATGATTTACGAAAAACTGCAGCGGAAGACTTAATAATAGAAGGTGTCACCACCGTCCTGACAAAGACAAGACTCACTGAAACCATTTAATCTTGCAACTCATGTTCACAATCACAATATCTATTAAACTGAAACACTCCAAGACCAAAGTCCATAATAGTTCAACTTCAATACAATCGACTTAATTACACCATGTGCTAACTCGCACTCCACACTACACAAGTATATTGAATATAGAGCTAACTTTTCCCTGAGGTCGATCCCAACATTCATGCTATGCTAAATCCACTGTGAGCATCTGATGACTTTCAAAAGGGCTTCCTAAATTGAGAAATATGTGATACTTCATCACCTAAAATGAAAAACATAAAAATAATTCGAAAATATGAGCTAAAACTCAGTACATGTATTATTGTATTGTAAAATGAGTGTAGAAATACTGTTGATGGGTACCCGCATTTGCAATTATTTAGTTAGCAATAACAATGAAAATGACAGTAATATGAAACTGAATTGCTCATTATTATCTGGATTTGAACCCCTTTTAATGATATGATCTATACATAGGTGTACACCTGCCAATCCGATCAAGAATTGGCCTGAAGCAGTGCAGGTAAATGATGTCCTGTAGATGATAACTGATGGGGTCACAAGTTGAATGGCAAATCATTATATAAACTGATTCATTGATAAACTCATTAACAGTTGTAACTTGATAAACATGTTCTGCTTTCTGAAGATACAGACAATGGACGTACCTTGAGTCTTTAAAAAAATGTCACCTGATTTGATAAATATATTCTGACTTGATAGCATTTATGTATAACGGGAAACGATAACTAGGTCTGAATTCTGTTTCATAAATGTCATTATAGGTATGTGTAGTCAGTAAATGATTGTTACTCACATAATTGAGTAAGTATGTGTAATAGAAATTGAGTAATTAAATGGTATACATAACTTGGGTGTTTCAATATAACTTCAAAACTGAATTAATAAAAGTAATTAAATCCTATATAAAGTAAATGAAAGTAAAATAGACCACAATGAGATAAATGAGATTACAAAAGAAAAGGCCTTGAGGGTGACAAATGAGAGAGTGGTTGTGGCCTTTCCTGAGATAGGTTGCTGATACGGGTTTAAGGCTCGCTGATGTATAGCTTGGCTCAAGATAACAACGAGTACACTAGATTGGCTTGATAAATACATTTGATACATTCTGAATAAAGTAATAAAGGTTTGAGACCAGGAGAGATATGTCTTGATTCAAAATAGTATAAACTATAATAGCTTAGTCTGATAAATATGGTTTCTGAGTCACAACTCTCCCTGCTTCTCATATTTCATTCATAAATCCATTAGATATAGAATTCTACCCAAATGAGCCATTGAACTCAATAAAAGCTATTAAGCTCACTAAACTTGGTATTTTCTTTGTAAAATCAATAATTGATTCAAAGCTCATAAACAAGCTCCCAAATTATATACTTGTCTTCTTCTTGCTCACTAATCAAGCTAAAAGCTCTAAGAAAGTCCATGAATATTCATTTTCCCCCTTAAATGACCTTACTTGGCCGAAAATACACAAAATAAGTGCATGATCAATCTCACTCAATCTTTATTGTTGCTCTTTACACAATTACTCAAAATGCATCCACAAATCACCAAACTCAAAATACTCAACCAAAATTCATGAAATGTTATAGTAAATTCAAAAATAGTATGGAAAATCTACAGTAAAATTTTTAGAATTTTCCTCCAAGCATACACTGCACAAAAATTGCAATAACAGCCCAATTTGTACCAAAGCAGGTCAGTTCAATTCAAAAATTCATAACTTTCACCCTTGACTTCAATTGGAGACCTAAAACCCTACTATGGAAAGATTAAGAAGTCTTGAAAAACTTTTATTTACAATATAAAATATGATTCCCACAATAGGGCTCCCAAAGTGGGGTTCGAACACAAGTGTATCAGTTTTAGTTGAACTTGCGCAATTATAGCAAATTAGCCATAACTTTGTCTACAGAAGTCGGACTAAAGTGATTCAAATGGAATTTGAAATCTAACACGCTGACCTGTCTACCCACCAAAAATAATAATTTTTTAGTGGGCCAATCATTACCAGCTTCATCTCAAAGTCACCCCTATGTTGTTCCATTTTCAGCCCTCACTGTTTTTGCTTCCTCCTTTTTTTCACACATATGTTCTCAGTTGAAATCATTTTAAATCACCAAAAAATTCACCATAATCATTAATAAGACTAAAGATTACAAAATCATATACAAAATAATAAAAATCCATCACTTGACTTGCGTTAACTCGATCATGACAAACCCTAACCCTAACATGCTTCAAGCTCAACTCCACCATGATCAACATCCCCAAAGTCAATAGAATTTGCATAATAACTATCAATTTGATCATATAAACAATAATCATAATTAAAATAACCCCAAAACTCAAAATAGAATAAGTGTATGTTGGATATACCTTACTTTAGGCTTGAATGAGAGGGAGGAATGGGCTGTTTTCAGTGGTTTTGGTGGTTGGACATGATAGATGACAACAAGGGGAAGTCGGGGCAGCTAGGAGGTGGCTGGAAAAGTGGTTGGAAATTACAAAAAATGGCGGCACAAATGGCAGTAGCTGTTGCCCCTGTTTTCTACAAGAGGACATGAGGTACAAAGAGAAAAGAGAGAAAAGAGAGAAGGGGAATGTGAGTGTGAGTGTTTTACTTGGTTAAGATTGAATGGAAAATTACTTGGATGAATTTTAAGCCCCCAAAAATACCCTTTTGCTAATTAAAATTAGGAACAAATGATATCAATTAACTAATTAAACTGCAACAAAATTTTTAGGCAAAAATTTGGTCCCAATGGAATTGGGCCATAATTTCGGCCCAATGAATTGGGCCAAAATAAACAAATTTGGGTGCAAGTTTTTGTGTAGCTAAAACTTAAAATTCTGTTACATTATGAAAAATAATTTAATTCTCAATCATAATTATTGAGGCCCACTATCGATTCACCTGTAATTTAATCAAACAACGAAACTTGAATTTCCAATTAATGAAACTTGAATTATAAAGTGGGACCCAAATGAAATATCCCTCAATCGGAATGCTTAAATACCATAAATGAAAGCGAAAAAATGAGATGATATAAGGTCATTTAGTATATATATAAATTGAGTGTAATTGAATTAATAAACATAATTTGGTTAAACTACTAACCATGAGTGATTAAAACAATAAACAAGATTAATTAAGTGAATAAACATAATTAATTAAATAAATAAATATGATTACATAAATAAATATGGGTTAGGGTCGGGTTATTATAGTCTTCCCCCCTTAAAGAGTTTCGTCCTCGAAACTTATGATTTTTGATCATGTATGCTGTGCCACCTCAAGTATGGATAGTTAGTTTTCATTGCTTCCCTCCAAAAAGGTAAGATTAGCCCAAAGTGCACAGTTGCTTAATCCTATGATCGAGTATCTAGATCCTCAATGACTTCACTAGCTCAATTACTTTGGTTCAAAATTAATATTCTCGTCAAAAGAAAAAGTTGTTACTGCAAAGAAGATACCCTACTCTACTGGTTCGCTATCTTGACTACTAATAAATATGGAAACCATTACATTTCCTAATAAGTACTCTGATACTAACTCATAAAGCCTAATATAACGAGGACTCAATTATCTCTGATATCTAATCTCCTAACACCCCTGACTAGATAAGTCATTTGGAATACTTTATATCTCATCTGAACTTTGATTGTCTCCTTCTTTGGTCAATATAACCATATGACTCTTGTGTAGTCCTTGTGTCACCTTACCATGTACTTGAACTATCTCATTATTCTCGATGCTTCTTCTAGCTTACTCTAATACTGCTAGACATTGTTTGAGATTATGCCTT
This sequence comes from Selenicereus undatus, assembly GCA_017589665.1. Taxonomy (NCBI): domain Eukaryota; kingdom Viridiplantae; phylum Streptophyta; class Magnoliopsida; order Caryophyllales; family Cactaceae; genus Selenicereus; species Selenicereus undatus. The sequence goes on from JACYFF010003369.1 coordinate 64,575,537, forward strand.
TATCAAAATGTCCTCGTTTGATGTTCTTAATACATCACATGATCTTCCCTCATCGGACTAGTCTAAGATCTGCTCTAAGTCCGAATTAAACGCTAGAATATACATGGTCAGAGAAGGAAAAGATGGAATTGGTAGTCAAGTGAGTCATTAGGAACAAAAGAAATGAACAATGTGACTAGAAAATATTTATAAAGGAGGGATTAACATAGGGTGGTTAGAATAAAGACAACCATAAGTGTATCATGAATTATGAAATATAATGCCACAAGAATTGTGGTCTATAAATATGAATCATAAAGGGTCCAATAAATAATCAGCCAAGGAGAAAGATGATCCGGTTATACTCGGGTTTAACTGATGAATTGGAAACAAGATGACAGGCAACTAAGCTTCAACTAGGTGACTTTATTGCAACAAGCAACAAGATAAGTGTAATAGGTAGATGGGACAAGCAATGTGCAATAAATAGATAGATAGATTGGATAAGCAAAGTGCAACAGATAGACAAATAGATTGGACAAGCAAAGTACAATGAATAGATAAATGGATTGGACGAGCAAAGTGCCAATGGATAGATAAATAGATTGAGCAAGCTACAATAGGAACATGCCTTTACTCATATGAAGCCAATTTGAGTATAAAAATAAGATTAAATAGAGAATGCGAAAGTTTACTTATCAGAATGTGAGATATATGTATGGGAGTTGAAGTTCAAAATAGAGAGAGTAAGGGGATTATGACAATCGCAATCACCTAGACCAATGAGAGTTGAATTACATTATGAGTTTAGAACAAGTCATACAAGCTTATCATTATGAATAAATGAGATATAAGGTAGATGTGTGAATCGGCTCTCAGTGGAATGAACTACAACTCATGATCATGAAATAAAGATGGTGAAGGTCGAGAGTACTGGAGTGCTGACAACCATATAAGGTCGAACAAAAATGTATTACACATTTAACAATGGGTTTGCAAAGACATGGAAGATCACGCTAATAGGAAATATCGGATTGAAATGCAAGAGAGATTAAACAATATTGGATAGTATCAAGTTTTGAAGTTGAGACAAGCAAACAATTTCAAGAATTACTATAACAGGGCATTCTTGCAAAAGATACGCTGTGGTTGCATGGTTTAGGTGTGATATCCGGACCTCGAATCATTCCTAGAAAAATCTTCTGTTGTTGGCAATTAATCCCATAAATCATTTATTCAAGGTATAGGGCACTTGTTTTTGATAGGGATCTTGCTCAACTCTCCACATGCAGTACACAACCATAAGGTTCTGCCTTCCTTCTTCACACGTACAAAACTAGGGTTTCCCACGTGGACAAACTTGGTCAAATAACTCTCTTATGTAACAACTCATCTTACTAAATCTTTAGTTCTTTGAACTTTGCTAGGGATCATATGATAGGGGCTCTGAAAATGGATTGAGCACCTAGAACTACATTGATATGAAAATCACTATTTTCTTGGGGAAAACGGTCCTGAAAGTCCTCAGATGGAACATTCTAAGTTCACAAACTGTAATTATGGATATGTATATACCGAGTTGGTTGGCATATCACTAATGTTGAATGCATTACTGACATAATAACTCATTTGCTTGCACAGTATAATTAGGGCGGAAATAGGGTTTTTCTTCCCTCGGTTCACAGAAATACACGTCTAGTCTTTCCTCATTTCTCAAACTAAGTTTAAGATCTTTACAAGTCATCTTCTATAAGTACACAGTTAGTTTATCCCCATAATGATAACAAGGTCTGCCAATCAAACTGGATTGAATGCCCAATGGATATGGTTCCCGTAATACCAATAGAGGCATATTTATAAAAGATAACACATTATACTACTTACTGGTCTAAATAAATATAAAAGACAAGGGGACGATCTAAAGTGTAAAGATATGTAACAACACCATGAACTCTTGCAAAGATATTTCTTTGTTGGTTATAATGGACTGGCAAGTAAGTTGAATGAATGACAGGACGAAGATTCGTAATGAAAGAGGTAAGGTATATAAATGACCTGCATAAACAAGACATGCAGTTTATTCATGATGGTCATGATAGTAAAGTAAACAAACGATGTTATAAAGTTGAGAGAGAATATTAAGTACTGAAGGTGAAGAAATCTAACAAAATACCAAAAAGGCATTTGAAAAGTCATACAGTACCCGTATATGAGTAAATTGATGAAGATGAGGGTCAACACAACCAGAAGAGAAGTTTTATTCATCTGGTGTTTGAAAGGCCAATACGTCAAGATGAAGGAGTCATTCTTATGACTAAACATGATGGCATCCATCAATAACACATTCTGTAGTAAATGGAAGTCCTGGATAGGCACATAAATTCTGAAACTGCTAGCATATGGAAATAACACAAATCGTTGTTTATCATTAATAAGATAGGCTGTACTAGTAAACAAAGGATTGGGAAAATAACTTGAGTAATGACATGTAGTCACAACCATAGAGTAGTATGCCAACATAACGTTACAGTGATATAGAAACACGAACAATATAGATCCATTTAATTGCTAAAAGGGCACTCAATGACTAGGTCTAAAGCAACCAAAGGCTTTGCAAGCAATACATGAATAGTCCCCAAATAGAAGCAAGGAGTTCAAGTACGTGACAGTAAAAATATAAACATAGTGATGACTGAACTGTATGTAGAATGGGTGAAATATACTTAGGAAGAACTGTTAGAATGGATCAAATATGCTTTGGAAAAACTGTAAATCACACAGTAACGCATACCAGGGGTCATTATAGGCTCTATTATAGAAACAGAGAATTAAACGATTATGATTGTTAGGGTTTGAATCACCTATGAGAAAGGTTGCTCAAATGTGTTTAAAGGACTGCCCACATACCACATATGAGATTTTTCATAAACACTCCATTAGAAATCAAGATAGTGTTAGTGGAAAAGAAATGATGCCTCTAAACAATTCAAGATAACTAGGGCAGAAATAAGTCAATGACAGGAAATAATAGGAGCATTGCTGATATAAGGTTCTAATGTCAAGAATGGCAGCTTAATCTTACTCGTACCACCCATATAGTGGCAATTAGCACACCATAAGCTACTAACTATTATTATAAGACATAAGCGCTCATTGTAACGTTTATCTCATACTGGTTCACTGCAATGATATTTCCCCACAAAGCATTTCTCCATTTAGAGATTTACATCTAACTTGACACTGTAGTTATCCCTTAAGAAGTTGCAAATGGCATCCCCACATCGAGTTTCGACCACCGCTAGACCCAAGATCAGGTATATTAACACACCTTAATAAAACTCTTAAATAAGTGCATGATCAATCTCACTCATTAATTTTAACGCTCAATCATAATTATTGAGGCTTACTATTGATTCACCTGAAATTTAATCAAACAACGAAACTTGAATTTTCAATCAATGAAACTTGAATTGCAAAGTGGGGCCCAAAAGAAATATTCCCCAACTGGGATGCTTAAATACGATAAATGAAAGCGAAAAATTTTGATGACATAAGGTAATTCGGTATATATATATAAATTAAGTGTAATTGAATTAATAAACATAATTTGGTTAAACCAATAACCATGAGTGATTAAATTAATAAACATGATTAATTAAATGAATAAACATGATTAATTAAATAAATAAATATGATTAAATAAATAAATATGGGTTAGGGTCAGGTTATTACAGATGAGCCAGCCTCTGCATCTTTGCCTTGCTCAGATAAATTCACTTCTGTACTCTTCTACAGGACAAAAGCATTAGATCGAAGGTCATGAATGGTCACCTTAGACCACCAAATCTTGTAAGCTGAAGAGATATATTGACTTAATGTTAAGGAGAGACAAGGAAGAACACCCTGAGACATAGTCCCTAAGAAAAGGAGCCGCTTCCAATATAAAAGGGCGTTATCATATAATGCCACCCAGGTACAATGATCCTCAAGAAGTACGCCGAGAATCCCCTGGTAGAATCCAAACTGCCTACTGAACCGATGCGGGTTGTAGGGTCTGACATAGAAGGTCGCACCCCTGCGAATAAGAAGAAAACCATCTCGAAGAAAGATCAGATAACCCGACTTTTCCTCATCCAAATCTCCATCGTCGATAAAGGTCTCAGATCGGCTTCTTCCCAGCATTAAACAGCCCAGGTCAGAGACTCTTCCCTCATGTATAAGCTCGAAAGTATCCTCGATGTCGTTGCGCGTTATTTGTGACGTAGAGTAGTGCACCATCAAAGGACCCGGAGAAGGAGGCTGCAATACATGATAAGTCTTGAAATAATGGGCAAGCCATCTGTGGAGGTAGTGGCAGGGAAAGAATGACCGTGAATGAGAAGGCTTCACAGCCTTAGTAATCCCATTAAGGCCACGGTAAATGCTTGCTAGCACAGGGACTGCCAAACTGAAAGTGATACCAGATGCTATCAAGCTGGCGACCTCAAAAGTTCCTGGGCGAATGAAGTTCTCCCTAGTCTCAGGAGGTACAAAAGCACACAACCAACATGAAAAGAACAGGGCAAGATAGGTGCTCTCCCTCATCTCTTTGGGAACCCCCAGACTTCTGAAGATGCCCAACTCATCATGGCTCCAACAAAGACCTTGAGGTTGAATCTGACCACTAGGATTTTGTGTCCTTGTGGGAGTTGAGCTACGAGGGCGACTCCGTGTTGGCGGGTTATGGATAAGCTTCTTCTTACACCAGAAATCAATCCAAGCTTTAGCACTGACGCCCTTCTCGCAGATAGGCATCTTTTCTAAGCTTCTAAAAGCAGCAAACAGGAATTTATAAGAAGATGGCATAGTCCTTAAATTCTACTTGTCCCGATACTTAAAAGCTTGGAGACTAGGGATAGTCTCATCATAAATCTTGCCGCTGATTGGGAGCCCGTCAAACCTGTGCATGCAAGTCCCATAAGGAGATGGACATCTCTCCAGATATGGTGTGAAGAGTGTTGGTGGTAGGATACAAACTCTCACAAAAGGGGCGCAAAACATGCATGTTGCGGCTGTAGGAGTAAAGTGAGGCATACACCGCCCGACATAAGGCACATCTCCGCAAGCACGCCTCAAAACAAGAGAGCACGTGCTCTGTCCATTCCCAGTACAAGGGAGTGTAACCAAAATCTTCATAAAGAAGCATGTTTAAGCCCCATTTGGATTACCCGGATATAATGTGGCGCTTGAGCATAGGAAATTCGGTGAGAAGGCTAGACTTGTCGTGATGGAAGCTCTGCTGTAAGTACTCAGCTGAATCATCCTCCGCACCTTTTTCCACTCGGATGGAAAACTTAGTAAGAAAGGACGATGACTCTATAGCAGGCGCCTGATTGGCCTTCGGCCTTCTCAAAGAACGATAGATCCGAAAGCAAATCCCTGACTAGGGTTTGTCATCTTCCTTATCCACGATGAAAAGAAGAAGTTTGCGGTCACGCTGAAATTCCTTAAGATGCACCATTATAATTCACCTAAAAATAGAAGCAAACGCAAAGATAGTTTCTTTTTTAGGAAGGAAATCAGCAAACAAAGCATCGTCTAGGCAAAACAAAAACAAAACTAAAGAAGGGTGAAGCATAAAGGAAAATCAATCAAAATATTGGTTTTTAGCCACCTAGCTGCTCCTCGTTGCTCATACCACTTTCATGTGTATAAGTATCTGTTCTAGACACCAAAGGGCTAGCGGCGAACCGTTTCGCAAGTGGTTTTTCAAGTCTTCATACCACTTTCATGCGTATAGGTATCTGTTCTAGGCACCAAAGAGCTAGCGGCAAACCATTTCGCAAGTGGTTCTTCAAATGACTTCTAAACCTGCACAAGAAACAATACAAATGCAACAAAAAAAGGGGGTCTTGGCATACAAAAAGAAACAGCCACAAGCAACAAAGAATGCCACCATTCAACAAATAAGCATGACGTTGCGTCAACACGAAAGAAATGTAACCACACATGGACGTGATGTTGTAACACCACAAATAAGCGTGAGGGCACTCTTCATTTTTATGACATATCTAGTTATGAAAATTAATTTCTTTATTCATAAAGGTGGATACTTTGGCATGTTCGACTATCTAATACACCAAAAAAAAAAAAACAAGGCATGATACTTTCACGATAAAAGACAAGCCCGCAAGGGAAAGCAAACCCAGGCCAATTCCATCTCCATTATCAAAATCCCAAATCAAGTCAAACCCAAGTTCTTAGAAAAAAAAAACCTCTTCAAAATTATCAAAACCCCATAACTCGATTAGCCAAAAAAAAAAATTCCTCATTTTTTACACATAATTTGGCCAAAAAAAAAAAGAAAGCTCTTTACTCCTAAAGATTGGTACTTTGGTTTATTCAAGCTACTCAATCCATCAAAAAAGAAGAGGACTTGACTTTCACATTTCAAGGAAGCGGATCAAGGCCAAAGTATGAAGGCGCTAAACAGTAGTATGAATACCAACATGCAAACAGTGAAGAGATGGACACCTTGGAATAATTTGCCTTAAATCCTATACCAAAGCTGCTGCTGAGAGCAAAATGCAAGACAAGGATTTTGTGTGAGCTCGTGAGTTTGTCTTAAAGGCCCAGCAACGTTATTCTGGTTCAGAAAATATTGCCTAGATGATTTGTGTCTGGATGTGCACTGCTCAACCCCAGAATACAAGATATTGGAGAATGATAGGTCTGGTATGATTTGCTATAATGGAGGAATTAAATGTACGACTCAGTCAGGGATGCTTTCAAGTATTTTGGCAAAATCAATCCACAACTTCATCACTTTGGTCACCGTGATAAAGCTTGGAATGTCAACAAGCTTGCTCACATTGCTCGCAAACAGGGACTTCATGATGTTTGTGTGACAATACTTGAAAAGCTACATGGTTACTCAACGATGGAGGTGTAGGAGGCCTTCATTAAAATCAGAGAAAGAGCAAAGGCTATCCTAAAAGAAAGAGAAATGGTGTTGTACATCATCATCAAGAACCTGAAAGCAAAATACACATACTCATCTACAACTACAAAACCCATGAATCCCAGGCGTAAGTGCGGCTGAAAGCCCCAAACCCTCCATCTCTCATTCTCCTCCATCATGGCATCCCTTCTTCCGGTTTTCCTCTGATGATGACTGACCAAGCAATGTCATCGGTGACAAAAGATAATGCAAAGGATCAGGGATGTATGATGGGCATGTAGAAGTAGCCATGGTTGGATTCTCACAAGAAATGTGGAGGTACAATATGTGCAAAGACAAAGGCTTTAACCCATGAAGGCTTTATCTTTCATACAGTTAAACAAGAACAAGCTCCCAATTTCAGAGATTTGGGTATATATATACACATATAAAAAAAAATCGAAAGGAGAACAAGTGGGAAAGTCAACACCTTGGACTAGCCACTAATATTGAGCTAGGTGCCTTGATGGAGTTGGGCGGCATAGCAAGCTAGCGAAAGGATGAGTGTGAAGGACCAAACAACACTAGCAGCAGAGAAGGATTCTTGATCTCTGTTGCAGTTGGGAAGGAGAATAAGAAGGCGTGGCATTTTAGTCAAGTGAAGGATGAAAGAAGATGGAAGATGATTGGGGAAGTTGATACCTTTATGTGGATAAAAAATGGCACGCAAAGATCGACCCTTTGGGGACGATAACCACCGTGAGCAGTAGCGTGGAAGCAAGATGGAGGTTGTGCGCTGGCTGTGCTGAATGAAGGAAGAAGAAAGGGGAATATTAGTTGGGCATCACGTGAGGGAGACATGCATTCTAAGTGAAATGTGGTTGGGTTCTTGACTGGGGAAGAAGGACAGGCCCAAGCCCACGAGCAAAGATAGGGAAGAGTCACGTGAGTAGCACGCCTCACTTAAATGAAATAAGAAGCCAGGCTCTGGGCTTCCAAGAAAAGGGGAACTAGCCCAGGCCCAAGTGAGTAAAAAAAGAAAGAAAGAAAGAAAGAAAGAGAATGGAAGAGAAGGAAAGTCAGGTCTTGGTTAAGAAAAGCATATCCCGTCTAGGCCCTGCCCAAAGGAAAAATAAGGTGCATGAATTCAGGCCCAACGACAAAAAAAAGAAGGCAAAAAATCGAGATATCAGTCACGCTCAAATGACAAAAGTCTTATACGTGATCTTGTCTCAAGGGGGCAATTTGTAGGCACTAAAAAATTGTTTGTGTTGTACCAAAATAAAATCAAATTAATTAATTGGGCCAACCCTTTTAATTAATTTAATCAATCCCAAAAGATTCACAAATCAGGCTCAAAAAACTCACAAGTTAGGTCCAACAAATTCTCAAGTCAAGCCCAGGACAAAGCTCAAATGACCTCCAAGTCAAGGCTCAGTCAAAACTCAAGTCAAAGCCCAAATCAAAGGCTAAACCGACTACCAAGTCAAAGGTCAAGGCCAAATCGACTCCTAAGTCAAACGTCAAACGACTAACAAGTTCACACCCGGTCAAAATTCGAGGTGGCTTCCAAATCAATGCTCGGTCCAAACCCGTGAGACTCCCAACTCAAAGTCAAAGTCAAAGCAAATGACTCTTAAGTCAAAGCAATCCAGGATAAGGCCTAATTGAAAGGCCAAAAACTCAAGTCGAGGCCCATCTTGACTTTCAAGGGGGAGGGGAAAGTTTGCCTATAAATAGGACCCTACCTCCCTTGATTCAAAGGTTGGAAAATCCATTCTAAAAAGGAGATAAAATCAAAGGATTATTATATTCATAGAGATTATACCCATTCATTCAAATCAAAAAATTATCTTGTAATTTGTGGTTACAATAATATACATACATACATACATATATATATATATCTGTATGTATGTATGTATGTATGTATGTATGTATGTGTATGTGTACGTGTGTGTGTGTGTGTGTGTGTGTGCGCGCATATATATGTATATACATACATACATACATACATACATACATACATACATACATACATCTATATCTATATCTATATCTATCTATCTATCCGTGTGTGTGTGTGTGTGTATGTATATATGTATATATATATAGAGGGAAGGGATCAAGTAGGAACCCCCCTTCAAATAAGAACCTCCTAATTGTGTGAGAGCTTGTGATAATAGCCTTTAGATCGTGGATTGACGGATCAAATTAAATCCACGCTTTTGAAGACTAAAAGGCATGGAACAATTAAAAAAAAAAGACTTTGATCCTATTCTTATCTCACACATTGAGAGTTGGTGATATTGCTTCAACACAGGATCAAGTAGGAACAACTCGCCTCCATCACCCATAATTCCATAAATTTCATTAGCCGCCGTTCACCAAAATAAACAACCCAATTATGAAAATCCTAAAAGTCATCGGCGCTGTACCTGCACTTTTCCAAGTAATTTGTTTAATACATTTGTTGGTTTGTGATTCAAAGTGTAATGCTCAGCCAACATAAATATATGTTTATGATTAATATACTATTTCGTATATGTATTAAAGGATCAGCATAGTGGTATTTTGACGTGTTTGATGCATATTATTTGGTGCATGTATTAAAGGATTAGCCAACATAAATATATGCTCATTTGATGTATTGTTTGTAAAATACGATTTAAGAAGCATACTATGTTATCAATGCTATACTCTCTTATGCAGTGAATATTTTTTAGATAATTAAAATAAATTTTTTTATAAGTCCTTTGTAGGCTTAAATATGGAGACTAATCAACAAGAAGGAGAACAACGTCTGGCACGTATTATCAAGGAGTGGGCACCTGTATGTAAGGAGGAATTAAAGCCTAAGGAAGGATTAGAGTTCGACAACTTGGATGAATGTGAGAGATTTTATAAAAACTATGCTCATCATGTCGGATTTAGTATACGTAAATCTTCTTGTAAGAAAATAAAGAAGGTATTGAGAATTGTAAGTATTTCGTTTGCTCAATGGAGGGATTTAAACGCATTTCGGTCAAGGTCAACTCTAACCGAAAAGTGAAGTTGACCCGGAAGGGTTGTGATGCAATGGTTGGTTTTAAAAGAACTAAATAGGGCAAGTATGTACTTTACAACTTTCATGAAGGTCATGAACATTTACTTGCCACTCCCACGAAGCATCATATGCTAAAAACTAGTAGACAAGTGAATAGTATTCATAGGTGTTTGTTTAAGTCTCTTTCGCATGCAAATATTGGTCCTTCAAAAGCTCATTGAATCATTAAATAGTGAGTAGGTGGTTTTGAGCATGTTGGATGTAGTAAATTGGATTTAAAAATTTCCAAAGAGATTTGAAAGCTTTTATCAAGGACTCTGATGCTGACATATTCATTCAAAATTTCAAGAGAAAGTAAACATTATGCATTGTATGGTGATGTTGTCTTGTTTGACACAACTTATGATACCAATCGCTACAAGATGATTTTTGCACCATTTATGGGATTGGATAATCATAGGCTTTGTGTTACATTTGGAGGCGCATTCCTAGGTGATGAAAAAGCTGAGTCCTTTGTATGGCTATTCGAAAGATTTTTAGATGCCATGGGGGGTCAAATGCCTGTTTGTCTTATTACTAATCAAGATCCTGCTATGAAAAAGCAATAGAATATGTATTCAAGTCAACTACCCACAAATATTGTATTTGGCACATCATGAAAAAACTTTCTAAGAAGGTAGGATGCTCTTTAAATAGTGACACTAATTTAATATACAATTTAAATCATGTGCGTACAATTCAGATACTCCAGTTGAATTTGAATTGACTTGGAAATCTATTATCAAAGATTTTGGGCAGCTGAACAATGATTGATTGTCACAGCTGTTTGTTATTCGAGATATGTGGATTCCTGCCTACTTTCAGAGATTTGTGTTTTAGGAGATGTTTTGAGGACGACTTCAAGGTCAGAGAATTAAAACCGCTTTTTCAGCAATTTTACAAATTCCCATTTAAGTTTGGTTGAATTTTGGATGCAGTTTGAGAGTGAAATTGAGTTACAAAGACATGGTCAATTACAATCGGACAATGAAACTTCTTCTTCAATGCCAGAGTTGAAGACAACTAAAGAATTAGAGAAGCATGCTGCTAACATCTACACTTATGCAAATTTCTACAAATTTCAAGATGAGTATTAGGTTGCTCGCATGGATTGTGAAATTGAGAATAAACAAGAGGTGCAGGAGGGACTGCTAATTTTTGTTGTTGATAACAGTCGAAATATAGGTAAAACAATACAAGTTATGATCCATCTAATCATGTTGCACCTGTTTGTGTAAGATGTTTGACTGTGATGGCATCCCATATTGTCATATATTGTGTATTTTAAAGGGAAAGACCTTACGTGAATTGCCAAGCTACTATGTGCTAAATAGATGGGCTAAGCTAGCAGCAAGTAAGCCTGTTTTTTCTATAGATGGTACTGTTTTGGAGGGTTGCTCACAAATACAACACGAGGACAAGCTATTTCCTGATACGTGGTTAGAATTCATGGATTGCATGGAAATAGCTGGAAGAAACCCCGATAAGCTCTCTCTGGCCTTGAAGGGAATTCGATAAATTTCAAAAGAATTAAAAGAATCAAATAGTAGCACAAGTGAAAGCAAGGTGAGTAAGTTGGAGTCCTTTCTTGGATCAAGTGCTCCTGAGAAAATTGAGATTTTACCGCCTAAACAGTCCAACCCAAAAGGAAGTGCTAAACGAATTAAGGGAGGAAAAGAACAAGCCATGGAGTAACAACAAAAGAGAAAGAGGCTTTGCAAGGCTTGTGGAGAGCAAGTCTACCATGATAGTCACAATTGTCCAAACAAACGGCAAAGCTAAATCATGGTAATGATGCATTCAACTTTTAGTTTATAATACACTTTATGTTTCACTACGTATATGCTTTGAATTTCGCTATGTTTATTGTAGGCCACATTTTATCTTCCTTGAGGGGCGCCTATGCTGGAAAGAAGGAAGCTTCTTTGTTTGGAGTCACAAGCATATTGAACTAGATTTTGTTTGTTTCATTTTGATTGGCTGTTTAATGTTTTTAGCACACTTAGTGAGATTGTAATATGAAATTTTGTGAGAACTTCAATAAGACTGTGTCTAATATAGTCCATGCTTGTCTGTTTATTTTGATGTAACATGAGCTCTAAACCAAAATATAGCTTGCTAGTAGAATCGATTTCCTTTGTTTGAATATTAGATAGAGGGAGCTCCCAAAAGGCATATAAAAAAACCAAACTTCGTTGAAATAGCCTACGTAGGAATCGAACCTACATACTTTGTGCAACTGCACAAATGCCTGACCCTTTGAGCAAATAAGCTTGTATAGAAACCGGCCCCAGGGGGCAGTAAGGAAGGCCAGAAATAAGCAGTACAAGCACTGAATAAAACATCTCAGCCGCATGATCCTCACCTCACTACAAGCCACTAGAATGTTGACTCTAAGCTTCCAAGACCCATCAATTTATTTAAAGATCAATATGTCTAGCGAAGCCAACACATTTATTAAAGAAAATAGTAAGTTACAAATTGGAGTTTGGTGTTCAGGCATGATAGGTTAGCGGGTAAACATTTCACCCATACATTGTTTCAAAGGACAAAACTTTTGACAAGCAGTTCAAATATTTTGACTAACATTGATAAGAGACTACTAATCAGGTTGTTTTTATGACAATTTAGAAAACTTTATTTCAATCAGACTCTCTTGGCTTAACACAAGATGTCTTTATTGTGTAGGAGATCAACAAGTAGAAACCCATAATCAACATTAAAACATGAGAACTGGTTTCATATCAAATACAACAATCCCAATTGAATAATATCACCCCTTCCCCACATGATGACTGTGGTACAAGTGTTATATAGAGATGGCTAAAGACATAATTGGCACTTACAACAGAAGCAATGTCATATACCATAAGATATTATAGTTGACTCCAAGGCAATAACTGGAGCTCCATGAGACAAAGTACTAGCAACTTCTAGGCTTATTTTAATCAACCCACCCTATACTCAATCAAACTAACAGACTCAAAAACAAAAGAACCCAAAAAATCCCATATAAATTCCATCAAAACATGTCTCCAAGTACAGAAAATAGCATATAGCCCAGAAAAAAAGAAAAACCATGAAAAAAATAAAGATAATTTGGCAAGTAAAACTCAAGGGCATGAAGCAAACAAACACTGAAATTGAAGTGGGTGAGTGAAGAAATCAAAACAACAGCAAAATTCAAAACCTCATGGTGTTGAGAGCTTGAAGACTAAGGCACGGGCTGGAGGTGTCTTCAAAGATTAGTGAGCCTCAAAATCGCAGTTGAATCCATTGTTTTGACTTCTATTCAACCCATTTTCGCAGATGAATCGAACGATGCCCATTTCGCAGAAAAGAGTTAGAGAGAGTGTGAGCGAGTGGGGGAGCACAGTGGGAGAGAGACTTGTAGTAATCAGCGCAGCGGCTAAGACGTGGTGGGGGGAACTGATGCTATGGTGGACATGTGGTTGCGGCACTTCTGTTCAGCACAATTTTGTAGATGAATCGAACAATGCCTATTTCGCATAACAGAGTTAGAGAGAGTGTGTTGAAGCAATATCACAGACTCCCAATGCGTGAGATGAGGAGGAATAGGATGAGAGTCTTTTTTTTAATAGTTCTGTGCCCTTTAGTCTTCAAAAGTGTGGATTTAATCCGATATGTCGATCCACGACCTCAGGGCTATTATCGCAAGTTCTCACAAAATTAGGGGGTTCTTATTTGAAGGGGGGTTCCTACTTGATCCCTTCCCTATACACACACACATACACAGATATATATATATATATATATAGAGAGAGAGAGAGAGAGAGAGAGAGAGAGAGAGAGAGAGAGAGAGAGAAACACACATATATATATAATTATATAATTATACACACACACACACACACATACATACATACATACATACATACATACATACATATATATATATATATATATATATATATATATATATATATATATATATATATATATGGAGTTTTTTTAATTTGGTTATAAGAAATTTATTTATTTATTTTATATTTCAAGAAAAAGGTTATTTCACTAATGGGAGGAAAGAGATTATCTATTCATTGTTATCTACGAACATTGCTTAAATGTCAAAGAAAGTTTTTATTTTATTTAGTGCACTGTATATGTGCACTAACACCAATGTCACATCGTTTCATCATCGAGTTAAAATGGTCAGAATTTAGTGGTAAAATACTAAAAATAAATGGAGTGAAAGTAGAGTCTACTTCTAAATATTTCAAAAATAGTAATTATTTATAACACATCAATCAAAATAGGAGTCATTTAAATCTAAAAACCCAAATTTTAAAGGTTTATCCACCACCAGTGATACCAGTAGAAAGGAGTTAAACTCCTAAAAGTAATCACTAATCAGCTCTTACCAAACACATAGCGGAAGAGCTAGGAGTTTGAGCTGGTTCACTGTGGCAAAACGCGCGGAGGGTCGAATTTCAAGGGGCGATCAGACAGATGCGTCGGTCAGCTTTTGTGGGCATTGCAATTTTGGTAGCCATTGGAGCTTTCGCTTTCAGATTCTTCTTCAAACCCCATCACGATCAAGATCAGAATCAAACACTGGTAATTTCTTCGCTCTTCAATTGATGTCTTTGTTTCTCTGTCCCATTTTTCGCTTGAAATTGGAGCTATAATTGTATCATACAGAGGTTGTTCACTGTAGAGGAATTGGCTCTTTACAATGGAACTGGTGAGAAATTGCCCATCTTGTTGGGAATACTAGGGTACTCTTCTTTCATCTTTACTTGCTTCAAAAATAGTGATTTTTTTTTTTGTTTTTGAAGTAACAACATTAAGCCTTCATTACCATTTGCAAAGCTCCCTATAGAATGTTGGGTATGGGAAATTTACTCACAAGCCAAGGCTCCACCGACATTTAAATCTGCATTGTAGCATTTGCATCTATTTTGCGTACTTCTTGCTAACAGTAGCTAGGTCAGTTTATCTTCCAACCACTGTATCCTTTATCCTTTTCACAATATCCTGAGCTGCTATACACTCTGCTGCTATGAATTTGAAGTTTCTTTGCTGCCGAGTCTGGTCAAATAAATCAGTCTACAGGAGGGGATGATCCTTGCTTCTGCAGACTATATATAATGAAGCTGCACGAATCGTCATTCGCCTTGAACTTCAGACATTCTGTCACACTAGACAAAAGGTACAGTCCGTCTCTAATTTAAGATTAGAGAGGGTTTGATTCTGACTTTGACTAAAAGTTCTCTGATGCATAATGAGCCAGCTGATTTAGCATGTCTCATTTTTCTTACATGTTTTGGGAAACAATTCTATCCATGGGATGGTGTGTTTGCTGTTATAGAGCCATTGGTAGCCCCTTATGGTATCATGTTCATCATCTGAGCATTCCATGTCCTATCCTTTCCTATTTTACGACCAGTTATACCAGCAACAATCAGATTCTCTTTCTTGCTTTTAATGTCCCATGTATCCCAAGGTCACCAAATCCCATTCAACCAGAGCATTTCTTTTAAATTAAACCTGCTTGCTTCAGAGGAGGTGTCGAGAAAGTTTGGTTGATTGTTTTTTGCAGCAAAATAAAAGCACTTGACCAAAATGTAATAATGCCAAGCAAGACAGTCTCAATTTAGTGGAGTCTTCCTGCAAAGGAATAATGCCTTGAAGCCCAAGTATGAATCTTTCTAGCTATCTTCTTTAGTTCTTGGTGAGGACATCAGTCTTCGATTGTCTAACTGGACAGGATAATAGGATATCTTTTTTTTGATCAGGAAAAGAATAAATATATATCATTAACAAAAGGCTGGATGCAAAGTTAGCATCCTACAAAAGGCTATACACATCCCATATGCACACTATCCACAAAATCTAAGAGATTAAGAGAAGAGTAACAAAAGATCCCTTTGTTCAAAAAATAGAGAGATTTGATGAAATAATCTTTAAAACATTAAAGCGGCATCTCCACACCCTCAATGACTCTCCTATTTCTTTCATGCCAAATGCTCCAAAAAATTGCATGAGGAAATAATCTAGCATTCTTCTTTTTCGCTTTCCTACCAAAGGAGCCCTCCCATGCATAGAGGTGATATGAAATAGAATTGGACATAACCCAAGAAACTCCCAAGCAACTAAAGGTTAGATCCCAAAGAGCTCTTGCAAATGGGCAATGAAGCAATAAGTGGTTCACCGATTCTGCTACAGCCTTGCATAATGGGCACCGGTTTACCAAGATCTTACCCCTCTTTTGTAAATTATCATAAGTCAAAATACTGTCATGGGTAGCCTCCTAAACAAAAAAAGACACTCTAAATGGAGTCAGAGATTTCCAAATAATCTTCCATGGAAAATATATTTCCAATATTCGATGCAAAGGTGAAGAAGGCACAGAGGCAAGCCTCATATAATAAGACTTCACCGTGAAGCTCCTTTTAGGATTGAGATCCCATCTGACTGAATCAAGAGAGGATTGCCCGATAAGAATCCCATTTAGCTTAATAAGCAAGCTTATAAGGGAAGCGTCATCCGCTAAGGCATCATGAATAAAAATAGGTGACCAAATGCACGACCCAGATACATTGTCACAATATGTAGCCACAATAGCTTCTTTATTGTCCGCAAGAACATAAAGAGAAGGGAAAAGGTCCCTTAAAGGAACACCTTCACACCAACGGTCATGCCAAAACAAAATGGTAGAGCCAGCGCCCACCTCAAAAAAAAGATAAGGAAAAAATCTGTCCCATCCTTTACAAATAAACCTCCAAAGACTTACTCCATAAAGACCATTAGGTTTAGAGGGAAACCACCCAAGCCCCTCTTCACCATACTTAGTAGAAATCACCTTCCTCTAAAGGTTGGTCTTCTCATTCATGAATCTCCATAGCCACTTACCAAGCAAAGCCTCATTAAAGAGCTTCAGGTCTCTAACTTCCAATCCTCCTGACATGGAAAGCTTAACAATATCCCATCTCACTCTCACTAAATGATACTTGAAATCAGCACCGAAAGAGCCCCAAAGGAATTTCCTTTGAATGGCTTCCAACTTGGCTGCCACTGACGCCGGTATCGGAAAAAGAGATAGGAAGTAAGTGAGAATGCTAGAAAGAACGCTTCGGATGAGAGTGAGTCTACCACTCTTAGAAAGATAGTTAGCTCTCCATCCAAAGAACTTTTTCTCAAATCTTTCCACTACTGCCTCCCAGATAGATTTATCTTTGAATTTTGCTCCAAGAGGAAGACCAAGATAGTAGGTAGGAAAAGAATCCACGGTGCATCCTAACACTCTCGCTAGCAATTGGATATTATCCTCCTGTCCCACGAGCAAAATAGAGCTTTTAGCCAAGTTGACTTGTAGACCTGACACTGCCTCAAACCAAATAAGAATACAATGCAGGTTCACCATTTGCTCACGATCATTGATTCATTGTCACAAAAAATGATTGTATCATCAACAAAGAGAAGATGGAATACATTAATGGTAGTTGAGTTCCTTCGGCCCACTGAAAACCCAGATAGGAGACCTGCTGAAGTAGCTGCAAGCAACATCCTGGTGAAAACCTCCATAACCAACAAAAACAGAAGAGGAGGGATCGAATCCCCTTGGTGAAGGCCTCTAGAAGCTGAGAAAAAATTCTATAGGAAAACCATTGACAAGTATTGCAAAGGAAGCCGAAGAGACGCATTGTCGAATCCAAGTGATCCACTTCTCCCCGAATCCCATTCTACTCAAGATATAAATCAAAAACTCCCAATTGACATGGTCATAGGCCTTTTCAATGTCCAACTTGCAGACCACTCTCGGAATCCCCGATTTGATTCTAGAGTCGATAAGCTCATTTACAATGAGTACGATATCCAGAATTTGACGTCCCCCTACAAAGGCATTTTAATTCTCAGAGATAAGAGACCCCATAACATCTCTCAATCTTTGGACTAAAATCTTAGAAACAACAACAACAACAATAACTCCTAGTGTGGGTCCCGCCTTCGCGGGGTCGGGGGAGATTTAGCTGTAGGCAACCTTACCTCTACCAGCATTCCTACCCGTAGAGAGGCTGATTCCAAGAGACCCACAAAAAAGGGTTTTGTGAAAATATTTTCAGAATAAAGATTTTGTGAAAACACTTAATGGGAAAACATTTTATAGAAGAAAGATTCTATAGTAAGGGATGACTGAGATAAAAGATCAGTTGCTGAAATTATGAAATAAAAGGACAATATATCGGAGGAAGGTAACATACCTGAACAACCAGCAGTAAGCAAACGGGAACTCTTCTCAGAAGATACCTGCATATAAACACAACAAACCTCTACCAGCACTATGCCACAGCAACCAAAAGATAACTACGGGGTCGACTCTCAGCGATCTAAGATCTTAATCCTATCCCGCTACAACTTTCTATTCTGAGCCAGATCATTCGTCAAACTGACAACTTTTAAGTCCTCTCTAATCACCTCGTTCAAGCTCTTCTTTGGTCGTCCCTTTCCTCTTTTGCCTTCGAGGATGTTGATCCTCTCACATCTCCTCACTGAAGCGTCCACGCCCCTCCTCTTCACATGACCAAACCATCGGAGTCTTGTTTCTCTCATCTTATCTCTGATGGGAGTTATTTTAACTAAGTCCCTAATAACTCCATTCCTAATTCTCTCTATCTTCGTATAACCACATATCCACTTTATCATCCTCATCTCTGCTACTGTCAGCTTTTTAACTTGCGTCTTTTTTAGAGGCCAACATTCCGATCCATAAAGAACTGCCGGCCTAACTACCATGCGATAGACTTTGCCTTTCAATCCAATGGGCACCCTCTTATCACAAAGTACACCTGAGGTATACTTCCATTTTTGCCAGCCTACTTTTATTCACTGGTTAATATCTTCGTCAATATCTCCATTCTGCTGAATGATCGAGCCTAGATACTTAAACTTATCGACCTTAGGTATCGGCCTTCCATCCAGAGTGACTTCTCCCCTCGCATCTCCCCTCCTACTGAAACAACAATAAAGGTACTCCGTCTTCGATCTATTAACTCTAAAACCTCTAGATTCCAGAGTATGCCTCCATCGCTCCAACTTTTCAATAACTCCCTGTCTGGTCTCATCAATGAGAACAATGTCATCTGCAAAAAGCATACTACAAGGTAACTCATCTTGAATCCTTCTTGTAAGTTCATCCATAACTAGAGTGAAAAGAAAAGGGTTCAAGGCGGAACCCTGATGCAGGCCCATACCGATGAAGAAGTCATTCGTGACCCCTCCTGGCGTCCTAACACTCGTCCTACGTCCCTCGTACCTATCCTTAATAACTCGAATATACAAGGTTAGCACTCCTCCAAGCATCTCCATAACACTTCACGCGGAACTCTATCATATGCTTTTTCCAGGTCAATGAACACTATGTGGAGATCCACCTTTCTATCTCTATACAAACCCATGAGCTTTCTAAGGAGGTAAATCGCCTCTATGGTCGACCTGGGATAAAACCAAATTGGTTCTCTGAAATCGAAATATCCTTTCACAACCTTCTCTCAATCACCTTTTCCCATAACTTCATAGTGTGACTGAACAACTTTATACCCCTAAAATTCTTACAATCCTGAATATCACCTTTGTTCTTGTACAAAGGGATTACTGTACTAGACCTCCATTCTTCGGGCATCTTAGTGGTCCTAAAAATAACATTGAAAAGTTCCGTTAGCCACTCTAATCCCTCCTCACCCAAACACTTCCACTGGTATTTGATATGGACCCTCTGCCTTCCCATTGGGCATCTTCTTCAAGGCCTCTTTAATCTCGTCCTTATTGATATGACCACACTCTTGCGGGTCAATTCTCCTCTCACCACACTCTCGTTCCCTGGCTCTGGAATCTTCCATCCCTTCACCACTGAGGAGATTGGAAAAGTATCTTTGCCATTTCTCCTTGATTTCTGCATCCTCAAATAACACCTTACCATTTTCATCCTTGATGCACCTCACAACACCTAAATCCCTCGTTCTTCTTTCCCTAGCCCTCGCCAGCTTAAAGACTTCCTTCTCCCCTTCCTTGGTCCCCAGTCTATGATATAACTTTTCATAAGCCATACTCTTAGCTACCGTAACAGCTTTCTTGGCCACCTTCTTTGCCGCCTTATGTTTAGCTCTACTAATATTTGTCTCTCCATCCGCTCCACTGTTCATGAAATTAGCATATGCCTCTTTTTTCTCTCTGACTTTCTTCTTTACCTCCTCGTTCCACCACCATGCACCCTTCATTTTGTTACCACCCCTTCTTGAAGTACCTAGGATTTCTTTAGCCGACCTTCGAATACAATCTGCCATCGCCTTCCACATTGCATCTGCATCCTCTACCCGCCTCCAAGTTCCTTCTTCAGTAATCTTCTCTGATAATAACATGGCTTTCTCCTTTGTGAGGGTCCACCACTTAACTCTAAGGTCCCCGACTCTCCTCTTCTTCCACTTTGAACATTTGAATTCCACATCCAACACTAGCAACCTATGTTGAGATCCTATATACTCACTAGGAATCGCCTTACAATCCTTGCAAAACCTCCGACTATCCGCCCTCGTCAGAAAGTAATCAATCTGGGTCTTCAAGGAGCCACTCTTAAAGGTCACCAAGTGGTCCTCTCTCTTCTTAAAAAAGGAGTTTGCCATGAACAAATCATAGGCCACTGCAAAGTCCAGCACAGAAACTCCTCCGTTGTTTTTCTCCCCAAAACCGAAACCCCCGTGGGCCGTATCATACCCGGCTGAGTGAACATCAATATGGCCATTAAAGTCTCCTCCTATGAAAAGTTTCTCGTTCCGAGGCATCTCCTGGATGACCATATCTAAATCCTCTCAAAATAACTTCTTAATATCGTCCGACAGACCTATTTAGGGAGCATAAACACTGGCCACATTTATGAATTCTAAACCCACCAAAACCTTAATGGCAATAATTCGGTCACTTTTACGCCTCACTTCATTCACAAAGTCTACCAACTCCTTCTCAACCAAAATGCCCACTCCATTCCTCGCCTTGATAGACCCCGAATACCATAATTTGTACCCATTAACTTCTCTAGCTTTAGCTCCCACCCACTTCTTTTCTTGAGCACACGCTATATTAATCCTACGCCTATGCAACGATTTAACTAATTCTATAGACTTACCCGTAAGCGATCCAATATTCCATGATGCTAGGCACACCTTCTAAAAACCTACACCTCTCCTACCCCCATTTCTCCCCGGAGGACTGGCTGGAACTACTACATTGGTCGCCACTAGCTAACAACAGCAGAAAAATACTAAAAACAACACCACAAAAACTAATAATAAAATTGCCCAAAGACTAACCAAAAAAATTAAATAACGAAGGCAAAAAATGAGCAGCACGGGCAATAACTAATAATGAAGCAGGGGCTAATCTACTAGGGGAGAACTCTTCCAGAAAACAATAAAGCAGGATCTATGTAATGACTAGAATAATGCAAAACACCAAAGCTAAGGCTTGCCCTGCCTGTTGTCTGATTGTCTACACTGGCAATAAAGAAATAGCACTAGCAATAAAGAAAAAAGAGATTAAAACAATAAAACTGAAACTAAAAAAAAAATACTAATAGTAATACAAATAATACCAATAATAATATTATTACTAATAACAATTCTAATACTACCAACCTAACAAAAATATAGAGAAACTAATAATAGCCTTGATAACAATGCTAATAATAATAATAATAGTAAACACAATGATAATAACCTTACTTGATAAAAATATTGGCTCAGTAAACACAATAATAATAATAATAATAATAATAATAATAATAATAATAATAATAA